>OY755243.1:43363652-43694337 GCA_963576725.1 Azorinus chamasolen
GGGGATGAAATACCATGCACCTACATGTATATATATTCTTCTACGAAACGAAAACAGGAGTAGTAATACAGGTACAATTATCAAAGGGTTGAAAACGAGGTAATTACATAAAACCTGTGTTAACCCGTTACCTGATAGACTATTTTAGACCCAGTCTCTTTGAATAAATCTACCGAAAATGAGCTTTAACGAGAGAAAAGGATTTTTTTTTAGAATTTTGTAGTTTGAAACCATTGTGACAATGGTTTTACAAAGTGATTTTTACAGAGTTGTCAAAAGTCGTCAATATTAGGGAAAAGGTTAAACAGACACTCAAAATAAAATGGAATAGGAACCTTATAGAAATGTGTCAGCTTAATGCAGGACAAGTGTAGTGCATGAAGCTCTTTCGGGAGCCTCGTGCATCACACATGTCCCACCCTAAGCAGTAATCTGTAATTTGAGACTTCAATGTTTCTTTATTAATTGGCTGCCTAATACAGGTTTGGCTGTAAAAAGTTAAACACAGGAAGACTAGCACACTGATTGACATTCACAAAAAGCTTTGATCCAGATCAGACGACAATGGTTAGGTCAGTTACTTTTCATGAAGAATGTAGGTTTCAAAAATGGTTCATGCAGATACAACAAGTAGCATATCGTTAGCTCTTTGTTTTAAATGCTTAGTAAGTGAATATGTTGGTATGTTGGTAATGTTGCACCTTTTGAAGATTGTTGAGGAAACTTCTATAACAGATTGTAATGAAGGTGGACTTACATAATTAAAGGGAACTGAAAATATTTTTCCTGTATGGCTTATCTGATTTGGGTTTGCCTTGTTTGCAGATGCATGCAAGTGACTTGTATGGACTTTCATAAAGAATTAATAGTGATGACAAAAGGTAATTAATTTGAAGGGAAATGATTTAAGTATAGCCAGAATGAAATCCCTGTTAGAACATGTTGCAAGTTTATAAGAATCAAATTCCTCAATGACCATAATGACACCCGGTTGGATATGGATATTAAGTGTAAGGGAAGAAATCGCTGCACACGTTAATCTTCATGTTTGACGTCTTGGAATTTATTAATGTATTGCAAAAAATATGACAGACTGTAACAACGGTCAAACCATTAACAAAGTGGTTATTAGCGAAACTCAGTCCTTGACCCCAGTAAGTCAGAAACGCAATGCTGAGTGACAGTGTCAATCTTTCAATTAATATCAAAGCAATAAATGCTGTTTATGAATCTATTGCAGTTTGAAGTACTGCCCTTGTTATTAATTACTAACTCTAAAAGAAAATATTTAAACAACATATATGTTGTTTGAATAATTACTCTACCGTATATCAAGGTTTACCCCTTCACCCATATAAACTAACCCTAAAAACGTACATGTATGTTATTTGAATAATTGCTGTCCCATATTTATCCAGGCTTATCCCTTTACTCATATATATGACTTTTCATATCTTTGCAAACAGAGTAGATCCAGATCAGACATATCACAAATGACCCACCTGGACTGTCCAGGGTCTGCTCTTATTGGTTATGGAATAATATAGAGATCTAATTCTACAGTTTCTGCCATGGGAAAAATCATCGAATTTTCATTTATTTTGTTAGGGGACGGGGTCTATTAAAATATTGGCACATTAAATCAAGGCATGTTTTTCTTGTCTAGACAAAACACTAGTCTTTTAAAAAACAAAGTGGTGAACAATCAATTCGTTATTCATACATGTACATATATCTTGAAGTATCTGAATTTCCTGAATGTCCATATGGAAATATGGTCGTTTGGTCGACCTTCCCGTCCGTGGACCTTATTTAAATAATACAATAAACTCTACCATAAGTGGTCATTCATTTTTAAAACATGTTAGTCGTAAAAACAGGTGGTTGCATATAATGCAGGGCAAAAGAAATAATGCGGAAAACTTCTACAGGAACTTTCTGCTTTACTTCTGTTCTGCATTAAGCTACCACCTGCCTTACAGACCTAAAAATAGACATTTTGATGGCCGCTTACGGTACTACCGTAAGCCTAATGTCAACCGTATGTCATATAGGGATTAGGTTTTCACACGTATATCTCGGCTATGTGTCTGATGTTAACTTTTCAAATAGGCGCGTGCAGGCAATTATCGCAAACCGTCAAATCATAATTCAGACCCAGATCACGATCACGTTTCATTCTATAAAAAATAAATGGTACAGTGTATTTGTATAAATATTTCTTCAACATTACGAGTGTTTTGTCAATATAATATAAGCAATTGATATTAACTTATACAATATGCGCATGCTGACAATTATCGCATACTGTTGATTTCATAGTTAACACTTCCCCTCATAGAAAACGTATTTCACGCATCTGCTAACAGAGAAAACCCAGACAAATCAGGGTCTGCTCTTTTTTCTAATGGAATTAAATAGATCTTTTTCTATACTTTCTAAGATGGATACAGTGTCCCGCCTTCCATATTTCATTAAATCTTTTCTCCATGAATATTCAGTAGGTATTGAAATTCGTAATAAACATAGATTAGGGAAATGGTTAATTCAACATAACGTTATATTAGATAAAAACAAAGTATGTTACTTAATTCAATATTTCTTCTGAACTATCAGTGTTTAATCAACATTTTTAGCTACTACGTGTTGATGTACGGATCAAAATTTGACCGAAATTGGGACCGCTTTGACTCTTTTGAGGCCGAATTGACCATGGACCGAATTGACTGATTCGACCCGTTTCCGTCCGATTGTTATTGTAGTGAACAATAGCACATTGCTTCCCAGAAATACTTTCGTATGGTATTAAGACTTATTAGTCTATACAAAGTCCTAAAAGGGCGTTCGTAAAACAAATACATACAAACAAAAATCTTTATTAATCATCAAAACGTAGCAATCCGCGACAGCTCCGAGATTAACAGGGTCAGATAACTCTGTAAACATTTGACGTGAGCACGGAAAGGAGTGCCCTGTAAAACTCGTGTCCGACAAAATTGCGACATATTCGGATAGTGGAAATATTGCTAAGCATAATTTTTACCATTGCATACATCTTAAATACATTTATAAAAATAATTAAAATAGAAACTGAAGTAAATCATACAAAGTATACACGTTAAGCCCAATGTTAATCACGGATACTTGAGCATTGATCGAAAGGGTTTAAACTATCAAATCCGGGTCCATGAACCAAACAAATTGTGAACACAAATAGCTCCGCGCCTGTGGGCGCGGAACAATTGCATTAAGAGCTCCTTTCATGGGATTTACAGCTGGTGAAAGGAGCCTCCGTTCGCCAACTGTAGACCATGGATTTTCAGCGAATGGAGCTTTATCACACCAACTTACCTGAAGTAACCCACAGTAGCTCCGTTCGCGGGATTTACAAAAGGAGCCTCCTTTCGCCAACTGTAGAACATGAATTTTCAGAGATTTTTCAAACCCATGCACTTACCTGAAGTAACCCACAATTCTTCATCAAATTATATTAACTGCTCCTTTCATGGAATTTACAACTGGCGAAAGGAGGCTCCTTTCGCCAACTGTAGAACAAGGATTTTTAGCTAAAGGAGCTTTATCAAACCAACTTACCTGAAGTGACCCACAGTTCTTCATTTAATTACATGTATATTAAGAGCTCCTTTCGCGGGATTTACAGCTGGCGAAAGGAGCAAGTAATCCGTTTTCCCTGTAAATGACATCAATATATTAATGATGTGGCAATATATTCAGGTTTATTTCATTATATTAGTGCCAAATACACTTAAAATATGTGTATATATTAATAAAAAACCCACTAATTATTACATATTATTAATAATCCGCTGTTCTACATTCAATTACATTACTTAAGATCTCCTTTCGCGGGATTTACTGTGGCGAAAGGAGCAAGTAATCCGTTTTTCCTGTAAATGTCATCAATATGTTATTTATGCGTTCATACATTCAGGCTTAAATCAGCACATTAGTGCCAAATATATTTAAAATATATGTTTATATCATTTATAATATCTAATAAATAGCCATTATTGATTTTTAATTCTCTTTCCGTGTTTTAGTCATACCCCAACTGCGCCCCATCTCCGGTCGTACCTTGTTTTGAGTATACTGTTGATGCTTTATATTTGATAAAGAAATGGAATGTAGCAAGTCAGATACAGTGAACAATGGCATAACTACATCCTATATATGATAATATAGTCTGAGGTAACAGAACCTATGAGCAGAACTAATGAATGGCTTTTATTTTCTCAAATATGACTAATTTTGCATATTTATGTTCTGTTTCTATAGGTAAATGATTGTTTGACGTAAACTGGGAGAAACCATTTAATTTCTTTATACTCGCTGTTTATTCTTGTTTCCCGTATCACTAACACGAAAAAACAACAATAATGCTTCGAGGATTTTTATCTCTTTCACATCTAAAATACATTAATTATATGTCATACTAAAACAATTATAAGTATACACCTATAGAAAATAATAATACTTTTAAAATGTGTACAGTTTGAGCTGTAATAGCGTTAGCACAAATTCCTTGGAAAATTCTTAGGTAAAAGTATTTTTATTATGTTGTGAATCCTAGTTACTTCGATAATGCAATATCTCACCAGACCATGAATTAGCCGATAGCTTTGTTCGAATACTGGTGTTGATAATAACTTGTGACTAGGTGTACAACGTGTACAACGTTCAAGTGTGAACCTGCACAAATATATATGTATATTTATACACAGACTAGACTGATATTCTAGCCTTTCTGATACTGATGTAGCAGGAATCACTTTTGTCATTGCCATTTACTCTATATTTGGATATTGATTGAAGGGCCTCATAACTTACTGCACAAGAAGCAAGAGGAAAAGCATACACCCTCCGGCCAGGACTTATACAAAGGTCCGGATTTTCTAGTTGCAAGGGATTTTGTTCAGGACAACCAAATGCAACGCTTACCTACCGTAAGAACTAGCCCGCTTTCCCCCTTTCTGTCTTCTCTACTCTGAGGGTAAAAAACTAGAAGAATATAGATTTTGGTTCAGAAACACAGAAATGTAAAGCCTGAAATAATAAAGTATTGTTACGGTTCTTATCGGTAGCTGTGCTCTTTATCGCTTCATGTTGGTAGCATGGTTCTTTACGGTGAATAACTATACACGTAACGCTTCGAAGTTTACAGGAGGTAACTATATTGAATAACAACACAACACAGTATTCATCAGTTGATTGTCTTTATGTAGACTCTTCAATGAATGATCGTAAATCTACAGCATAATAACTAAATTATCTGGCCAACAGTACGAGGGTATTATTATACGCTGAAAGCGGCGAAACGACTACAATTCTCTCGTCCGCGATTCACCGAGTGGCATCACCAGTTCCAGGCATCAATCAATGTACTATTATAAATTCGTAGTTAAAGTTAATCCTAAAAATTATCAGTCTAAATTGGTCAGCTCTCATATAATTTGGATAAATTTAGGTAGAATCTATGGTTCTTGATTGTTTACTGCTTCCTTACATCGAAAGTATTCATGTTGTTTGGTTTTCGACTTTGACAGAGGATGGCTTCTCTGATATTAATTCTAAACTGACTGACCTCGAGACTCTGGTCTCGAGGGTTTATATAGGAAAACAGGGGTGGGTGAAAGTTTGGGGTGAGATCTATGGGTGATGGGCGAAATATTGGGCGATCCGCCCAGGCTTAGGGTGACGTGACGTCACCGCCCAAGGAAATCAAAAATCGCCCAAACTATTGGACGTTAGCCAAGACGTAACCTCAAACCTATACTCTGTTGGAGAAAATATATCAATATTTATTGAATACCGTTACTATAAATAGTAACAAAATAGCCGTAGAAAACTGTCATTACGGAGTCATGTGACCAAAGCCATAATATCCCGGCGGGTCGATTATCCATAATCGGCCCACGATCTTTTTCACGTGCAATGCGTTGACGTTAGCAACATAGCTCTAGATCTAGATCTATTCAAACATGGCCGGAGAAAGGGGTTTGACGTCGTTGTCAAATCGTATTCTAGATCTGGAAATCTGTAAAGTTTATACAATCGTTAAATTCTATTAAAAATCAATTTCTTTATTTGTATCGATCGGTACTACCTAACTTTGTTTATGTTATTCAAAAATGACAGTTATGACGTCATAATTTCACGTCATCCATCGGAAGTTCTCAAACAAACTTATAAGTTAAAAAAGTGTAGTCAAAAGTAAAGTCATCGTTAGTGTTAGTGGTTATTACGTCGGACTACATATTTTTCGACGGGGATTCGAATCCCCATGAAAGTTTGACTATTCCTTCCTTATTTTTGCAAAATTATAGATCTCTAGATCTATGTCTGTGGTTTGTTGGGATTTTACATCTACTGTAGATTGTGTTGAAATGAATAGGTGGCATATAGATCTATCTAGTAAAATGTTTAAGGTATTCAATAAAAAGGTCAAAATATGGCCTGTGTGTGCCTTCTGGCCATAATGGCACACCTGGTGTCACAATAGCCCTCGGGCTAAAGCCCTCGGGCTATTATGGCACCAGGTGTGCCATTATGGCCAGAAGGCACACCTAGGCCATATTTTAACCTCTTAATATTTAAGGCACATTGTATACTAACCAATGTAAAATTATAGAAAGAAGACATAATTATCTCTTCTTTATTGAATACCCTTACTATAAATAGTAACAAAATTGCCGTAGAAAACTGTCATTACGGAGTCATGTGACCAAGCCATAATAGCCCGGCGGGTCGATTATCCATAATCGGCCCACGATCTTTTTCACGTGCAATGCGTTGATGTTAGCAACATAGCTGTAGATCTAGATCTATTCAAACATGGCCGGAGAAAAGGGTTTGACGTCGTTGTCAAATCGTATTCTAGATCTGGAAATCTGTAAAGTTTATACAATCGTAAAATTCTATTAAAAATCAATTTCTTTGTTTGTATCGATCGGTACTACCTAACTTTGTTTATGTTATTCAAAAATGACAGTTGTGACGTCATAATTTCACGTCATCCATCGGAAGTTCTCAAACAAATTTTATAAGTTAAAACAGTGTAGTCAAAAGTAAAGTCATCGTTAGTGTTAGTTGTTATTACGTCGGACTACATATTTTTCGACGGGGATTCGAATCCCCATGAAAGTATAACTAAATCTATTCCTTCCTTATTTTTGTAAAATTATAGATCTCTAGATCTATGTCTGTGGTTTTTGATGTCTGTGGTTTTCTGGGGTGGTAGATCTAGATTGTGTTGAAATGAATAGGTGGCATATAGATCTATCTAGTAAAATGTTAAAGGTATTCAATAAAAGGGTCAAAATATGGCCTGTGTGTGCCTTCTTGCCATAATGGCACACCTGGTGTCACAATAGCCCTCGGGCTAAAGCCCTCGGGCTATTATGGCACCAGGTGTGCCATTATGGCCAGAAGGCACACCTAGGCCATATTTTAACCTCTTATTATCAACTTCTGTAGTATTTATGTATAATTTAAGCGTCTATAGCAACAATCCCATAATGCATTTAGATAAGATGGCTGCCATAAACAAAATGATGCTGGATTAATGCTGCTCGATGATAACTCGTTCTGTTGGCTCAGATAATCAAAACTGTGATAAAACATGGATTTAAAACTCAGTTCCCTGTTGTTTAACAAATACATGTAGAGACAACAATGAATAAGATCTACTTAGAGTAGATAAATGGCTATTCGTCCATGGATCTGCACGAACTGGATCTAGCAGCCAGCGTAACAAACAGATTGCATGAATTGTACTAGAGATTCATCAATCTGTAAACTTGCGTTGGTGTGCTACATCAGCAATAATATAAAAGAAACAGCAAGGAATTATACTGAAAATTATCAAATGTAACTCAGGTAAGATGTTATACAAAGTTGCAAAGTTACTGTTTGACTTCTCTCGTTATGCTATTACTCCAAGTTCCAAGTCCGTGCAAAACCATGGGGGAAATACCAGGGCATATCATTATTGTGATCACAAATTTCTCTTGCTTGTGTTTCCCTTTGCCTAAACTATAGCTATCTATCAAGAAAGTTGAATCTGGGTACAACCAAGTACCTTAGCATGTAAAGCTAGGACGGTTACACTGAGACAAAGAAGACGTATCAACAAGACGCAACTGATGTTGAGAGAACTTGTGGCCCGACCCGTTTCTAGAAATAAAATATGTTTAAACACAACTGAGACCAATCGATCATATGCGAACTACTATGTATTTCTATGAAGATGAACTATCGAATCTCATAGATTTTGAATATTAGATATGATACAAACATTGTACGAAGCAGGTTTTAAAGATGCCGACTTCAGACGGCTATGGTGTATTGATAATGTCAAAATGAGTTTGCGAGCAATCCCAAACAACCCAAATCGACACCTTGTGAAAATGTTAGAAACCGAAGGAGTACGTACTATTATGGTGCTACATGCCATGTTGTTTCTTAGTAGTTTTAGTTTAGTTTTTATATCGAAATGTGTACATTATGCATCATGATTACAGAGTATCGTTATATGATTAGAACAAAAGCTGAAAGTTTATTGGGTTATATTTTCTTTGTAATTTTGGCAACTATATTATATCAAGGTTTGGTTGTTTAAATGCAGTAAACATGGGTACTACATATCGTGTTCAGTTGTTTCTTAGCAGTTTTAGTTTAGGTATTTTGTATCGAAATGTGTATATTATGCATCATAATTATTACAGGGTATCGTTATATAATTAGAGCAAATGCCGAAAGCTTTTCAATTTCTCTTTTCTTTGTAATTTTGGCAACTATATTATATCAAGGTTTGGTCGTTGGCCGTCTTACAATTTACATTAGGTATAAGTAAAAGTACACAGTGCATGCATATTCATAGCTTCAATCGCTGATTAAATATCTACATAAACTGTTATTTACTTAACACTTATGTACTGTGTTTTGTGCTGCTCCCCAAAGTTTATAAACTCCCTCTGATTAACTACATTGCATAGATTGGACATTATATGCACGACACTTTCCAGTTAAAGATTAGGTGCATTCAGTCGCATAGGTGCATATAAAACTTTACCTGACAGAACCACATTTTCACGCTTCTGTAAACAGAGGAGACCGAGATCAGATGGCTACTGTAAAACTCGCCTGACAAGGGTCTGCTCTGTTTGCTTTTGAAACAATATGTATGTATACCAGATTCTACAAATTATTTAATGAAATAATATGCCCTTGCTCATAGTGCCATTATTAAACATCAGTTAATCAAAATTCATGATACCATTATTTATTGCATGGATATACACGGGTATACAAAGCAAGCGGTTGCATAATGCAGGAAGAAAGCAATGCAAATAGCTCCTATATGAGATTTCTGAATAACTTTCACCTGCATTAATGTACCATGATGCATCTGCGACTATAATCCATAATTCAACCTCATGTTTGCGGTCGCTTTAGAGAGGTGTTTAATGTATGCAAAGATTGTTGAAGCTGAACATTACGTTTATATTGTTATTTATAGGTTTATACGGAACATATTCAGCGAATGCACGTCTTTCTATGCGTACACCTCTTTTATTTGTTTACTTGTTTCAACATTCTCCCAAAATAGAATGTCACTTGTCACAGTTTTGAATAGATTATCTTGGATTAAGGAGTCTAATCAAATTCCATTTCCAATTGCTAATGTTCATGCATGTGGCTACCACTTGGTTGTATGCCATACAATACCTTGTAATCTGCAGTCAGTTCCTGTATGTCACACAATGCCATACATTGTGTAGTCAATACTTGTATGTCACACAACACAATGCACTGTGCAATAAATGCTTGTATGCCACAATACCATGCATCCTGCAGTCGATGCTTACACGTATGTCACACAATGGCATGTATTCTGCAGTCAATACGCGTATGCCACGCAATCATATACCCATGCATTCATGATGATTCTGCAGTCAATGCTTGTATGTCATACTATTCCATGCATTATTCAGCAACTACTGTATCACAAAATCCCATGTTTTCTGCAGTCAATGGTTCTGCAGTACCTGCTTGTCTGTTACACACTCCCATGCACGCTGTAGTCAAGTCCTCTGTCACAAAACCCCATGCATTCTGCAGTCGATGATAACCTGTCACACAATCCCGTGCATTCTGCAGTCAATGATTACATGTCACATAATCACATGCATTCTATAGTCAATACTTCTATGTCACAAAACCTCATGCATTGTGAAGACAATGATTACACACTACCATGCATTCCACAGTCAATACTTCTATGTCACACAATCCCAAACATTCTGCAGTCGATACTCGTATGTCACAAAAATGCAGTCTATGATTACATAATACACTATCCCATGCATTCTGCAGTCGGTACTTCTATGTCACGCAATCTCATGCATTCTGCATTCAACGGTTACATATCACACAATCACTGGTTACATGTCGCACAATCCCATGCATTCTGCAGTCGGTACTTCTTTGTCACACAATCACATGCATTCTGCAGTCGAGACTTATGTCACACAATCCAATGCATTATGCAGTCAATACTTTTGTCACACAATCCCATGCATTCTACATTCGATACATCTATGTCACACAATCACATGTTTTTGCAGTCAATGGTTACATGTCGCACAATCGCATGCATTCTGCAGTCAGTGCTCGTATGTCGCACAATCCAATGTATTCTGCAGTCGATACGTCTATGTCACACAATCCCATGTATTCTGCAGTCAATGGTTACATGTCACACGTTCTATTTTACACAGCACAATGCACTCTGGTTTGGAAACCATTAGTGAGACAATACAGCCACAGGAGTTCGTTGTCAGGATTACGTTTAGTTTTTAACAACAGAATTATATATTATATTATATTATATTAATTAATTATATCGACCCAATATAACAAATTAAGTTTGTTTTCACGAAGTAGAAAATTGTCGACGATTATAAAAACAAAATACATATCTATGGATATAATAAATTTATCAAAGGTACTTCCTTTGTATGTTAAAACTCTGGTGATAGACCAGATATACGCAATGGCGATAGACACAATGTGAAAAAAGTTTATTTTTGTTACGGGACACAGCGCACCATTATGGGCTTAACAATCTTTTAAAGGCCATGGCTATTTAGAAAATAACATCTAATCAAGTTTCAGTTTAACGTTTCATTTGGAAAAAATCGAATGAAAGGTACCGGCAAATTCGGTTTCATTAACAATATAGATTTTGATGGTACACAAGTGATTACTTTCATTGACAATATCGCAATATCTCATCTTAATTGCGAATTAATTGAGATTGATTTATGAATCGAGACAGTTTGAAAATGTACAGCCGAAAACCTACATGCAATCGATAAGAATAAGATAAGTAACTAACAAGGGAATGTTATTTCATTTAATATTGAAACTTTTTTTCAGTATAAGAGTTTTAGTAATATTATGATCGTGCCGTGAATACGGTACATGAATACAACATCGACTAAACACTCAGTAAATACATGTACATGTATTGTCGCCTGCTTCAATTCTAAAAGTACATTTTTTCTCTTAATACTTTTTAAAAAGCAGTGTCAGAATAGCACACAGTTTGGATCCCATTACTCGGCCTTTCATCCGGACCCAAACTGTATGCAGATATTATCACAAGGTCGCTAGTAGAGCGCTGAAGGTTAACGGATGAACTTCTTTCAATTACAGATCGAGCATATGTACACTGCAGCACATAAGACGCATATACCATGAACTTATGTGTGATTATATACAGTGAAACCTCTCGACTACTACACATTCTAGACAGGCGGTAAATCATGCGGTAACTTTATGCAGGACGGAAGTTATGCAGAAAGCTACTGTAGGAGCATTTGGCACCCACATTCACTATAACTCGCCAAGACCGCATCGCTGTACACAATAATTACTGAGAAAAAAACTACTGAAAATGTATATATACATCCTATTATAAAAAAAATTCGAGAGAGAGAGAGAGAGCGGGGGAGGGAGGAGAGAAATGACGAGAGAGAGAGAAAAAGGAAGGAAAGGAAAAAAGAGAGAAAAAAGAAAGACAGAAAAAAGAAACACTTAAAAAGAAAGGAAAGGAAAGAAAGAAATAAAGAAAGAAAGAGAGAACACAAAAGAGATATATTACATTGACCTAATGTATCGTTTCTGATTTTGGCACGGTTTGTAATGTATTCACTCATCGCACCGTTGCACAGGTGAAAAACGGCCAAAATACCTCTCCGCTTTATTGCACTCTCTGCCTGTCGCAATCTAAGGAAAACCAGTCATTGCCGGATATTGTGTTTAAAGTGTTAAAATCAAAGAGAAACAATTTAAAACTGCAAATAGTGTGGACATTTTCTCGCACCAGTGTACTGAATGTGAAATGTGATACCTATGTTTGTTGATTTCAACTGAAATATATTTTTTATCGGCTGACAAATCGAATCTATGTACAACAGTAGTGCATAATTACTTGAGAACATAACATCACATCACTCTTGTTAGAAATACTTAAGCAGAAATGTCTCATTACCACGACAGATATTACAACATGCCAGTTCATAACTACACCGTATCTGGACTCAACTACTCTTTTCCGGGACACACCAATCGCTATGGATACTATCCGTGGTCGCACGAGTACGGGGCGTATCCACTGACTCACTCCTACGACGTTCCAAGCGTTCGTGGTCTTCACCGTTCAATGTACGGACGGACGTACCGGGCAACTTCTGATTACGGGTACCGGGCACCCGCAGAGTACCGACCAGTACTGTATAGCGGCTACGGGAAAAGGTACCATGACGCATGGTCAGATGAAGTGGATGGATATCGTACCTACCCAAGATACAGCCGCTACTACGGATGTGAGTAAAATTAACAGTCGTTAACCCTTTCGCTGCCAATGCCGGATCTGTGATTACCTATACAAACAGTTTGGATCCAGATGAGACGCCGAGTAACTCGGCGTCTCATCAGGATCCAAACTGTTTGTTACTGTTACAATGTTTTTGGAACAAAAATGAAGAACATCAAAAGACTGAAAATTTGTAGCAGACGACAAAGTTAGCAGACGACAGAGTTTGGCAGCGAAAGGGTTAAATGAGAATATGTATCCCAGAGCTTTGCAAACGGCACATAACTAGACCAGCCGCCGCGTCGAACACACATAACTAGACCAGCCGCCGCGTCGAACACACGCCGTCTGGTCAAACTCTACTTTGTTAGTTTTGATAAGGTTTGATGAGTGCCAAACGAAATGATATGGATGCAATCACTGGTATTGGTCTACAGAATATGAAAAGCTACAAAGTTATCCCTTGTACTGAGCGATATAATAGACAACGGCACTTAACAGCGTTGTACACTATACTTTTCTAGCATGAAACGTGTATACTATGGTTCCAACTACATGTATATATAGTAAAACCTTCATAAACGACCATCAAAATGAGGTCTAATTATGGATCTGTAAGGCAGGTGGTAGCTTTATGCCGGGTAGAAGTTATGCAAAAAAACTACGTGTATTATAGGAGATTTCTGCACTACTTTTGCCATGCACTAAGCAACCATATAATATTTTTAGATTCATATGTTCAATAAATATTTTGTTCTACTGTTCATACAACAATTCAATAAACGCAGTGACATTTTGGTGTTTACGAAAGGAGCTAAACAACAACAACAACAAAACAGGGGGAAATACACAGACTAAAACACGCTACCAGAGGGTCACACAATGGTCTACGATTTTATCTCGAGAAGCGTGGTCACAGCATAACCCTTTGAACACTTAACCATTTCCCTCATATAAACGTGTTTTTACTCTTTGCGGACAGAGTAGACCCAGATCAGACGGCTCCTGAAGGAGCCGTCAGATCAGGGTCTACTCTGTTTTGCTTATAGAATAATATATGTCTGATTCTACAGTTGCTGCCATAGATGAAACATCATGTGTTCATCTACCATTATAAAACTTCAGCTAGTGAGTGTTCATAATGCCATTATTTCTTACATGATTCTTGAACAGGCAAAGGATTAAGCAAGTTTTATCTACAAAAAATGTCTGCATCCTTTATAAAACTAAACTTTCTTCCGTTTCAGTTCAAGTATATCAAAGAGTTAACTGATCGCAGCTGTCAGTCGACCTTATCACTATATTAACAACCAAGTAGATAACCGCGTTCAGTAGGTAATTTCGTCCATTATAAGTGGTTGCATAATGCAGGACGAAAGTAATTCAGAAAGCTCCTATTTAGCTACCGCATGCCTGAACACCACATAATTAGACAAGTTCAGTTGTTGTTTTATAGGGTTTATCTGTATGTATTTCCAGGATTTGGTTTTATATTTCAGGGTACTAGGAATGATAAGTACCCAGAACAAACGTGATATGGATCAGGGATCAGCAACACGGACACTGCGATCAAGGGGCTGGCGATGATATACAGAATCTCATTTGGATATTCATTTATTCAGGTCCCGAGGTTGTAAAATATTTGCTTGTGTCTGAGTTCATTCTGAAGTATCTGATTGGTCGGATATGAGCAAGGTCAAAACCTGACCATTCAGATAATTTGAGAATGATCTCAGACTCAGACTTAGATGTTTTTATTAATTTCGGAGCTCGGTTACCAAGGATTATCATTTTGATACATTATTTCCAAAACTTTAAGCAAGGTGGTGTTTTATGTTTACCTGCATGTGCGGAATATATGTTGTCCTCAAATGCTTATGATGCATACACATTAAAGACACGGAATAACCACAAACCATCATTTCTGACTGCATATACACTTCAAAGTTTAATATGGCAACATACGATTCGTTTGAACTACATGTATTTTCTAAACCGACAGTGACATATGTCGTGTTTCTCTTAATGTTTGTGAATCTTCATAACACATTTGTATATTTTATTCTTCTTCATTGTTGTACTATTCTATTGTTTGGTTTTATTCACATACATACATACATACCAATATATATTTTTGCAGCTTTCTAACCTTTTTCTCCAATTTACCATCATGCAACTGCACCCAACTTTACCTAACTAATATACTATAAGAATATTGTCATAGAAATATATCGCATGACCGGAGTAATGGGGAAACTTTCCAAACAAGTTATACTCTGACCACACAACGCGTTGGAACGCAAAATCACACAAGAGTCTGCACTGTCTGTCACTCACCGACACCAGGCCCCGAGGTTATAAAACTTCCGAGTCTGACCAATCAGATGCTTGAGAATGATCTCAGTCTCAAGCAAAACGTTTTATAACCTCGGGCTCAGTGTTTTGCACGATAACGCCTCTAACTATACATATCCTGACCACCAGACTCCAGGTTCCAACTGATTCACACCTCTGCAACGCTGGAGAAACCATTAATCGTTTGAGCAGAAATCATTTATTAACATTTACTCCATGAATATTCATGTAAGAAATAATGACATCATGAATATTAATTAGATTAATTGTTATAATATCACACGGACACTGGAAGTTTTGGCCATGGCAGATACCGGTATCTATATTATATCGTAACCAAACAGAGCAGACCCTGATCAGAGGGCTCCTACAGGGGCCGTCTGATTTGGGTCTGCTTTGTTTGCAAAGGCGTGGAAAGGCGTATTTATGGAGTAAAGGGTCAGCCCTTTACTATGTAAGAAGTAAGGATTTTACGATCATTAATTAGCTGAATTTTTAGAATTTTTATAATGGCAAGGGAATTTTTTAACTTGGCAGAAAGGTTAGAATCAGATCTATATTACTTGAATCAGATCTATATTACTTTATAAGCAAACAGGATAAACCCTGATCAGACCCTACGATTCATACAGGAGCCGTCTAGTCTAGGCCTACTCTGTTTGCAAAGGTACAAAAAGGTGTCTCTAACAGGCAATTATATGTTATTGAATGGTTCACAATTATCTCTACTCCATAGGCACGCCCTTTACGCCTTTGCAAAACAAAGTAGACCCAGACAAGAGATCCCCTGTAGGAGTCATATGATGAGAGCTTGTTTCGTTTGGTAATGGACTTATATACATTTGATTCTACAGTTTCTACCATGGCCAAACATTGCTCTGTTCATGTGCGATTATAAAAAAGTAATCTAACTGATATTCATAATGTCACAATATCGTATACAAAGCGTTAGTTTAAACATATTTTATTTCATTAAGTTCACAGTTCAGTAAGATCATCATCATGGGTACAAAAAGGATTGGATCGAAAGAAAAAATGCTTAAATATAGATTCTCTCCCCAAACATTATGTCAATATAACGATGGACATTTCTTGAAATTACATTTAGTGTTGACAAACAAATAGTTAAAACATGTTGTGGAAAATATTATAAAGTTCGTATACACAAAAGTATTAACGATTGGTATGAGTATTGCCATGAGATTGACCATTCATTCAACTATAAGCACATGATTACACATCATGTTTTCATCCAAAAGTTTATAAATGAAATGATCAAGAAAAATGACATAAGACACAAAATAGAAAAAATGGTCATATGAATATGAGAAAGGGACACCGAGAGAGTGGGGAACGTGGTGGGATGCTTACCCAATCACTTAGTTGAACCGCTTTGATTCCAATATAATGGTTAGCACCGCTTGAAAAATAAATGAGTTACTTTCTAAGTCTAGTGATGTCTCTATTCAGGAGAAGCTTCACTGTTACAGGACATATTGGTCTGACTGTATTCAAAAGGCGAGTACGTGGGATTTGACGAATTTTGCATATGAGATGAACATGTTCAGTGCTTTCAATATCATCACAAATGCATAGAAGGAGCATCTATAATATTCTTTTGGAAAAGTGGAAGGCTAATAGAGCTATAATTCTAAGGCATGTGTGGAGTATATGTGCTTTCTTGTTCCATGTAAAGAAGACTAGTATGGAGGTGTGGGACCCTGACTGACTGCTTTGAAACATGAAATAGAGCTAGAGTTTCTGACTACCAGTGGGAGGGAATTCCATTACCAGACAGCCGAGTGTAGAACGCGTTATGTAAAGCGTTACGTAATAATATACTAGTAGTGAGACATGCATGGTTTTAAGCAAGTCATACATTGATATAGACGGGTGGACTTTTACCAGGACTCTGTAGAAGTCACATGAGACGTTTACCCAATGGTTTACGTTGCATACACTGAACACGTAGAAACAGATCATGAACAGTCACCGCACAGACAACAGCTCACTAAGTGTATATAGTATACAGTAAAACCTGTCCTAAGCGGTCATTCATTTATTGAACATAGGTATCTTAAAAGCAGATGGTTGTTTAATGCAGGGCAACAGTTTCCTATAGGAACGTTTAACATTACTTTTGACCTGCATTAAGCTACCGCCTGCCTTATAGACCCATAATTAGATCTCTTTTTGATGGTTACTTAAGACAGGTTCTACAGTATGCTTTATATAAACACTTTTTGAGTAATTGAGTACTAAGGTGACCATTAGCCGACGTGGATAGTTATAATTCGTATGGACGTCAATGAGAATCAAACTGTAAGCCCTGATCAGACGCCATATTTCCACACAGCGAATGCAAAGACAAAAGATTTCTTTTTTCTCATGGGGCGACCGAAATATCATTTAGTGTTACATCATAAAATATCTGGAGTACAGTAAATTCTCTCTTATACGAACGTTTGAGAGAAGTATAACTATGGATTTGTATGCAGATGTTAGCTTAATGCATGATACATGTTATTGCAGAAAGCTAAAGTACTTTTGTCCTGCATTAAGCAACCAACGACCACACTAAAACATGTCGCTTGATTAGAGAATGCGCTGGTAAGCAGGTTCGATAATAAAATAGTGCGGTTCCTAATGAGTTTCAAAACGTGTAGACCCTGATAAGACGCCGTATTTTTGTTTTCATCTCGACGGCTGGTTTGGGTTATCAGAGGTCTCTTCTCAAAGTAAATCCTATGAGTATGACACTTCAGCTGTTCAGGATCTACACTGTTTGCTCAGCACCGAGGCACATTTCATTTTGTTATATGGGTACTATAATCTTTATCTTAAAAATTGCAGCAGACAAAAAATATTTCCCGCCCGCCAATTCGTTGCTGGTCCGCCAATCCGCGAGCTCACCCGCCCTCCTGTCGACCCGTCCGCCCGCACACAGACCCTCTCGTCGACCGGCTGACTGACCCGCATGCACGCCCACACGCCCACACGCTACACAAGATGTTTACAGACAGTATAGACTCAGAGTAGATGCTGTGCCTATGACACACCAGCTGGCCAGGGTTTGCTCAGCACATTTCAATTTGTTATATGGATAGTATAATTTATACAGTTTTAAAGAAATAGATGGATTATACTGTAAAACCCCTCTAATGCGACCACCTAAAATAGGTATAATTCTGGGTGGTAGAGGCAAGTGGTAGCGTAATGCAGGACAAAAGTAATACAGAAAGCTCCTAGATGATCTTTCTGCACTACTTTTGTCCTGCATTAAACTACCACCTGCTTATAAAGACACCTATGTTTATTTTTTAAATGGTCGCATTAGAGGGGTTCTACTATATTTCATTCACACACATTGCATTTAAAAGAGTCAAGATAATTAATCCTTATCTCAGTATCTGCGACCCTATTCGCCATTGCAAACAAGAGTAACTCGGCGTCTCATCTGGATCCAAGCTGTTTGACACTCGCTCAATACTTTCTCAACAGGTTTATGGATAGTAGTCAACGTTGCAGCTGATCCATTGTTTTTATTCACAGTAAGGTTGAGTTAGAAGAAATCTATGCAAACCTGTAGTTGTGGACCTTGACCTATTATATACATGTACATTGTATGTATCATCATGAAGGATCATGTGAAATAGGCCATATTTCCACATGAGTGACTTGCTGCTCCACCTAAATAAAATTAATCGAGCACCATGTAGTTTTTAGTAACACAGATAAAACGCCACACAATTTGTACCTATATTTGTTTGATGACGATCAATGTAATCAGTTAAAATGTAAACGACCTTTTAAAAGCCATGCCCCATCGCGAACAACGCACGTGAGTTTATATACGTATATGCTGTTGTCTCAATAAACCCTGTTGTTACAATGTTCGTTTTTAAATATGGATGTCGCGGATTCGACCCCTGGTTGGCCGATACCAATACTTTAAAAATGATACATTTGGTTCCATCTCTTGATGGTCAACACGTTAAGGTTATGCTAGGATTGTTTGATGACTGGTGTGTGTTAAACCCCACTACCGTGCACTAGACTAGTGCTTTAAAATTGTCACGACGAAGAGTCAAGAATCCAATGAAGGTTTTTAGTATGTCTTTAATGGCATATACAGTCACTTATCTCAAAATATCAAGGTTTAAAGACTAAAGCAATTTACCAAGTATTGTTAGTTATATCGCCAACACCGGTAATAAGACCGGTGTGATGTTGAAGCATGCCGAAACGTCATGCATGAAAAAGACACCGATGCAGCAAGACATTTTCCTGTGACAGAGCAGGATATACTTTCATGTTTATATGCTACAAATGCGAGATACCCTTGTGTTTGAATTATGTAACCACTATTATGATATGATGTCTAATTTCTATTAATGAAATATGTAACGGTTGGCAGCAAATCATGAATTATTTGAAGAATATTAAAGATCGACAAAATGATTTCTGTGTACACTTTATATAACGAGAAATACTAGTAACCGATTTTACTTTCTCCTTTTAATACTTTACAATAATCTCGAATAAGCATGCGATTGAAAAGAGCAAATATTTTAAAAGGATAATGAGACCATGAATGAAACACATCTACTGATATTCTTTGGTTGACTCGTTTGAAATGTATTTAGTTCATCCATCAGCGTATAAACATATACATGTATGCTATCAGGTTGAACTAATATAAATATGAACATAAATTAGAACCAGACTGTAGCCCAAGTACCTGTGCAACACAATCGCAACTCAACACATTTATGCTTAATGAATAGAGGCCATATAACAACGGCGGGAACACAGGTCAAGGGATGTCTTGGGTTCAGATAAAGGTCTTTGCTGTTTGCAATCATCATGTAGTCTCAAATGAGGTCACAACCATAACAAACTCACCCGCATAAAAGGTAAATAACGAGATATTTGAAAATGCACTCCACGGTAGATAACATATCTGTTTTGCATGTGCTGTCAAAAATATGCAAGCGTGAACGAAAACGTGTTTGCTACTTCATGAATTAAGATAAACAACTTGTTTTCACTTATTAGATAGTTTGCTCAAAGAAAGACAACAACCATTAATTGAAGATAGATGAAAACAGGTTTCCCAAGGAACTTGTAATAGGCGTTACAATTATCGCAACCGATTATCGTTACTTCAACACAATAGTTGTGTTAAAATATAGTAAAATGACTTTTGATTTTGTTTGAATCGGGGTTTTACGTCGCTCTAACAGCATTTCAGTCATATCGCGACACCCAGCTAATTACAGGTGGAGGCAGACTAATTACAGGCGGAGGCAGACTAATTACAGGCGGAGGCAAACTAATTACAGGTGGATGCAGACTATTTACAGGTGGAGGCAGACTAATTACAGGTGGATGCAGACTAATTACAGGTGGAGGCAGACTAATTACAGGTGGATGCAGACTACAGAGGTTCTTCTATGGATTGAACAAATTTCATTGTTCTATGTACAGAACAATACCCAAGTAAAATCACCGACCTACAACAAGCCAGCTGGACAGCTTCCTCATGATATACGGATATTATTAATTATGCAGTGGATTCAATGTATCAATTTATAACTTCACTAATACCTTGTGATTGACAATCTTTTCATTTCACGAATTATGGTATCATTATTTAAACGTTTTACTATAATAATTTGACGAATTTGGAAGTTTCACTTTCGTTGCGAGTTTCGACAGAGTTGAGATTTTTAAAAGAGTTCGTGAAATATATATATTTATAATATATTTATGCCTTGCCACTTCGTTCGTGTATTGGACCCGTTCAACGCTGAATGATCAAAGTGGAATAGTCCATCACTGTTTAAATAGAGAAGAAAGGCTTAAACTTACGAGATAATTTTTAATGACAACCGGTACATGGATCAAAGGACTCCACTCTCTCTCTCTCTCTTTGAGTTTTGTAAAATCTATCTTTCTTTAAAACTCTATTTCTTATAAAAATTTTGATAATAAAATCTTGATTTTGCATTTAAGGTAGAACCTGTCTTAAGCGCCCATAAAATAGGCATACACATGGGTTTGTAATGCAGGTATTAGCTTATTGTAGTGTAAAATACTCCTGTAATAAATAATTGTCCGCGTATGACAGGTTCTACTGTACATATTGCAATGACAGACACATGTTTGTTAAATAAAATATATTAAGCAGACTTGCCCATCTACAAAAGTAATGATGCAGTCAATTAAAAACAGCTATTTTACATGTAAGGAGTTCTTTTAACTAAGTAATGAGGGTTACAAAGGTCAATCAAAGACTCCATAATTTAAATTAGTTTACCCTTCAAACTTTTATAATCAATATGTAGAAGGTCCATCTCTGAGGACAGCATTTACCCTGGCGGCCACCCTTCCAGCCAATAACCGATGCTTAACCTCGCAACATTTCCAAGCAATTAAACCACGTCGCCAAAGAGCTAGCTCCCTGACAAGGAGAGTTTATATACACAACAGCCTCGCTGTTACATTACTTTATTCTCCGAGAAATCTTGACCTAACATTTGGCCTGGAAAATAACTGTGGGTAAGACGAGTGTCTTATTGGCGAGAGTATTGCTCATTGATGTACAAGTTAAGTTTCTTTCAATGCTGAATTTTCGGAGTGGAATGGCCCATCAGTGTTTACTATAGATTCCATTCAGAATGAAAAGCTTAAACTGAGGATTATGAATGACAAACAGTGTAGACCCCGCTTAGAGCGCTTAACTTGTTTTAATCTCATTTATGTCAGCTAGATTTGTGGTTCTAGATTTAAATCTCCAAATAGTATTACGTATTGACTGTTGCACGTATAAGACTCAATTGATTAGTGTAAACCATTCCAGGAATGTGTTTGCTAAATATGTTTCAGCACATAATATATAATAACATCTTCATCAATATGTAGTATTGAAAATGACTAGACAACCGAGTTCTGATGAAGGTCACAATACCAACCGATTTTTCTACGATAATCTTGACCATGGTGTTTCAATCAGAATTATAAATATTTGTAACATCAAAATCAGCGCATTTGGCTTTATAATACGAGAGAATACCAACCTTATAATTCATGTTTAATTTTGGAATCAGTCTGCACATTTTCAAACTGGAAAAAAGAAAGTTCACCATTAGTAGGGGCATATCAAGTTTTGAGCTCCCTGTTTGCAGTCTAACGGTGCTTCTGAAAAGAAGTGAATATGTAAATGTTTAGATCTAAAGAAGACGACACATTTTGCAGACAATTAAGGTGACTATGTGATCAATGGTTTCATAACATGTACTTTTCAATTGTAAAAGTGACTCGTTCTCAGAGGTCGCGACCAAACCGTCATTTGCAAACAGCTTGGATCCAGATGAGAAGCCGAGTAATTCGGCGTCTAATCAGAATCCAAGCTGTTTGACACTCGGTCAGTAGTTTCGCAAAATCGCAAGTAAGTAACTCTAGTGTTTGAGCAGACATTGTTTTCGGCAGAATAAGGGTTAACCCTTTCCCTCATATAAACGTGCTTTCACGCATTTGCAAACAGAGTAGACCCAGATCAGACGGCTCCTAGAGGACCCGTCTGATCAGGGTCTGCTCTGTTTGCTAACATAATTTGTTTCTTTACTTTCTAAAATGGCTACAATGTTCCACTTTCCATATTTCATCATAACTATTTTGTCCATGAATATTCAGTAGGTATTTAATTTGGTAATAAACATAGAACAGGGAAAGGGTTGATAGACCTGACGGAGTTTGCTAACCTTGACATATGCCATTAAGGATGAATTAAGCCCTTTTCATGCTAATCACTGCCTGACTGGTATTTGCAATGCAGATCAAGATCAGGATCTAAACTGTTTGACACTTGGTCAAAATATACTGAACTGCTTGAAATAATCAGCAGGTCAGAGATTTGAGAAGACAAAAAGGAAGGCGTGTTGATGGTTTTGATCTTATGTAATGGGTTTGTAGCATATAGTATCAGCCAAAATTATCAACCTTATCATCATCATTCATCAATGCATTGAGTGTTAGAGCTCCGGATACACAGCACACTACTAAACATTAATTAAAATCCAGCTCGTCTGATCGCATCATTTCGAGGAACTCTCAGGCTAAATACTCCTCTGTTCCATACGGTAAAAGGAAGAAACATTACCAAACAATGTATTTTAAGTATACCTTTTCCAATAGGGATGAATTGCATACTGGTATGAAAATAAATGACGTAGATCATTTATGACGTCAACTTTCTAAGAGTTATACTAAGCCTCGTTAACATTGGTTGTAGGACCCGATTATTTATTTAATAGACACTAATTCCTAAAGATAAGTTAAAGAGAAATTCGGACACAGAGTTACTAAAACGATGATGCAAGTATTAAACATTTGCTCTCAAACCGATAAGAATTAAAACAAATCTCGATTCAAATTGAGTGTCAAAATTGACTGAATTGCAAGGTAATGATTTCAAGGTATGCATCGATATTATATATATATAGCTTTTAAATGTTTTTGTTAACGTCATGTTTTACTAAAGTCATTTGTAAAATATTTTATTGAATATGACATATATATTGATCATGACAACCAACTGTCAAACTCTGTTTACATCCCACCACATGCCTCAAGAGATCACGTGCTCGATGGG
Source organism: Azorinus chamasolen (assembly GCA_963576725.1). Lineage (NCBI taxonomy): Eukaryota > Metazoa > Mollusca > Bivalvia > Cardiida > Solecurtidae > Azorinus > Azorinus chamasolen. The sequence continues at coordinate 43,387,565 of OY755243.1, forward strand.
TATGGTAAACGCTTGATCGAGCTTTGTCAGTCGACGTCTTTTGTTATAGGTAACGGTCGCCTGCATAGCGATCTAGGTATTGGGGATTATACATTCCATTCAGGTAAAGGCTCAAGCGTGGTAGATTATTTGTTATTGCATGCAAACGATCTGAACGATGTTACACACTTTAAAGTTTTAAACCCTACAGAATTTTCTGATCACTCTGGTCTAGCATTTTCATTCGAAAAGAAAAATACACCATTAGCACATGATACCATAAATTCAATAAACCAAAAAACATTTATCGCATTTGATGAAAGTAAAGTAGAGGAATTTAAACTTACCCTGGTACTAAACCGAAATGAATTTGTTTCGTGTACTGAAAAAATGCACCATAGCGACTGTATCGAAGATATAACAAATAAGTTCGTATCGATTTTACACGATTGTTCCACGAAGGTATTCGGACACACAGTTGGCTTATTTAAACAACAGAAAACGAAAGGAAATCAAAATAGAAAGCAATGGTTTAATACATACTGTTATACTGCTAGGAAACAGTTTAATAAAGCAAGACATGCATTCAATAGGACTAAAGCAAATGAAACACTACGTAACAATTTATTAGAAGCAAAGTTAAACTACAATAAAACAAAACGTACTTCAAAAAATAAATACATAAGAAATGAAAAAAATCAATTTATCACGTTTAGGTAAATCTAACCCAAAACAATTCCGGAATAAAATTAAACAGCAGTATACGAAAAAACAGAAACAAGCAAAAAATCTTAATATAACTGATTTACATGAACATTTCAAGAACTTGTATAGTTGCGAAAATGATAACAACAACGACGCCGACAACACCACTGATAACAATGGCAATAACAGTAACAACAACGACGATAACAGGGACAACAACAACAACAATAACAATGATAACAATGATTCTTTAAATAAACACATTTTTTGATGATGATTTAGACAAAGATATAACTATGCCTGAATTAAGGGACGCTGTATTCTCTCAAAATAACAACAAGAGTAGTGGACTAGATAATATATGTGCTGAAATTTATAAACATTCATTTGAAGAGACCTCCCAATTTATGTTAAACCTTTTAAATCGATTGCTATCAAAGGGAGAGTACCCAAGCTGCTTCGGCGAAGGAATCATTTGCCCAGTATTCAAAGGAGGCGACATAGAAGATCCAAAAAATTATAGAGGTATAACTCTAATAAATATTCTTTCAAAAATATACTCACAGACTCACAAAATGGAGCCAAACACATGATAAAATAATTAAAAACCAATTTGGCTTCCAAAAAGGCAAGTCCACGATCGACTGCATCTTCGTATTACACTCCATAATTGCAAATACCCTAGCAAATAAAATGAAATTATATTGTGCCTTTATAGATTTTGAAATGTGTTTTGACAAAATTGATAGAACTTACTTATTTCATAAGTTAATAACAGAAAATATAAGCTCGAAACTGGTAACAGCACTTAAAAGTATGTACAGGGTAGTTAAGGCATGTGTTAGATGTAATACTGAAACATCATCATTTTTCGAATCAAACATCAGTGTAAAACAAGGGGACCAGTGCACTACCATAATGTTTTTATTTTTCGTAAAATGACATATTGACACGTCTAAATAGTAATATTGATGGCTTATTCACTCTTGATGACGCAAAATTATTCATCCTCTTATTTGCTGATGATGCGGTACTTTTTGCACATACCCCACATGCTCTACAATCCTTATTTAACGATCTACAAATATATTGCAACTCTTGGGGACTAAAGGTAAATACAAAGAAAACAAAAATCATGATATTCGAGAAAGGCCGACCTACAAAATACGATTTTTATTATAATAATATGAAACTAGATTTAGTAGAATCCTTTAAATATCTCGGTATAAACATGTTCAAAAACGGAAATTGGTTCCGAACACAGAAAAAATTAGCCGAACACTCCTTATTTGCTATGCACAATTTATTCATAATTTGTAACCAGTTAGATCTAGTTATAACAGATAAGTGTAAACTTTTTGACAGCCTAGTAGGATCTTCACTTAATTACGGATCCGAAATTTTCGGATACCACGAATGTAAAAATATAGAACTAATACAATGTAAATTTCTGAGAAAGGTATTATGTGTTCGAAAAAGTACTAATCTTGATGGTTAAGGCATGTGTTAGATGTAATACTGAAACATCATCATTTTTCGAATCAAACATCAGTGTAAAACAAGGGGACCAGTGCACTACCATAATGTTTTTATTTTTCGTAAAATGACATATTGACACGTCTAAATAGAGGGGATACGTTTATTTACACTGTTTGTCTTTTAGGATGGGGATGGAATAAGGGTGAGGTTGGGCGCCCATAAACCGGTTTAAACCCCCGGTGACTTTTGTCACTGACCGTTCCAAGGCGGTACTTCCATCTTCCTCCTATTGAATGTTTGTTTTGTCTTTGTGCGTCTCTTGTTGTTTTTTCTACCCATGTACATTTGCTGTTTCCTTGTGTTGCTGTTCGGGCGAGTGTTTGTTCTGTATGTGGTATTTCCTGCATGACTCATTTTTGTACTTGTATGGAGAGCTAGGTAGATATCCTATGAAGATACGCCGAAAAATCTTAATAATAAAATTTTTGATAAAAATGATCCGATCTGAAAATAATACACTTGTAAAGATAATATACAATATGTTAAAGCAAGACGCAAATAATAACAACACATATATGATTTTTACATGAATAGATGAGGGAAAGTGTCAACCTTTACCATACTATGGGTGAATCCAAGATTGATTTTGCATGCAGTTTGGATCTAGATCAGACACCGGACGATTCAGTGCGGCATCAGTATTCAAGCTGCTTTACACCCCGATTGCGTATAGTGAAGAAGGAACATAAAACGTCTGATCGGGGTCTGCTCTGTTTGCTTATGAAATGGTTAGATCTGATTCTACAGTTTCTGCTATGGCTAAAAGTCCATGTGTTCACATCAGCCATTTTAAACACTATTCTAATCGATTTTCATGACGTCATTATTTCCTATATGAATGTTCATTAGGTACAGGGTTAATCGGAGAGCTATCACCGGTGCTTAATTGCCTGTACAGTTTGTGCGCAGTAGCATATCTCTACAAATAATTATAATTCTGAGTTTAGAATTAATGCAGGACGAAAGTTATAAACAGCAGCCTTCTAATCAGGATCTACAGTCAAACCCCGTCTAAACCGGACGTTAAATTCAGTATAAATATCGGTCTTGGAGACAGGTGTCAGCTTAAGGCAGGGTAAAGCTGCTGGGCAGTTAACAGTTTTGGTATTGATGGTTGGTGGTTCAAATCACGGCAGCGACACATTTTCTTTCTTTTGGAATGTTAGTTATTAACGCTTAATGCTTCATGACTATATTTCTAAAGTCTGAACTGCAAATCGGTAAACGGTAAATGCTTCAACTCAAATTATTAATATTAATATTAATCCTTCCCTGTTGAATATTCATGTAAAAAATAATGCTACCATGAATATGTATTAGCTGATTTTTAACAATGACATATGAACACAGGCTTTTTTATGTCCCCCAACGGCGGGCATATAGTAATCGCATTGTCCGTCCCTCCGTCTGTCCTTCCATCCGTCTTTCTGTCCGTCCATTCCGTGCCCCTTCTGTAACTTTTTTTCTGTGAATTGATTTCAAAATAACCTGGCACAAATGTTCACCACAAAAAGACGATGTGTCGCGTTCAACTCTCTGGTCCATGGGTCAAAGGTCAAGGTCATCCTTCAGGGTCAAAGGTCGGGGTATAAGTGTTTCACAAACACACTCTTGTTTAGTATTGGATAAAAACTGCAGAATCACCACTGTTATAATTCCATAAGCAAACAAATTGGACCCTGATCAGACGGCTTCAATAGGAGCCGTCTGATCTGGGTCTACTCTGTTTGCAAAGGCATAAAAAGCGGTTATATGAGGGGAAGGGATAATACATACATCCACGCGAGCTTATTACATTGGACATATACACGCAGTGTCAACCCAGATCAGAGGACTCCTAAAGGAGCATTCTGATCAGGATCTGCACTCTGTCATTCAAAAGGTTCAAGCAGGTGTAAGCCTTTCACACTGCGTGGACTCTGTAGTTTAAAACTGATGTTCCACTGTGAAAATTCAGACTTGAAAGATGGAAGTTAACTCTTTACCTGATAGTCAAGTAAACCCCCTCTAAACCAGAATTCTAGTAGAGAAGAATTTAGATACTTTTAGGCAGGTGGCTGCTTAATACAGGGGTGAAAGTCATGCAGACAGCTCCTAGAGGAGCTTTCTGCATGAATTTCACACTGCCTTAAGCTGACACCTGTCTCCAAGACTGATATTTATACTGAATTTAACGTCCAGTTTAGACGGGTAGATCCTGATTAGAAGGCTGCTGTTTATAACTTTCGTCCTGCATTAATTCTAAACTCAGAATTATAATTATTTGTAGAGATATGCTACTGTGCACAAACTGTACAGGCAATCAAGCACCAGTGATAGCTCTCCGATTAACCCTGTACCTATTGAATATTCATATAGGAAATAATGACGTCATGAAAATCAATTAGCATATTATTTAAAATGGCTGATGTGAACACATGGACTTTTAGCCATAGCAGAAACTGTAGAATCAGATCTAACCATTTCATAAGCAAACAGAGCAGACCCCGATCAGACATTTTATATTCTTTCTTCACTATACGCAATCGGGGTGTCAAGCAGCTTGAATACTGATGCCGCACTGAACCACCCGGTGTTTGATCTAGATCCAAACTGCATGCAAAATCAATCTTGGATTCACCCATAGTATGGTAAAAGTTGACACTTTCCCTCATCTATTCATGTAAAAATCATGAATGTAAGAATATGAATTAGATCTAGATCCTAGATGTATTTATCATGGCATTACGAACAAGTGATAGAAACATTAGAATCAGATCTACATTGTTTCATAATCAAACAGAGTAGACCCAGGTCAAACGGCTCCTATAGGAGCCGTCTGATATGGGTCTGCTCTGTTAGCAGGAGTCAAAAGTCGGTCATATGAGGGAAAGGGTTACAGATACCATTCATTATCACCAATCCGCATTCATTCATACAAAAAGCATAGATTCTATATAAACAAACCAAATGTTAGCGTGTTTGCTTTCTCGAAATGCCCAAATGTTATTTGCTAAAATACTTGGTTTGACACCTCTGTTTATATGTAGAGTAAAGGGCCCTTATTTCGACAACTTAAGACACATATTCGTCGTAACGATAAGAGTTTGTTGTACTTCGACATGGCAACAAAGAAAGACGTACATTTACCACCGCTTTTGAATTACTATTGCTTATGAACGTGTATGAGGTTGCAGTGCAATACATTACTAACTTGATCTGCTTTGGGTTCATTATTTCGACAGGGGCACCCCAAATTCGACACCCAAACAGAATTTTTAAAACAAAAAATAATGAAACACATACACTGTTTATCAAAATCGTGAAACGATCAAGAAGTGTTCATTTAGAATGATAAAAAGAAAAGAAATCCCAAAAAATAAACTTTCCAAAAGAATCAAATATATATAATTTGTGTCACTGTCGTGATTTGAACCGCCAACCATCAATACCAAAAATGTAAATTACCAGCATCTTTACCCACTCGGCCACGGTCGCAATTGTTATTTATCAGTGAATTTTAGTTGCTTATAAATCTAAATTTAGACATGTCGCATTAAGGAGCATTCGAATATTTTGGCACTCGACATCCCTAATTTGAAGGCCAGCTGTTCAGCTTCAGCAAATATGAGATTTAAACAAAATAAACGCTTTATATTCTGTACACAACAACGATTTTCAATGATTATCAATGATCTAATACCGTTTGACGTTGTCATCGAGTACTTGTAGCTAGAGCTAGTATTTGGTGAGTTAGTTTCGTAAAAAATTGAGTTGAAACATTTACCGTTTAGCGATAAGAATTAAGAATATAGAATGAGGAATGTAGAATAAGGCGATTAGCTTCTGAGATTGCGAATGAAATATAATGTCACCGGACAATGCAACATGCACTTCCCGGGGGTTCTACAAATGGGTTGAAGGACTGTATTAGGACTGCCTGAAAACACAAGGCGCAGCACTTGTGAACGTTATTTATTAACAGCGAAACGTCGGCGTGAGCATCAACAGAATCGACAAGGCAAAGTGCACATGTTCATGAAAAGACGAAGTTTACATACTAAATGGAATGAAACATGTAGACATATGAATGAAACATTGTAGATAAAGGCTTTGGACCCAAATACATAATACTCAAATTACCTGAAAACACAAGGCGCAGCACTTGTGAACGTTATTTATTAACAGCGAAACGTCGGCGTGAGCATCAACAGAATCGACAAGGCAAAGTGCGCATGCGTTATCCAAAAATAGTATTACGTATTGTTAGAAAACCGGTTAGTAACCCAACGGTAACGATGTAAATGAATGAGAAGTGAAGCATGAAATGAGATGAAATGAGATGAGCTTTCTAGTGATGGAATGAGATGAGCTGTCTAATGATGAATGATAAGATGATGATGATAGCAACTGACCTGACCCTGTGACAATAAGATTTTTGAAAAACGGAAAAGACAATTAAAATAGAAGTTTAAATAGATAAATTGTCTTTAACAAGTCAACATCGAAATGAGATTTATATCAAAATTAACAACTAGCATATATGTAGATAGCAGTATAAACTTAGTAAAATCATAACCATAATTTGACCCAAATACCGCTCCATACGACACACGCACCCTACTATTTATTAAACATTAATTAAAATCCAGCTCGTCTGATCGCATCATTTCGAGGAACTCTCATGCTATCTGTTCCATGCGGTAAAAGGAAGTAAAAATACCAAACAATGTATTTTAAGTATACCTTTTCCAATAGGGATGAATTGCATACTGGTATGAAAATAAATGACGTAGATCATTTATGACGTCAACTTTCTAAGAGTTATACTAAGCCTCGTTAACATTGGTTGTAGGACCCGATTATTTATTTAATAGACACTAACTAATTCTTAAAGATAGGTTATAGAGAAATTCGGACACAGAGTTACTAAAACGATGATGCAAGTATTAAAAATTTGCTCTCAAAAAATCAAAATTGACTGATTTGCATGGTAATAATTTCAAGGTATGCATCGATGTATTATATATAGCTTTTAAATGTCATTTGTATGTTTAATATATAACAATAACCAATATCTTCTCGAGCGACACCTCGGATGAAACTCAAAAGTCAATTAAGATGTCTGATATTGAGAGTATGTGTCACTTAACTGAACTAAGTGTGGGTGATAAACAGCAACACTAAATTATTTGCGCTTGGTTGGTTTGTGTATTTTGGGGGAAAACTCAATAAAACCACTAACGTTACTGACTGTACCTAAAGAGTGAACAAATATTTGATCACTGCAGATCGCATGTCGGGAACACGTAAAATGGAACTTGAACCATTAAACCTTCGAAAAGAAGAGAATGGGAGAAAAGACGTAGCAAAAAAATGGAGATCTACTGACAGTACTTTAGCAGAAAACCCCGATGACCGACCGCGATGGGGAAGTAGGCTTGAGTTTCTGCTTGCAATCGTAGGCTATACAGTTGGAATAGGCAGTATCTGGAGATTTCCGGTCCTTTGCGCTAGAAATGGAGGTGGGGCCTTTTTGATACCATTCTTCTTCTTCATGGGTATGTGTGGAGGGCCACTCTATTACTTCGAAGTCTGTTTGGGTCAGTTCAGCGGCCGTGCTGCAGGCAAAGCGTTTGAGTTTTGTCCGCTACTAAAAGGTAAGATCACGCATTTTCGCTGTCTAAACTCTAATTCTCGTATATTAGCTGTCGTTGTTGGCATATGAAACTGTGCGTTTCACTCACTTTCTCACTGGATTTGAAACGAGATATATTCGTTTTCTTACCATTATGTTTTTACCGGTTTGAGAACAAATTAATCGCTTTTAACCATCGTTATTTAGGAACCCTATGCTAGAGGTTCCTTCAATCCATCTTTAAACAACGATTTCAGTCCTAAAAACAATGTTTACCCATTGTAAACATCTTCATTTTAAATTACGAATGGCGCATGCATGAACCCTATTCAAAACTGGCACGATTATCGAATTAACATGTAGAAAATACAGTTTCGGTGTGTTCTCTAATGTTACCGCATATAATAGAGAGATATTTAGCATGAGAATTTCTAACAAATCAATGTGATCGGATGAGCTAGATATATGTTCAGTCTGTCCTGAAATAAAAACAAATCCATTCAATTCGAGTGACAAAAGTAAGTGAACAGTACAGCAGTTTAATGTAAAGACATATTTGTTTTGCTTCCCGATTACTTGGTATTTCACTTATTTAAATGAGAATAAAATCTAAATCAATATTAACCAGTGCAGAAGGTGGAATTTTATATAACATATAATTACATAACGTTTAGGAGGGTGGAATAAAATCGTTTATTATACTGCAAAGTAAATTGCTCAATTTTGATTGGTCAATTAGCCATGTATAAACCTGCGTGGCCACTGTTGCTAGACATTGATATATACTTATATACTAAGAGGCTTGTCGCAATAGTGACAACATGGCCGAGACAACATGTTGACGACTTGGCGTCGCCATTTTGTCTTGGTATATTACACACAGTACCAATGCGGTTACAAAGACCGTTTAGCATTAAAGTAGCAGTCTGATATGTGGTTACTGTTCGGTCATGTATTTCTGTGAGTTTCTGTGGGTATGTCTGTATTTTAACAAGAAATATCTTTAAAAAGATATTCAGCGGCATTCAAATATTGACATAATGTACAAAACAATAATGGTATTAAATATCTGCCATATTAATTTCAATGTTTGGAGAGTTTATAGTACAGGGAACATGATATATGAAGGGTTGCTTGTTATTATACCAGCAGACGGGCGTGTAACGGAAATGACTTAAACAAAAGGCAGATCTACTATTTCATTCAATATACTTTATGGTTGTGTCTTTGTTAGTGAATTCGGAGGATATGATATTTAAATATACTGCAGTGAGTTGGGGCATTGGTCTGTCTGCATATTTTGTGTTTAGGTGACATTAATGTTTGAAAAGAATAAGTTAACGTGGAGTAGAAGAAACAATTATTGAACATTTTCAAGTAACTTTTATAGGAAATCACTATTGAAATGTGCATGAAATGCAAAACAACTAAAACAGCACTGCTATGATGCTTTGGATGACCGCTGGAAAATGTCTGAAGCACGTTCGGAGTACTATGAATAAATCATTGCGCGTAAGAATTAATTCATATTTTGAAGCGCGTATATTTATATTGATATGAAGATAACAACTTGAATACACTTTAAAGCATATAGAATGTAGTTTTTGTTTGAGCAGAGTCTGTAATTACTTAAAGAACGGTATTTATGTAGCCTAGATCAACGCATTAATCGACTTGTGTGCATCATCATTAGTGACATCATTAACAGAATCTATTTCTAAAACAATATAAAGTTAGCAACCTCAACCTTCTTCCACGATCCAAAGTCCCAGGTGATAGAACCGTAGCAATCATCTTCAGTAAGTAGATTTATATCACAAAGAGCCAACAGCCCCGAGCATCGGTGCTGTGTTCGGGGATAGTAATTAATACGTTTAATGACAACGTTTAAAAACAACCTTTCTTCTTTATTTCCTATGATTATTGCCAGTGGATTATGGTGGTTTCGTAAAACTACCGGTTCGTTCGATTTTATGATCAAATGGTATTAAAATTGATAGCGAATTGATAATAAAAGTTTTAAAGTTTGGTAGTACTGGTAATCATGTTCATCAATTATAACCATGAGGTGATAAGAACGATAATTGGTTTGGAACTGATATGAATTGTGGCACCAGTTTGTTGGTATTTTAATAATTATAATTTATTATACGCATATTTAATGTTTTTTGATACTATTATTAAAGAGATTTTATTCATACCTTCTCATTCAAATCTAAAATGATGAAGCAAATACCTATGATAACATGTTATAGGTCTTTGGATGAAGATGATGAAGATGAATCATTATTATTGTTGTTACTTGAAATGATGATGATGATGGTGATGATGCCTAAAACCTGAGTTGTTGCAAAAGCTATTTAACTCTTTAAACTCTAGTAACGCTTATATGCGTGACTTAAAATAAGTATAACTATATAGAGTACACTATTGAGTACACTTGTCCTATGCTATGTAGACCCAGATCTATTTTGGCTGGTCAAACCGGCCACATTTCATGAATAGGTAGATTTACCTCCAAGAAAAGTGTATTGAAACTTTTAAATACGGTCAGGTGGTAGCGTATAATTATGTTGAACGAAGTGTGTCAATGGTAATACAGTAAAAACCACTGCTTAAAGCAATGTGAAAGTAAAAAAGAAAGCTCCTTTAGAAGCTGCCAGCTGCCTTCGTATACGATCAATTAGCCTTCTTTAAAGTGGTCGTAATAGAGGAGGGGACAATGCCGCAAATTTATACTGTACCCAGTTTGACGAAACCGCTTTTCGTTTACTATGTTAAATCAGTTTGACCAACCGGTAGTTTGACGAAATCGTCTAGTTGACTTTACAACTCACTGGATAATTGTGAAACAACTGTTAATTAACTCTGTCCCTGTTCTGTTTATAACAAATTTCAATACCTAATGAATATTCATGGACAAAGCAGTTATAGTGAAATATGTAAGTTGGAATATTGTAGCCATTTTACGAAGTATATGAACAGATATATCCAATTCCATTAGCAAACAGAGCATATCCTATAGGAGCCGTCTGATCTGGGTCTACCCTGTGTGCAGATGCGTGAAAATACGTATATAACTATGTGGGAAAGAGTTAAATATGCAAACCTATTTCGGAGACCTCGGTTATTATCGTCGTATACGTCTATTTATAGGGGAATTTCCCATTAGCATCTATTTTAAGAACATAACTTTCGACAGACTTCCATGCTAAATATAAGCGTAAATATGACGTTCTGTATTATATGGCTTTTGACTGAACTCTAAGAAGTTTATAGAAAAGGTCAGTATAACAGAATGCCTTACATTTGATGTGGCTAGTTTAATATGGATCGATTTCATGGATTTCGGCTTGCGAAGTAGCTAATTATCATAAGCATGGTGTTTTGAAATAACTACTAGGTCGTAAGAATGACCCCAGGATTTTCATCACTTTAGCTGACTGTATCTGGATTTTGTACTTCGAGTTTGGCCATGTGTAGGGGGCATTGTAAAAAGATTGTATGCCAGTCTAGGCATTAACTAATGGATACACAGTTTGCTACAAAATAATAGTGGGTCATATGCAAATTACAATGTAAAATAGTTCCTGATTGGTGGAAAACTAGAACAAGAATGAAAATAAACAGCTAGCCGCTGAAAAAACGTGCAAAATAATGATGAGCATAAAGCCCTTAAAATGCATACAATGTACTTCACATCATTCGTTGTTATTTTCAATGTTGACGAACGTGTGTGTAATTAGTGCGTAATCGATCAATCAATAATGGATAACAAAAGTGAAACAAAGAAACTACTTGGTCGTAGCGCCACCTAGTTGGACAGGGGCAGATAACCGACAAAAGTCCCCCACATAGCTTAGACTAGTTTGAAACATCTAATGCAGTAACATTCAATGACAGTATTCCCTTTATGATGATTTATCAACGGGTAGTATTGACCATTCGAGGCGACACTGCATTAGGAATAATTTGAACGTACTCAAGCAAATATTTGACTGAAAAAAATGCAGTTATATGTTTTGACTTTCAGATAACATAGTTATTCTATTTGTTGTCGAATTACACGATGCGTGTCAAATACGTGCAGTTATACCCTAATAATAGTCATATTTAACATAGCTGTCTACAAAATAAGTTTAAATTTGGAGACTAGTAATTAACATGATTGCAACGAGCAGTTTGATTAGTTCATTATCTATAAACACAAGATTAATTTACCTTTATTCGTCATTTTAAAGGACACGTTTATTTGCATATATGCACCGGTACAGGTCCGTGGATCATTTTAACTCAATGTCGAGATTGACGTCAACGGTTGAAATTTTGTCACAACGGTTTAATGTACAGTAAAACCTCTTTTAATCCAACCACCCAAAAGGGTTCTTAAAGGCAGGAAGTAGTTTAATGCATGATGAAATATGTGCCCAATCTCCAATTACTGTAGTCCTGCATCAAACAACTAATTGCTTTTGAAATCACCCATGTTTATAAGCCCCCACTGGCCATAGCAGGTGGACTATATCATTGGACTCCGCCCGCCCGTCCGTCCGTCATTCGCTTCGTCTGCCCTACCGTTCGGAATATGATGACGAGCAGTCTCTGGTGGGGACAATGGATTGTTTGATATTACTTGCTTGTTTATTAAATGTTCGTATTATAGAGGTTCTAATGTATCTAAATATCGTACACAGGACGACCAAACATTCAATAAACGAGTGTAAGATACCATTTCAGGGGACCGGGTGTAGCTAGCGAAATGCACTTACGAACGTGCGTAATATCAATCTAAACGTGAACACATTATTAAGGCCAAAAATGGAACAAAATTGAAGGCTTAGGGAGTAGACTTTCATTTAAACGTTTTGTCACATAAACTTTGACACATTGCCTCTGTAAAAGTCACCTTTTGAAACTACGGTGATAAATAGAACATTTGCTCCTATAATTATCTAATTATCACAATAGTTTCAAAAGTACACAATTCTAAATTTTCTCGGGACAGCATGTCCCTGGGCCCCTATAGCCACTGTGCGTACACTGCACCTAGATTCTGCTACACCCGTGCATTGAAGAGTTTGAGATCGTTGAGAAAACACCATTGTGTACTCGATGTAGTGCTAGACATTATTGTATTGAGAACGGTGCTCTTTTTCATGATAGCTAGTATTTCAATAAATGAACGTCAATCCTTTCAGTGCGAGAAACGAATCACTAATGTCCTTTGCAAACAGTGTATACACAGATGCTAGAATTGCTATTAAAACCTTTTAATCAGGGTCTGCAATGTTTATTATTATTATTATTATTATTATTATACCACATTTATATAGCGCTCTTTTCACACTGGATATGTGCGTTCAAAAGCGCTTCACATGGATGAAATCACTAACCGGAACGATCAGCATGATTATCTATCCAGACAATGAAAGATGTACAATATATATGAAATTGCTAGCCGGAAGGAACTACATGATTTCCACCGGTCAGTTAAAGATATGAAAAAGATATACAATAGATATAAAATCACTATCCGCAAGGAATAGCATAAACTGTATTAACAAACTGGATACAGACAAGTTGACTGAAAGCCATGCTCATCAATATCACAAATTAGAATAATCTGTATTAACAAAACTTGATACAGACAAGTTGACTGAAAGCCATGCTCATCAGTATCACGAATTAGAATAATCTATATTAACAAACTTGATACAGACAAGTTGACTGAAAGCCATGCTCATCAATATCATAAATTAGAATAAATGGTCTGACTGAAAATCATTCCATTTATATGACTATTGTGTCAACTGTTAGCTTGATAGGTTGGCTGAAAGCCATTCCCATCCTGAACTCAGTTGCCACTGTACATGACTACCGGGTCAACTGTTAGCTTAATAGGTTGGCTGAAAGCCATTCCTATCCTTAGCTTAGTTGCCACAGTACATGACTATTGGGTAATCTGTTAGCTTAATAGGTTGGCTGAAAGCCATTCCTATTCTGAGCAAAACTGCCCTAGTAACGAATGTTGAAAAAGTGCGTTTTCAGACACCTTTTGAAACATGCTACACTTTAAACATACCCTTAATTTCAGGGTAAGCTTGAAACTGGCTGAAATGATATGCGTAAATAATGCATAAATCGGTCGAAATTTCCCATCCTCGCAGTTGTTAATGGAAAAATTACATTTGCGTTCACACACGTGTATAATAAATTATTTTATAGAGTGCTCCCCAAATATAAATATCGTTCAAAATGTTTTAATCTTTATTATCGTGTTTTATATCATGGAGCGAGGGATGATTTATTTTCTACTTGTATGCGTATATACAGTTACACCACTCTAAACCGGATGTTCAATTTGGTATAGATAACGGTCTTGGAGACAGATGGCAGCTTAATGCAGGGTAAAAGTCATACAGAAAGCTCCTCTAGGAGCCTTCTGCATGACTTTCATCCTGCATTAAGCAGCCACCTGCCTATAAGTATCTTAATTTTTCTCTACTAGATTTCCGGTTTAGAGGGGTTCTACTGAATATAAATTGCAACTATCGTAGCATATCGCTTATCACGATAGTGGCGACATTTGAAAACAGTTTACATCCAAATAAGCGGGTAGTAACTAGTCTGACTTATGCTATTTTACGCTAGACTCAAATGTTTGTCTAACCGATATGATAGCTGGACGCTGTTGAGATATAAATCTGACCATAATTTGATAATGATTAGACGTATTGATTATTAAGATGACAGAACCTGGTCCCGAGACTAGGTAATGCAGCAAACCGTTACCCGTACTGATATCTGAATTACGAATCATGAATATATCAAGGTAGTCTGTGCAAGGATTTTATAGATATTTATTATCCTTTCCTTGCTGTTATGCGGTTTACTATAAATACATATGTATATCTGTTGAACATTACCAAAACACAATTTTCAAAACTAATAACATCAAAACTAATGACCCAAAGTACAAGAAAATATAACAACACTGAGAATGAAGTACGGGGCGACTATAAGTCGGGTTTAGTTCCTTAATACTAATATAAAGTATAATACATGTATATAAATAATAACACATATAATGTTATTTCTGCTAGTATTGTATTCAATCTATATGCTGCTATTTATTTATTTCATATTATTTTTTTTTGTATTAAATGAACACATGTATACTATAGGCACATGGTCCACGGGATTTGACAAAAAATCAAATTACGTTACATTGCAGAATTATTTTTAACGTGATTTGAAAAAAATATTTCTTTTCTCGTAAGGATGTCCCCTTTCTTAACGGGATTCGAAATATTTTTTCATTTCTTGTTGGGTTTTTTTCAGTTTACGTGTCTACATGCCTCGCCAAGACTTGCCATGTTGTCGGTTTGATTGACTAGATTGTTTTATTTCAGAAAATAAATAATTACAAACACTAGACACTAAATTGGCAATTGTTTATTACCGTGCGTCGTAAATACATACACACATACGCATGCATATATGAGATATAAGAAACAACACGTACCGCCATTGCTAACACGCATGCATGGACCCTTGATAAAACCATACACTTTCTTTCTCTCTCTCTCTCTCTCTCTCACACACACGCACGCACGCATACACACACACACACACCACACACGCACTCATGCGCATACAACACGTATGCACACACTCTCGCTTTAACGCACACATGCAATCTTACTCTTTCACACGCTCATAGACACGCACTCGCACACAAGCCCGCGTGCATCCTCATACTAGGAATGTAACACATTTTTATCAACATGTCCGATGTACACACCATTGCATCTCTAAAAGTACAAGCTGATTGATAGCGTAAATAGCTATGTTTCAGGTATTGGCTATTTGATGGTAGTGCTATCATTTGAGGTGATGTGGTACTACGTGAACATCATGGGTTGGATCCAGTACTATTTGGTCCATTCCTTCTTTGCTGAACTACCCTGGACAACCTGTGGGAACTGGTGGAATACAGTCAGTTGCAGAGGTAACACGAAACCATTCATTAGTAATTACTTTAAAGTTAAGGCTTGCATATTCGAAACATAGTTCCACTTGATTAAGCACAAGTTTCACTTATATGTTTGTTTCGATTATACATCGCCACCCTTTCAGTTTTCACTGCTTGATACACCTACCGTAGCAATCTCTCTTCCAGGACCATATACCGCATTCTCCCTAATAAACGCCCATTACTTCGGGGTGGGAAATATAGGTATTTCAAAATACAGTTGGCAGCTTCTTGCAAACCTTGGAACGTTCTGAATTGCTTTCATTTTGCATTAAGCAACTTCCCGTGTACAAAATACAAGAAGCTAATTTTAAAAATATAACGCTTCTGGGAGCGATTATTAGAGGAGATGGTAAATTATACCGTTACGTATAATCGTATATATCATTTCGTATTATCATGCCCCATTTCGCTGAAGCTTAGATGGTTTCTCATGCTGTTACATTTCTGATGGGAGTATACACCAAAGCGTACAGCAAACACTTTTAATGTATACCACAGTCCTGCTTTTACAGAGAGAACATCTGCGAACCTGACATTCATGGCACAAAACAGCTCTGGTTTAAACCAAACTGTATATGAAAGTAGCACATCAAACATGACGTATACATCACCTGCTCAGGAATTCTGGAAGTACGTATATCTAAATGTTCAGACGTTTCGATTGCATGATACATGTCATATTAATCTTTCTTCTGTTGGTGAGTATTGGTGTTTTTTGTAAATTTGACGATAGTCAGGGGGCATCATGTTTTGCACATGTCCGTCCGTCTGTCCGTCCGCCTGTCCGTACGTCCGTCTGTCCATGTGTCACGCTTTTAGGTGCAGTTGGTTGTCACAGCTTTTCAAGTGTTATATGTCAGAAATTTCTACACGTATACACATGAACCTTCACATACACATTAATTATCTGTGCTATAATTTGGCAATACATCCATGCTGCCCGCAAGCCCAAGGTCAAATGACTTGGAAATTTTACGTGAAGTTGGTTGTCACATTTACGTGCAGTTGGTTGTCACAGTTTTTTCATTGTCTTATATCTCCCTAACCACTGTAGCTATTGCCATGCCATGGAATTGCATATACACATTAAACACCATCCATACTTTCATTGCACACCCAGCCCATGCCACCCGCAAGCCCAAGGTCAAGGTCAAATGATTTGGAAATTTTACGTGCAGTTGGTTGTCACAGTTTTTTCATCGTCTGGTATCTCCCTAACCACTGTAGCTATTCGCTTTGAATTGCATATACACATTAAATACCATCAATACTTTCATTGCACACCCAGCCCATGCTGCCAACAAGCCCAATGTCAAGGTCAATTGACTTAGACATTACTTGGAAATTTTACGCGCAGTTGGTTGTCACATTCACGTGCAGTTGGTTGTCACAATTTTTCATCGTCTTATATCTCCCTAACCACAGTAGCTATTCGCATGGAATTGCATATACACATTAAATACCATCTATACTTTCATTGCACACCCAACCCATGCTGCCCGAAAGCCCAATGTCAAGGTCAATGACTTGTTCCCGCAAAATATGTATACTTGTCAAAACCTTTGACATCAAATGGTATAGCAAACAGTGCAGGCTCTGATCAAAAGACTCTTTCAGAAACCCACATGTCTGGGTCTAAACTGTTTGCATTTGTCCCATTTATGGGATTTCAAGAGTAAATGAGTGGCTATTTATATAGTGTACACGCTCTTTGTTTGTAGGTACCTAATGTCACCGCATGTTTATATCCAATCTTTCTAACTGACACACGTGAGTCAAAATGACTACATGCCAAAATGGACATGATATTGCAGTTAAGTAGTTTAGTTTTTTATGGGAAGTTAAGCAGATGGCGACAGATGGAGTATAATCCAGTACAGCATGTTATATGTACAAATGAATCTCTCTAAGGCGACCACTCTTTCAGTGCTATATAATCAGATGGCGACTTAAAGCAGAACATATCTTTCATCCTGCATAAATTAATAGCCATGGTGTAGACTTAATTTTAGTAGTCGTTACAGAGACCATTTACAGAATCCTAACTAAACTTTAGTTGATTGTTGATGTCAGTAATGCGGGTACATGCATATGGGACATCTGGATATTGTTGAGCAAACGTGTAGCGGCAGAACAGCCGAGACCTCTGAACGCGGTAATTTATAAGTCATTTAGAATGAACGTTTTATATATTCGTTCGGTTGTTTGTTCCTTTCTCAGCCTATCAGTGAATAATGTGATAGTATAGTAAGTATTATATGCAATATTCAGTCGAAATTCGTATATTTAAGAACACAATTGGAATTAGTATCAGGGCAAAACTTTAGCTGATATGACCGAGGTTACATTTATATTACAAACCTGTTCTTCAATTTCTTCAACCTTGGTATGAAATTGCTGTCATTAAATTGTGTTAGTATGGTCTCAAATACGGGTGTCATAAAGAATATTACATCTGTGTCTAAGAACTCCATATCGTACAACTGATCAGACAGTGATGAACACTTACTTTATCATTTGTTTATCAGTCATTAAATTATTACAGTGCAATACGATATAGGTTACATTGGGGATAATCTTACTAAATGCTTACCTCCCAAACAATGTCATTAAATCGAGTTCAAGACCGGTGTAAACGATTGGTCTGGAATTATCTGATATATCAATCTACGAGATAATGACCCACAAAATAAGCAATAAAATGCTCATCTGGAGTGCGCTTTATTGATTTTGAACACATTGTGTAGGAATGGGCAATATACATATGCGGCCATGTACTACCCTGTATAAAAATGATATTGTGTCTGTTAATTGAATGAAAAATACATATACTAGTGTAAACAGTCATATACTGTTTATGTGTGTAATAGATGTATAGGCTGATGGCATGTGTCTCTTATGAACAAAAAACTTAATATCAAACTGCACTAGTCCACTAGTACATCAAGACATAACATTAACGAACATTGACAAAACCATGAGGCTGATCGGGTTTGTTGATTAAAACACTCGCACTCACGCATGCAAGCACGCACGCACGCACACCCCACGCAAACCAAGTGAATGCATATAACTATTCAAGAGTAATGATATATTTACGTTTTTTGACTAAAACATGAACATTTATTGGATGGTTTGATTTTTACAGGTAATTTTCAAGTGTAAGCAGTTCATTATATAGGATATTGAGCATATTTAATAATAGGTAATCTCGGGTTTCCTTACAGAAATGACCAGGGAAACGAGGTCTGCTGAATATCAATATATTTCCTCAGAAATTGATGAAACGTAGTTAATTACATGTACATTAGGTATGATATCTGGTGATAGATGTAGAATTGTTATAACACCATCATCTTCATCATTATAACTTCTGTTAACATATGTTCTAATTGCATTTCATAACATGAATGGTAGCATGAGTAGCAACATAGTATTTCAGTGGCCTATGGAAATAACATAGCATAATAAAACGGTATAACACAAAGACTCAGCACATGAAATAACAGATATATACATTAGTAAAATATCAAACTGAACGGTACACACAACTTACTAACTAAGGGTTGAATGCCTATGTTTAGTAAAATACACGGATCTCTCAGCCTCGATCTCTCTTGTCCACTAGTGAGGTGACGCTTTGAGGTTATGGTTAAAACTACAACTTGTGAAATTGTAATGGCACATACGTAGCAAGGTATTATTGAAATCTGAAGCCGCCATTCTTAGCGTTCGCGGAGAACAAATACACGATAATTACTGCATTTAGCAAAAGTAACACTTACAGAAAGAACCGTTCATTGCAAACGACTCCGAAGTTTAATATCAAAGTATTCATTATTCAAAGCGACATTACGTACCAATATATAAAAACCAACTGCGCCTCTAAAACGGGTCTTCATGAAGTGGTCATCACGAAAAGCAAAACGAAGTGATCAACACCCGGAAAATGGAAACAATAAACCACTAAAGAAAGAACTATAAAATGCAACAGATCACCATTTCGCCGAAATTCAACCCTGTTACACATGTTTATAATGTTTATCTTCGCTCACGCTGAAAGTAACTTTTATATATAGCGAAAATTATTTGTCCTAAAATATGATTACATCCTTCTATTCTTTATATTGGCAAGTACAAATGTAATCTCAAGGTACTTTTGCGACACGGTATTTCACATCCTGAATTTTATGGTGATGTGATTTACAAACTTCGTAGAATTATTGGACATACCCATTTTCTCACTTTGTTCATCAAATATATAAAACAATTCATTAAAAAGGGATATGATCCTGTATTATTACAACATACTGCATGTTTGGTTGTGAACCCTTTTACAGTTGGCAATCACGCTGGCCTCTTTGCATGTACGCCGACAAGAAAGGTTTAGTACTCTATGAAGGCGACCTCTTAAATCCAGAAATGGAAGGAGAACGTCGGATATCTGTACTATTTCATTTTTGTCGTACCCTTTATTACTTTTCTACAGTTACTCTGTTTGCAGCTCAATCATTGAGTACACTAGCGATAGGTGGATACAGTATGTTCAATTAAATGTTTTTTTGTTATACATGCACTTTACCACTGTATTTGCTGTCGCGGTTGTTGTAGATTAGTCGGAGAGGGGATACGTTTATTTACACTGTTTGTCTTTTAGGATGGGGATGGAATAAGGGTGAGGTTGGGCGCCCATAAACCGGTTTAAACCCCCGGTGACTTTTGTCACTGACCGTTCCAAGGCGGTACTTCCATCTTCCTCCTATTGTATGTTTGTTTTGTCTTTGTGTGTCTCTTGTTGTTTTTTCTACCCATGTACATTTGCTGTTTCCTTGTGTTGCTGTTCG
This sequence comes from Azorinus chamasolen, assembly GCA_963576725.1. NCBI lineage: Eukaryota > Metazoa > Mollusca > Bivalvia > Cardiida > Solecurtidae > Azorinus > Azorinus chamasolen. The sequence goes on from OY755243.1 coordinate 43,408,287, forward strand.
GGCGAGTGTTTGTTCTGTATGTGGTATTTCCTGCATGACTCATTTTTGTACTTTTATATCCTTACACAAAATATGTGTGTACGTATGTACAGCGAATGGAAATATGAGATAATATTTCTGTTTCATAACAATACATGTATAATGCTGTCAAATTACTTCCATTAAATAAAATCACATTTGGATGTAATATTGTATGAAATTTTAATGTCATAGACTGATTTCCAAATTATTTCACATATGAATTCTTTTACCCAAACTATATGTATATATGGCATTCCAAGCTTTTCATCAAGAAAGTTTCGTTGGAGGTTTTGTTATTTTTTATTGTTTTAGTCCTTTTCAAATATTCTGAAAGTGGGAGTTCCTTTGAAAGCAAAAGTAGCAATGCGAAAAGAGAAACTTGCAGACTTGGTTTTATTGAGCCTGTTCATGAATAGCAATTAAAAGTGCAACACTACTCACATCCCTAGCACCTGCTTAAGCGGTATTAAATTTTCAAAACTAATAACATCAAAACCAATGATCGCGAAAGACCAGAAAATATAACAACACTGAGAATGAAAAGTTAAAGTCTGTCTTATTGTTTATTCAAACAAGACGTTGTATCGACATATCTAATTTTAGCTTGACTTTCCACTCATTTTGAATAGACTTTCAGTTTTTAATTCTCAGCTTGCCAGTTTCCTCTGTCATAAACATTCTGAATTATAGTTTCATTGATTTCACCATTATTATTAACAATATAAGTGATTGATATAATGAAAAAATGCGTGTAAATTTTCCACCAGATTTTATGAAGCGGTTACCCCATATAATTTATTTCCTGACATCGTAAACGAACTTATTTTATTTTAAAACGTTATTTAGTTCAAAGAAATAGTTTATTAGTTTATTATATCTTTATAGAATATTGGTGTAATGAGTCGAAAAGTACATGTATGAGTCATACACGAAACACCACATACAAAACACACAGTCGCACGAACAGCACCACGACAAGTAATAGATACAGTACGAGTCTTACTACCAAAGTGTCTTCTTACAACCGTTATCAGGACAGTTTGTTCGCATGACCGAAGACGTGTCCGAGGCGTAGCCGAGGACACTTGTCTGAGGTCATGCGAACAAACTGTCCTGATAACGGTTGTAAGAAGACACTTTGGTAGTAAGACGAGTACATGTATCTTACTTGTACGACAGTACGTTGTAGACTTTTAATTTTGATTAAAAATGAATAAAAATGAATATTTCACAAATGAGTACAAAATGTTTTCCCCTTGGTTCACCCAATTCAAATCCTAGGTAGATAGGTTTTAACCACAAGAATCACGTGTGTACAAAAGTGTCCACTTACAACCGTTATCAGGACACTTTTTCAATAGCTTTGCTGGGGGTCTGTCGTACAAAAACAGTAAATGTACATGCATATAAAAAGACACAAATAGACGCACAAAGACCTAGCAAACAAACAAAACGCGAAGATGGGGGTACCGCTTTGGAACGGTCAGTTACAATAGTCACTGGGGTTTTAAACAGGTGTAGTGGATCTTCAAGTTCATCTCACGTCCACTATCTAGTCTGTTGCCAATAAAAGTGTTTCGTTTATTTTTTCTTCTTTATATATCCATAAAAACTTAATTTCATAGAATCTATCTGTTCTACTGTATCATTTGGAACGGGTATTGGATTAAAAACTGCGTTATTGTAAAAATATTTTATAATTGTTATTCTTCCAATTATAGTTAGATTTCTTTGATTTAATTTACTTTAAATATTTGCATTCTATCCCAATTTGTGCGCTAAAATATGTGTTTAATGCTTACACTCTAGAACTAAAACGTAATTTGATGGATTTAGATTCCCATTAAAAGTAAAACTATGAGTCATGCAGGAAACACTATATACATATACCCAGTTGCCCGAACAAAACTACAACAAAACACAGCAAATGTACATATCTATCAAAACACAAAGTAACACACACAGACAAAACAAACAATAAGGGGGATATGGGAGTACCGTCTTGGAACAGCCATCCGTCTGGATTGCCAGTCATTATTTACTATAGATAAACACATGCTATTGTATAACATTATCAGTTTATAAGTCTTTCTTAAAACCAAATGTCTTAAAAATCATTCATGATATTCCATTCAATAATGTCAAACATGTTCTTAAAATATGAGAATAATATCGTACCATCTATGTGTCGTGTTTCTGAATTATCAGTTATAACCTGAATCTGCCTCCTATTGTATCCTATATACCTTTTTATACAACCTATTTGGTCTTAACTAATTATTTGTAGCAAACCTTTCTGACGCCTTTCAGCGAGTTCCCTTACAATAATTTTGTTATGAATATTATAGAGCTATTTGGCGCCAATTTCTAAAATTTCAGAATCATCCTCTTTTGTATCAAAAGGAAAATATACACTGTTTCTCAGACGTTTAGGTAGAATTCCACTGTCATACCATCTAAACCTGAACTGTTTATTAGGTTTCAATCCTTTTACAGCTTCCCAACATTTAGTCATTGTAATGGATCCCTCAAATATACTAGTTCATCTTCTGTTAATATGTATTCAACGTACCTTTCATTTAGGTACTGTAGATTGTCAGTTTAAGAGGTGTACTTTGTTTAGAGTTTTCTATACTTAAGAAGTATTTCATATTTTCTCCCCTTCTTTAATAGTGTTTATAATGCAAATACAGTATTCCTGGTTTTCAAATATTGATTATTCAATTTCCGATTGACGAATACGCGCTTGAAAGGTTTCATTAGTTTTAGAGTAATGGCTTAATGACCTTTTACGTTTAGAGAAGCAGGGCATATGTCTGTAGACCAAACAAGCGGAACAATGTGTTTATCTGTTAACCAGAAACTAGTTCTACATACCATTTTCACCCCATAAATATTGATTTCTTTCTTGATTTAAGTATCTCCAAATATGATTTAAATCATTTTTCTGATTTATTTTTTATAAACTATTTATTACCTTTTGATTGATACATTCTGTCTTTTAATTGTTTATGTCAGTTACACCTCTGTTAATTATATTTAACCCCTGTGAAGTATCTATTTAAAATTGAAAACACGTTATTACATATCTATGTTCACAGAATAATATGTAATATCCGCACATGTTAACGAATCAAAATATTGAAGGATATTGTTTACGAGAATTGATACACCTCGACTGTTAGATGTATCAAACGAGTGGTAAAGGTATCACCCATCAAAGTCTTCTTTTAGCGGAGAAATTATATTCTTCCAAAAAATGTTTGTCTTGCAGAAATACTGTGTCTGTTTTCCGATGTAACAGTCGTTGGTTAAGTCTTAAAACGTTTGTTACACTTTCGAAAACTTGTCGAAACAATTAGGTATTTATCACCTTTAGGGATAGTTCTAGTTTTTATCACTTAAAAGGAGATTTCCCTACATTCGACGCGTTTAAAACACCTTAATATACACAACTCAATTGTTTATATGCTGAAAAGAGAACATCGCAAGAAAACCTATACAATGCATGTTGAAAATGACAAAACATCCATGTGTTTGCTATCGACGATCCCGATTTTATTCCCCAATGTTTCAGTTTTATTCGGGTTAGGTTTTAGTTTCGTATCTGTTCGCGCTATTCGCGTCTCTCCGACCACTTCCGAGAAAAACTGTTATGTGAACAATGGGAGATCGGGTGATCATCGGCAAAACGCGGAAAATTTGAACGGAATAGGAATCCTTTATTGTAGAACAAAAATTATAAGTACGTTTGTTGATAGAACCGGTTTATTTTGTATCACAGGAGCATATTTCGATAACAGCTCAAGTTGACAATCTTCATAACAATGGTTGAGCATAACAAATACCATGTTTCATGGTATTATTGAAAATATGCGTTCATTTTAGGGTCTTCCTCTTTCACCCATGCACTTTAAAAGACACAAAGTATAAATTATCACTCATTTCTGAATCTGGTAACAAAGTGATTGAGATGCATTTTATAGACAAAATGTATGGTTCGATGCGAGGTCTGGGACTACACAGAAAGTCATATGTCCGGGTCTGCATTGGCATAAGTATATAATCAATGTAAATATACTGGGCATATCATATATGATAATGTACGTTTCATTAGCATAGCGTATAGTTCCAGGCGACATGATACCTATTAATAGTATCATCTAGTTTGGAACTACACCATTGACATAACCATATACATGTACGTGATAAACACATAGTTGGCATATTGTACATTATAAAGTACCATTGATTAATGCAATATAGCAGTTACTTGGTCCTGGTCATAAGCATATACTTGATATGCACATGTGCTTTGCATTCTATACATGGATAACGTATAATTACATAAGCTAAGTGTATAAGTGACCCTTATAGTAGAAAATGTTGAAATGGACGTATATATTTGGACTTATTTTGTAGTAAATGTACCACTTGATTTATTATGGGGAAATTCGCTGCAACAGTAGCAGTTATATCCGGAGTAAAATGGCTTTCTTGTACAAAAACTATACCAGGTTTCTTAATAAGTCAATCAAGACCATACTACTATCGGTACAACGTCTTATCATAGAATATAAACATGAAAGGTTTAGTAATTTCGTGTGCAATGATTTACGTCGTATGACCTTGAACCATGTCTCTGATCTTAAATATCAATATAGCGCAACGTCGCATCATATGAAGTAAGCATGCACGATTAACGTACATGTATTCTGTGTGCCGTGGTTTGTATTTTCAAAGTTGCCTCCTATGACCTCTACCTTTGACCGCAGGCCTTGAAAATGAATAACATCTATCATATCATAAAGGACCACAATGGAAATAAGAGCATGCTCTTTATTGTGTTATTCTTGGTATAGAAAGCATGCCATGGTTTTTAACTATGCATCATTTTAAGAATTATTATTAATTATGATGTGTTACATGTTTGTGAACTATATTATGTTTTCAGTTTGCCGAAATAAATCTATCTGTCTGTTGATGAAGCAGGAATATTATGTATTATGTATGTCATCATCAGTTCTGTATCATGTTTACAATGTATTTTCACATCAGCCTCATGTTATCGTATAACACCACTAACCTGGACAAAAATCAACATGGTTCAATGTATATTTGATACCTTTGCCTGGCATAGTATACTCTATATCATGTTCAGAGAGTATTTTACGATTTGCCTTCTTTGACCTCGACCTTTGACATCTGACCTTAAAACTTTTATATGAGCCACAACGTTGTTCCTATTGTTAAATATTACAATCTTACGCTGACGTCCTGTCGTACTACAATCAAAGAACGTGTACTGTGATAAAACATTTCTTCACTGAGCTCTTATGATTTCTCTACACTCTACAGAGTGTCCCAGAAAAAATGCAACCCGATTTCAATTCCTTATTTCTCTAAATCTATTAAACAGATGGAAAAGTTTTATATTCAAGTGTTTAGGTACGACAGTGGTTCACATTTGTGTAAACTTACGGCTTAAATACTTTTCAAGATTTTGAGATTTGCATAAATACTGAAGGCACCCTGTTTTCACTTTCCCCAGAAATTGGAATTTCGTCAAATTCATCCTGTTGATAATATATTGTTTAGCGGATAACCAATATAGCTCTTTTTGTACTACCCAGAATAAAACTTACATGTGTGTTATTGGCATTTACAGATAAATATATCATTTTATTGCATATATTAAGTGATAACTAATGGAAAAGTAGTAAAGTCAAGCAGGCAAAGCCACATACAAGACGCAACCACCACCAAAACACCGATAGACAGCATGGCACACATGTACTCAATGACTTTGCTGAAGTCAGAGCACCTGCAGGTAAGCCGTTAAGGGCACGACAGGGAAAAAGTAATACATGAGTCTGGTAAGCTCATCCCGTATCCGAGTTTAAGAGTATACCATCATAGAGTACTACCCTCGGCCTGACATCGCGCAAGCAAAGAGGGAAGCATAGCTACCGACTGTAAAAGGGTCGATAACCAAACATGCAGTGCGTTGCAATATAATACGATCATAACCTTTCTTCTTAAATGGTTTAATGCGTTTTATAAACAAATCTTGAAAATGAATATGACCCCGAATTTTCCTAAGTTTGTAGATAACATCCCCATAAAAGTCTGGTTGAGAAATGCCTTGTTGCAGTAACGTCCGTAGATTGCAGTTATATTTACTGATGAGCGGTAAATTTCGATATAAAATTTAGAAAACGTTTTCCGAAGTTTGTGATATCCGTAACCTTGCTTAAGAAGTTTATCAGTTATAACTAAATTACGACTGTTAAAATCTTCAAGCACAGAACAGGCTCGGGCAAACCGAATAAGTTGAGAAATATAAACCCCATAAGATGTAGAACGGGGCACATCTCCATCTAGAAAAGGATAATTAACAATTTTAAAATTAAAATCTTCTCTTTTATCGTATATTTTGGACGAAACTTTATCATTTTTAATTGAAAGATTCAAATCTAAAAATGAAGATATAATGTCAGATTGATTCACTTTATTTAAAGACAGTTCTTTTGGGTAAATTGAAGAAATCATAGTTTCAAAATAAGGATTATCTAAATTCAAAATATCGTCTAAATACCTTGAAGTTTTATTAAAAGCATTAACAATATCGGTCTGTGTATCAGGTTTTAGGCTAAGCATAAATCCCTCTCATAGCAATACAAAAACAAATCTGCAACAAGAGGGGCACAATTTGTACCCATGGGTATACCAACAACTTGACGATATATGGTACCCCCCATAACGCACAAATATAGCATCTAAAAGAAAGATAAGAGATCTACAAACATCAAGGCAAGTCCACATTGTGTAATGTTCAACTTCTGAATTCGAAAAGAATGAACGTTGAACATTACAAGCAATGAACATTTTGTTTTCTCTGGCAAATGTTTTTTCTATTAATTTATTCAATTTATCCTTTATAAGATGGTGAGGTAGAGTAGTATAGAGTGTAGAGAAATCATAACAGCTCAGTGCAGAAATGTTGTACTGTTCATTTTCAAGTTTCGTTAAAACATCATTTGAATTTTTTATGGACCAAAAACCATTAATACCAGAATTTTCATATATTTTATGACAGTAACGTTTTACATGTTCTTTGATCGTAGTAAGACAGGACGTCAAAAGTTTAGATATTTTAGTAGTGGTACAACAGCTAGAGTAGGCAATAAAACGCGCCTTATAAGGGTTTTATGTAGTTTCGGAATCCAGTACAAAGTAGAAAGCTTATGTTGTTTTATGTTAGGACCAGACTTAAAATTATTGCACATTTTTACATGTTCCGAGACTATATCTTTTTCAGGTGTTTGAACTGTTATATAAGTTTTTGAATCAGCTAGCTCCTTCTTTAAAACATCAACATAATACAATCTTCAAATAATGATTACATTATTTGATGCCTTGTCAGCAGGAACAAGAACATAAATTGAATGAAAATTAGAAATGTTTTTCTTCAAATAGCGAAATGTTACTCTAGGTCGAGGTGGTAAAAGATCGTAATTTGATTTGTAAAAAGTAATACGCGTATCAATAACATCAAAAATACATTTCTTCCAATCCGAAAGGGGATTAACACCAGCATGTTCTCGTCGACACCATTTGATGCAGAATTCTTGAATAGCTTCCGCAATATGAGTTCGACAAGCGTCAAAATCAAAAAGGGAAGGTAAGCATCATTTTAATGGACGGGGCTCTCAATACAGTTTAACTTTTGAACAGTATTTCGGTACTTGTTGAAATAATAATCACTTAATTCACAACTGATTGATTTCTTTTCTTAAACAGTTGATAACAGTTCACAATTGTTACTACATGTTATACTCTAAATATTTCTGTGATAGGACTTCAGTTCATTAATCAGATTACATTTGATGGACTTATTAAGCTGTTATATCTTCTTTTAAATATAATATTTTACAAGTGCATTACAGAACTTTATATTTGTTACAAGTTAATTTGTTTTAATAAACATTGGTGCCACATTTTGTGATGAATAAATGAGATAAAATGTTATTTTCAAATAAACTTATTATATCCATAATTCTATTTCTGGGAAAATTGGAAACAGGATGCCTTCAGTAGTTACGCAATATCTGAAATTTAAAAAAGCATTTAAACTGTAATTTTACACATATGTGAACCACTGTTGTACCTTAAAACTGGTATATAAATATTCTGAAATAGGTGATCCTTCGAAAGCAAAAGCAGAAATGCAAAAAGAGAAAATTGCAAACTCGATTTTATTGAGTCTGTTCAGGAGTAGTAATTAAAAGTGCAACACTACTCACGCCCCCTAGCACCGACTTAAGCAGTATTCAACTTTCAAAACTAATTACATCAAAACTAATGATCCCGAAGGACCGGAAAATATAACAACACTGAGAATGAAGTACGGGGCGACTTTTTACGCCCGCCACACAATCACTTAACACCTGCTGTTGGTGAAGTACATATATTCTGAAAATGGGTGATCCTTTTTTATCGGTTGAATATTTTTAGAGAAATAAGGAATTGGAATTGGGTTGCATGTTTTCTGGGACACCCTGTATACTACTCTACCTCACCATCTTATAAAGGATAAACTGATTAAATTAATAGAAAAAACCGTTGCCGGAGAAATGTCCATTGCTTGTAATGTTCAACGTTCATTCTTTTCGAATTCAGAAGTTGAACATTACAAAATGTGGACTTGCCTTGATGTTTGCAGAACTCTTACCTTTCTTTTAGATGCTATATTTGTGCGTTATGGGGATACAATATATCGTCAAATTGTTGGTATACCCATGGGTACAAATTGTGGCCCTCTTGTTGCAGATTTGTTTTTGTATTGCAATGGGAGGGATGTTATGCTAAGCTTAAACCCTGATACACGGGCCGATATTGTTAATGCTTTTAATAAAACTTCAACCCTTTTACAGTTGGCAATCACGCTGGCCTCTTTGCATGTACCGCGACAAGAAAGGCTTAGTACTCTATGAAGGCGACCTCTTAAATCCAGAAACGGAAGGAGAACGTCGGACATCTGTACTATTTTGTTTTTGTCGTACCCTTTATTAATTTTCTACAGTTACCCTGTTTGCAACTCAATCATTGAGTACACTAGCGATAAGTGGATACAGTTTGTTCACTTAAATGTTTTCGTTATACATGCACTTTACCATTTTATTTGCCATCGCGGTTGTTGTAGATTAGTCGGAGAGAGGATATGTTTATTTACACTGTTTGTCTTTTAGGGTGGGGATGGAATAAGTGTGAGGTTGAGCGCCCAAAAGCCGGTTTACCCCCCCAGTGACTTTTGTCACTAACCGTTCCAAGGCGGTACTTCCATCTTCCCCCTATTGTATGTTTGTTTTGTCTTTGTGCGTCTCTTAATGTTTTTATAGTTATGTACATTTGCTGTTTCCTTGCGTTGCTATTCGGGCGGCTGTTTGTTCTGTATGTGGTGTTTCCTTCATGACTCATTTTTTGTACTTTCAAGGTATTTAGACGATATTTTGAATTTCGATAAGCCTTATTTTGAAACTATGATTTCTTCAATTTTCCCAAAATAACTGTCTTTAAACAAAGCGAATCAATCTGGCAATATGACTTCCTTTTTAGATTTGAATCTTTCCACCACAATGTTTCGTCCAATATATACGATAAAAGGGAATATTTTAATTTTAAAATTGTTAATTATCATTTCTAGATGGAGATGTACGCCGTTCTACATCCTATCGGGTTTATATTTCTCAACTTATTCGGTTTGCACGAGCCTGGTCTTTGCTAGACGATTTTAACAGTCGTAATTTAGTTATAACTGATAAACTTCTTAAGTTAGATTACATATATCACAAACTTCGGAAAACGTTTTCTAAATTTTATATCGTAATTTACCTCTCATTAGTCAATATAATTGCAAACTACGGACGTTACTGCAACAATGCATTTCTCACCCAGAACCAGGAAAAATCGGGGTCATGTCCATTTTCATGATTTGTTTATAAACGCATTAAGACCGTTAGGAAGAAAGGTTATGACCCATTATATTGCAACGCACTGCATGTTTGGTTATGGCCCCTTTACAGTCGGTAGATACGCCTCCTTCTTTGCTTGCGCGATGACAGGCCGAGGGTAGTACTCTACGATGGTATACTCTTTTCAAAGAAACGGGATGAGCTTACCAGATTCATGTATTACCTTTTCCCTGGCGTGCCCTTAACGGCTTCCCTGCAGTTGCTCTGACTTCAGCAAAGTACGGTAATTGTTTTACTTATGTTCTAAATAAATTCTGTTTGTTTTTTATTATTATTCTTATCTATATATAAGTATTAAATATATTTATTTTAAATGTTCTATAATTACACATTGAATATACCCTGTTTCGTATATAAAATGTATCTATGTGAAGCGCTTTTGAACGCACATATCCTGTGTGAAAAGAACGCTATATAAATGTGGTAGAATAATAATAATAACAATAATAAAAGTCATTGAGTACATATTTGACGGATTTTCACAGTTGTTATGCTATGTTTTACATATTGCCATGTGTTAACCGTCTTCTATGTTGTGGGAAAGTCCGGTGGGGATTTCTTTATTCACACTATTTGTTAAGCTAGGTTTACTTTGAGAGAAGTGTGAGGTAAGGACGTCCGTAAACCGGTTTAACCCCCCCCAGTGGTGATTTTACCACTGACCGTTCCGAGGCAGTACTCTCTATGTCACCCTTACTTCTTGTGCCTTTGTACAAGCGCTGTTCCCTGTGATAATTGTTATAATCTTTCTTTAGCTAAGTTGTGCTTTCCGGTGATAATTGTTACAATACTTCTTACGCTAAAAGTTCTTCCAGATCATGATGATAGGATCCTGCATTACTTACAACATTCTTCCTTTTGATAACTGTTACAATTTTTCATTAGCTACAACGTTCTTCGGAAGTCGATGAGCTTGGAAGAAATGGGATCAGTTCAAGTCCACCTCGCTGTTAGTGCGTTTGTAGGATGGATACTAATCGCCGCTGCCCTGATCAAGGGAGTACACTCACTTGGCAAGGTACTTTGTCGTCAAGAGACTCTTAACGTTTTGGAATTTTGTTTAAAACTAATAGCCTGTTTAAACAACACTTACACGCGATATGAGAATACAATTTGAAAACTACAAACACGTACATGTCGACTCTCATTATGTCGAGTTCGTAGGGACCTGTTAAAATATTCGACTCATCGACTCAAAACGAATGCCATTTTCTAAACATACTGTTTCTTTCATTACGTTCACCTTAAGCAAGCTGTCATATTACAGTCATACTTGTGTTTGTATAATTTAGTCTTCACAGTGTGTATAGGAATCGCACTCTGTTAATATAAAAATGTACATGTGCATGCAGATCAATTACTGCGAGTACAAACTGTTGTTTGTCCTACCTGCCATTAATGGCAGCATGTCCTAATTATGCGTATTGCAGGTCGTGTACGTGACTGCTCTCGCACCATATGTTCTGCTGACCGTACTTTTTATCCGCGGACTGACACTAGAAGGCGCGATGGATGGTATAACCTGGTACGTCACTCCTGACTTTGAGAAGCTCACCTCGTTACATGTATGAATTGTGATTCATATTGTGGGTTTTAGTAAAATTCTTCATTATAAACATATAAAATGCACACTTCTAACATAATAGGTATATCAATATTTAACTGATATAGACAATAAAAACCAATTGAGTAAATAAAATAAAATATACTGGTGTCTCCGATGTGATGTCCTTGCGTTCTTTGTCGAAATTGTCGAAACTAGTTCGCACATGACGACATTCTGACAAGCATAAATAAGTAATAATCTACTCTGTCATACACATCGTAAAAATGTCACATAGTGACATACTTTCTGTTGACACATTGCCTGGTTTTAGGCTTCGCCTCCCTTCAGAATTTATAATCTTTACAACAGCAGACTCAATAAAATTGAGTCTGCAATTTTCTCTTTTTGTGTTGCAATGTCTGCTTTCGAGGGATCGCCTCCCTTCAGAATTTATAATCTTCAAAACAGCAGGTGTTATGTGTTTGTGTGGCGGCTGTAAACGTCGCCACGTACGTAATTCTCAGTGTTGTTATACCTTCTGATCCTTCGATATCATGCATTTCAGTACTTCTTGTTCTGGAAATTGAATACCGTTTAAGCCGGTGCTAAGGGATGTGAGCAATGTTGCACTTTTAATTACTGCTCATGACCAGACTTAATAAAGCCGAGTGTGCAATTTTCTCTCTTTGTGTTGCAATGTTTGCTTTCGGGGGATCGCCTCCCTTCAGAATTTATTATCAATCTAACCTATGTCATTGCGTACTATTTTGGCTTAACATAAATTCTTAAAATGGATGATCCTTCGAGAGCAAAAGTAGAAATGTAAAACGAGAAAACATACCGTAACAAAACGTCTGATATAAGATTTATGAACAGGCTTTGTATGATCAATATACTTATTTATCATTTATGTGATTTTTGAAAATGATATGAAAGATGACCGATACGAATGATGACCGACGTACTAAAGAATAATGTTAAATGAACATGATAGTGTCCCAATTTATATCAGTTGTACTCGATGCTGACGTTATGCTAAACAGCGTAATGTGCACGGGGTGCATTCTCCTCACCATTTGCAATATAGGAGAAATGAAAATTAGTATTCTATGATTTTGATTTGGCCTTCTGGAAGTAGAAATACGGAATGAACGAGAAAATGTGCTTTCGTTTCTTGTCATTGCAAAAGCTCCGACTGACAGACGCTACATACTTCCTGCTTAAATCTCATTTGATATTTTTGTTACTGGTTGACCAGTTAATCTCTTTCGCTGCCAGATATTGTTTCTACAAATTTTGTCGTCTGTTACAATTGTCGTATACATTGATTAATTGTCTCCCTTTTCTTTCCAACACATTACGATAATTACTACCAATTTGGATCCTGATAGATGCCGCGATAATCGGTGTCTAATCGGAACCAAAACTGTTTTCAAAGGAAAGTACAAAAATGAGTCATGCGGGAAACACCACATACAGAACAAACAGCCACACGAACAGCAACACAAGGAAACAGCAAATATACACAACTATAAAAACATTAAGAGACGCACAAAGACAAAACAAACATACAATAGGGGGAAGATGGAAGTACCGCCTTGGAACGATCAGTGACAAAAGTCACTGGGGGGGGGGGGGGTAAACCGGTTATGAGCGCCCAACCTCACACTTATTCCATCCCCACCCTAAAAGACAAACAGTGTAAAAAAACGTATCCCCTCTCCGACTAATCTACAACAACCGCGATGGCAAATACAGTGGTAAAGTGCATGTATAACGAAAACATTTAAGTGAACAAACTGTATCCACCTAACGCTAGTGTACTCAATGATTGAGCTGCAAACAGTAACTGTAGAAAATTAATAAAGGGTACGACAAAAACGAAATAGTACAGATGTCCGACGTTCTCCTCCCGTTTCTGGATTTAAGAGGTCGCCTTTATAGAGTACTAAGCCTTTCTTGTCGACGTATATGCAAAGAGGCCAGCGTGATTGCCAACTGTAAAAGGGTTGACAACCAAACATGCAGTATGTTGTAGTACTATAGGATCATATCCCCTTTTAGTGATTGCCCTACTTTTCCATCCAATCATCGAACCGCATTCATAATATTTTTCAGACTCTAATTCTCATAAAGTTTATAAAATCGACTCTAACTTTCGAAGACGGACTGGAAAGTGCGCATGCGCAACAAAGCTCCGCCCACGACTAGAAAAAAACGAACGAGTTATGTTATGACGTTATCGACACGCGAACGAGTGTACACAAGAGTGTTCACGTGTATAAAGCATGGGGAGGAAGACTATGTAAACAACTGAGAGGCAGAATTGGGCTGTCGTGGACTAAAATGGACATATAAATCACGAAACACCCCACCTGTTGAAGCAGGATTATTGAAAAAGGTCTAATGTAAATAAGCAAATAAATCAGGAAATAAGAACAATCCTGTATTTAAAACCGTAATCCGTTCAACACATGTAATCGTTTTAAGCCTTTACTTGTTTATTCTTATTCCAATATTCTGCCCATAATTGATGTTTAATATTAATAAGCTGTATTTCTATATGGGATTTCGGTAGCAGTGAAGATTTTAATTTGTGAAACCGAGTAGACCCTAATCAGACAGCATATGAGCTGTCTGATCTGGGTCTTCTCGGCTTGCAAAGTGGTCAAAAGGCGTCACTTACTACAAGGTAGAGGGTTAACATTTAAATGTCCATTGCGATTTTGCGTTCGTCTTTCACAATAATTATTTATTTCAGTATAAATTGCTGTCGGCCATTATTATTTGGACTACATTTGTGTAAAAAATGTTTCACATGTACCCACAAATGGGGAATATTTGACTACGTGACACAGTCAAATAAGGCAATGTTTACAAGAAAAAGGCGCGAAACCAGTTTCACTGTGTAGGATTTTCAAAACATAAACACGTGAGAATTTTAACAATGACGTTTGATTGGTGGGTTTTGTGAGTATTTTGCATAAACGAGTGTGGCTTTTAGGTGGACCCTAATCACGTGACTATATACAAGTTTGTCATTGCTCACTGGGCGGGGCTTATAAACTCAGCTTATTGAACAGTAGGGCAATCACTAAATCGGTTAGAGCTTATAAACTGCAGTCTCCGAAAATAAGTCGGCCTAAAACGCTTTGCTTCGCTCGCATTATCGGCCGTCTTATTTTCGAAGACTGCAGTTTATAAGCTCTAACCTATACTTAATGAATTTTTTTAACATATTTGATGAACAAAGTGAGAAAATGGGTATGTCTAATAATTTTACGAGGTTTGTAAATCACATCACCATAAAATTCAGGATGTGAAATACCGTGTCGCAGAAGCGCCTTGAGATTACATTGGTACTTGCCAATAAGTGAGAGAGTTCGATAGTAAAACATAGAGAAAGTTTTTCTTAGTTTATGGTATCTATATCCTTGCTGAAGCAGTTTTTCAGTTAAAATGAGATTTCGACTGTTAAAAGTGTCAATAGATGAACAAGCTCTAGCAAAACGAATAAGTTGAGATATATAAACCCCGTAATATGGGGCACGGGGAACATCTCCGTCAAGAAATTTACAATATTAAAATCAAAATCATCTCTTGTCATATATTTTAGAAGAAATCATTCCATTATCAATTTTAAGGTCTAGATCAAGAAACGCTGCATAATTGTCGGACTGGTTAGCTTTATTCAATTTGAGTTCTTAGGATAAATTGTAGGAATCAAAGCATCAAAGAAAGGGTTATCCAAGTTAAAATATCATCAAAATATCGAGAAGTTTCATTGAAGGCTTTTATAACATATTCTTGTGATTGTGGATTCAAACGTAAAATGAACTCTCTCTCATAGCAGTACAAAAACAAATCTGCGACAAGTGGTGAGCAATTCGTACCCATAGAAATACCAATTACCTGACGGTATATAGCATTCCCATAACGTACAAATATGTTATCCAAAAGAAAGGTTAGTGGTTCGCAAACTTCTGAGCAAATCCAATTGGTGTAATATTTCATTTGCTCGTCAGTAAAGAAAGCTTTTTCAGCATTTCATGTCAGGAATGATGTTTATTCCCTGGCAAATACTTTCTGGATTAAGTTAGTAAGTTTATCTTTTATTAAAATATGAGGAAGAGTTGTGTACAAAGTAGAAAAATCGTACGTGCTTACAGTGGATGCAAGATACCTTTTGTTCTTAAAAGTACAAAAATGAGTCATGCAGGAAACACCACATACAGAACAAACAGTCGCCCGAACAGCAACACAAGGAAACAGCAAATGTACATAACTATAAAAACATCAAGAGACGCACAAAGACAAAACAAACATACAATAGGGGGAAGATGGAAGTACCGCCTTGGAACGGTCAGTGACAAAAGTCACTGGGGGTTAAACCGGTTTATGGGCGCCCAACCTCACACTTATTCCATCACCGCCCTAAAAGCAAACAGTGTAAATAAACGTATCCCCTCTCCGACTAATCTACAACAACCGCGATGGCAAATACAGTGGTAAAGTTCATGTATAAAGAAACATTTAAGTGAACAAACTGTATCCACCTATCGCTAGTGTACTCAAGTTAAGTTTGTTTAAAACTCCTGAAGAGTTCTTAATAGACCAGAAGTCATAGATGCGACATTGGCAGCGAAAACGATAAGGGAATGCGTATCTATCCGTCGTGCACTTGATCCAAATTCGAACAATCTAGGTCCTATTCATATATACAAAGTCAGGTCTTTCTAGAACCAGATTAAACGCAATAACATGTCTGAAACCGATACTTATAATTAGAGATTTATAAGAGATAGCTAGGTGGACAATAATAGTGACGATGAGGAGGACGATGATTATGATAACCTGTATGCAAACGGAAAGGAAAATGTTACGGGAAAGATGTTTGTTAAGTCTTTTACATTATTAAGGCACCCAAAGGCAAATTATCAAATCAAATTACCACGGCCCCTTGCAAACCAAATAACAAAACAACGTACGTTTACGAAAGTGTGTGTATACAATGATAATACGATGGTCGCTGATATATTTAGAAGTTATTACGGGTAATCCAGAATGCCGAACAAAGCCGACGGTGTACAACGATATGTTGTTGAAAATGTGCCAAGTGGCAAGCAAGTACTTGAGTGAATTTTCTGGTGTCAATGTATAAATTCATTGCTGAATGACTGTGATTGTGTGAGTACTAAGTAGTATTGCACTTTTAATTACTACTCATGAACAGACTCAATAAAACCGAGTATGCAATTTTCTCTTTTCACATTGCTATCTTTGCTTTCGAAAGATCTCCACTTTCAGATTCTATGTGCTTCACAACAGCAGATGCTAAGTGATCGTGTTGCGGCCGTAAAGCGTCGCCCCGTACTTCATTCTCAGTATGGTTGTGTATTACTTGCTTTCTATCGATGTTTTGGTGATGGTTGCATCTTGTGTGTGGCTTTTCCTGCTTGACTTTACTACTTTTTCATTGTTATATTTTCTTGTCCTTAGGGATCATTAGTTTCGATGCTATCAGTTTTTAGAATTGAATAATGCTTTTAAAAGCCGGTACTAGGGGGCATGTGTAGTGTTGTACTTTTGATTACTACTCATGCACAGACTCAATAAAACCGAGTCTGCAATTTTCTCTTATCCCATTGTTACTTTTGCTTTCAAAGGATCTCCTAATTTCAGAATTCACATTATCGGTTCATTTGTACATATACATGTGTATATGCACGTATATATGAACCGGGCATTGACCAGGTTCATACTCGGAGGAATATTGAGACCATATAATCAGTGAGAAAATGTCGACCCAACAGAGGATAAGAAACAACACTAGACTGACTAATATGTACGAACAAAATGGCCTACAATATGTACATCAAGTTTGCACTGCTAATAACCATGACAGCAGAATGCAGTGAACATTGTATGTAAAGGAGACATATTGCCTTCCTGAAGGGATCACCTCCCTTCAGAATTTATAATCTTCACAACAGCAGGTGTTAAGTGCTTGTGTGGCGGCCGTAAAACGTCGGCCCGTACTTCATTCTCAGTGTTGTTATACCTTCTGGTCCTTCGAGATCATGAATTTCAGTACTTCTTGTTCTGAAAATTGAATACCGCTTAAGCCGGTGCTAGGGGGCGTGAGCAGTATTGCACTTTCAATTACTGTTCATGAACAGACTCAATAAAACCGAGTCTGCAATGTTCTCTTTTTGTGTTGCAATTTTTGCTCTCGGGGGATCACCTCCCTTCAGAATTTATATGTAAACATTGTATCACTTTAATTCATATATCGTCTCTTTCTGTTGTGTGCATGTTTGTAATACATTCATATGTACTTTATCACATCGGTGCTAGTACACAATTTTGTTTTATACTTTTGGTCACATCACTATCTTATATATTCATCTCCGAAGGTGTGGGTTGATGCCGCCAATCAGGTATTTTACTCGCTGGGTCCGACCTGGGGTGGGGTGATCACGATGGCAAGTCATAACAAGTTCCACCAGAAGTCGATCCTGTGAGTATTGGCTATAACATGATCTTAAATTTAATTATAATTTAATTCTACATCTTTTGGCACTACGTGACATTTAAGTGTCGCTGTGCCCTAAATGATGTTGGTGTGGAACAGGGAAGGAACAGTCTATGAAGTCGTGTGTGTAAATGCGCATTTCATTTGCGCTACTGGTGTTGCTGTGCACTGTCGTGCCATTTTCAAATTTCCCGCCTGACTTCTATCCTATTTTAATACATACAGCTGAAATTTAATTTAACACATGTAACTGAACAAATGATGGTGGTACACACATGTCAGTGGTATTATTCAATTTGTTTCCAAGTTCTAATTATTACATACCATGCCTCATCATCAGCAGTAGCAAAAACAGCACCAGTAGCACTATCTGACTGTCTATGAACTGAACCGTAATGAGAAAGGAGAATATTCCTATTCCTTATCTATATAATTGACGTATCAGAAACTGTTTTCTCAACGTGCCCCATACGTGGCTTTTCTGAGCAGAACTGACAATTTCAAGCAAGCCAATTCCTTCAAATGGTCAGATCTAGTTTTTCCTTGTCGACACGATCGTCATATGCATTCATATATGCATGTTTTAAGGTGTCAGTAAATTCAAAATAAAACAAAATGAAAATTGAAATTACAAAATTGAGTGCTAATGCTGTTTCTGTTCTCACTATGGCAGGGTTTTCGCATTTATGTTTTGTGAAAGGCATGCATGTATTTTCGAATTATCTGGGTCCACTGGATAACGCAAATTTTAATGTTAGCATATGACTTGGCCCTTGCGTAATTAGTTTAAATTAAACAATTTTAGATTGTTATTTAAAAATATAAATATATAACTATCTTCACAACAGCAGGTGTTTAGTGCTTGTGTGGCGGCCGTAAAACGTCGCCACGTACTTCATTCTCAGTGTTATTATACCTTCTGATCCTTCGAGATCATGAATTTCAGTACTTCTTGTTCTGAAAACTGAATACCGCTTAAGCCGGTGCTAGGGGGCGTGAGCAGTGTTGCACGTTCAATTACTGTTCATGAACGGACTCTATAAAACCGAGTCTGCAATTTTCTCTTTTTGTGTTGCAATTTTTGTTCTCGGGGCATCATCTCCCTTCAGAATTTATATAAATGTATATAATTTATATATGAAAGCAATAAAAGTTTGGCATATATCAATTTTGTATTTCAAATATATACTGTTTACATTGTCACACATAAAACATTTGCTGTTTATTGGAACAATTCCCAACATCGGAAAATTACATATGAAAACTAGTTGATTGGATATCTTTCATTAAAATCATGTTTTCAGGGAGACATCTATATGTGTTGTGTCAGACGCTTTCACAGCGTTCTATGCTGGATTAGTGGTTTTTACTTGCATTGGGTTTATGGCGCATGAGACCGGTGTGAGTGTAGAGGAGGCTGCAATATCTTCTGGTAAGAACACGTATTTTTACATGTGTGAGTCATGTAGGAAACACCGCTTACAAAACACACAGCCGCCCGAAACAGCACCACGACAAGAAGTGCAGCAAATATACATGTCTTTCAAAACACAAAAAGGGACGCAGAAAGACAACACTAACACACAAAAGGGGAAACGGATGTACCGTCTCGGAACGGTCACTGACAACTGCCACTGGTTTAAACATAACCCCTCTCCGACTAATCTAAAATAATCGCGATGGCAAATACAGTGGTAAATAAGGCGAGTGGAAGCCTGTCTAAACGATGTTGTCTCCTGGATGCACCACAATATGCTAAAACTAAATGCAGATAAAACAGAACTTATACTGTTTAACTCCAAACGTAATGCAGAACGTGTATCAAACATAGAAATCAAAGTTGAACATGCTGAGATAAAACCATCAACGTGGGTTCGAAATTTAGGAGCATTCCTCGATTCCAACATGAACATGGAGCAACAGGTGAATTCTGTTTGTAGGTCTTGTTATGCCCAGCTACGACAAATAGGCCATATCAGAAAATATCTTACCATTGATGCTACTAAAACCCTAGTAAATTCTCTTGTTACATCCAGACTCGACTATTGTAACTCCCTGCTTTGTGGTTTACCAAAGACAACTTTGAACAAACTGCAGACTGTCCAAAATGTTGCAGCTCGTATCATTACCAGGACATCTCGTTTTGACCACATAACACCAGTGCTAAAGGAACTTCACTGGCTCCCAGTGGAACACAGGATTGACTTTAAACTTTTGACTCACATCTATAAAGCATTGAATGACAAATCTCCAAGTTACATCACAAACATGTTAAAGATATATAAACCACAGCGTGATTTAAGATAAAAAAAATGACTTTATGGCCCTCGTGATACCAAGATCCCGTACAGTTACCTATGGTGATCGTAGCTTTGCAAAGGCGGCTCCTAAATTGTGGAATGAACTACCGGTGGGAATACGGAAGTCAGCTTCACTTGAGTCTTTTAAAAGAACTCTTAAAACTCATTTCTTTTTAAAGATATATGGTGGCTGATGTATATTTTAAACCCAAATAGCTGTTGCATGTTTTAACTCAGCTACACTTGAATCTTTTAAAATATCTCGTAAAATCGTTCCTTTTTAAAGTATTATGGTGGCTGATATATATTTTAAGCCAAAACGGCGGTTGCATGTTTTAACTATAGAAATAGTATGCCATCAACATTGCTTTATTCTCTTATCATAATTGTATTATACCTTACTAGGCATATGTATTTTAAATTTTGAGTTATGCGATGTTCTTTTTATACCTTAGAAATACACTGTAAATGTTTTTGTTTTGTTTATTATGTTTTTATTTCTATTGCATATCTTATATTTTCTTTAATTTCTGCTTTAGTATGTATAAATGTTTTAATTGTAAAGCACTTTTGAACGTATTTAGATATGAAAAGAGTGCTATATAAATATGGTATAATAATAATAATAATAATAATTGTATGTAAACTAAAACATATTTATGTGAAACAACCTCGTTCCACCTATTGCTAGTGTACTCAATGACTTACATCATCGAAACTAATGATCCCGAAGGATCAGAAAATAAAACAACACTGAAGATGAAGTACAGGGCGACTTTTTACGGCCGCTACACAAGCACTTACACCTGCTGTTGTGAAGTACATATAATCTGAAAGTGTTGGTGTGCATGAAAAAAGGGCAGCGTGATTGCCAATTGTAAAATGGTTGACCACCAGCCATGCAGTATGTTGTAGTACTATAGAATCATATCCCATTTTAATGATTTGTTAGCATGTTTGATGAATAAAGTGAGAAAATGGGTATGTCCAATAATTTTACGAAGTTTGTAAATCACCTCACCATCAAATTCAGGAGCACCTCAAGATTCCATTTATACTTGCCAATAAGGGTAAAAAATAAGAGAATGTTTTTATTAGTTTATGATATCTATATCCTTGTTTAAGGTATTTCCAGCAATGGCCGTTTGTTTACTTCCTTTCAATTTGACATTCATATTAAAAATTGATTTGATCTAAAATTTTAAACAATTTTCAGCAATTATTTTAATAAAGTTATTAAGTAAAGGTCCTAGTGTAGTTCATAAATGTTAAACAACGCTTTTTAAGAGTTAAACAAAACTTTAGTTTTTACCTGGGTAGATGCAAAAATTTACCTGAAAATATGCAAAAGGGAGGTGTCATATAACTCACTTCTTTATTGTTTTTTTCATAAGTATCCTTCCAAATATCTTATTTAGTCCTGTGTGTGTATTAATAAGTTCTCAGTGTATAATGTTTCAATTTCACTTTAACAGTTAAATAAAACTTTATTTATGTCTCCCCCCATATTTATATGGGGGAGACATATTGTTTTCGTGAGAGTTGTCTGTCTGTCTGTCCGTCTGTCCGTCACACTTTTTGTCCGGACGATAACTTCAATATGCCTGAAGCCAGTTGATTGAAACTTCATATATGGAAAGAGCATAATGAGAGGAGGTGTCATGCACAAGGTCCATAACTCTGGCTTCACTAATATAGGAGTTATTGCCCCTTGTAAAATAAAATCACACTTTTTTGTCCGGACGATAACTCCTATATGGCTCATGCCATTGGATTGAAACTTCATATATGGAAAGATCATGACGAAAGAAAGTGTAATGCACAAGGTCCATAACTCTGGCTTCACTAATATTGGAGTTATTGCCCTTTGTAAAAAATATCACAATTTTTTGTCCGGACAATAACTTCAATATGCCTGATGCCAGTTGATTGAAACTTCATATATGGAAAGAGCATAATGAGTGGAAGTGTCATGCAGAAGGTACATAACTCTGACTTCACTAATATAGGAGTTATTGCCATTTGTAAAAAAAATCACACTTTTTTGTCCGGACGATAACTTCTATATGGCTCATGCCATTGGATTGAAACTTCATATATGGAAAGATCATAACGAGAGAAAGTGTCATGCACAAGGTCCATAACTCTGGCTTCACTAATATTGGAGTTATTGCCCTTTTTAAAAAAAATCATAATTTTTTGTCCAAATGATTACTCCTATGTGACACATGCCATTGGAGTGAAACTTCATACATTGTATGATCATGATAAGAGAAAGTGTCATGCATGAGATCCTTAACTCGGGCTTCAATAAATTTAGAGTTATTGCCCCTTGTACATTTGTTTAATTCTTTCTTGTCAGGACGATAACTCCTACATGGCTCTTGCCATGGTATTGAAACTTCATACATGGAAAGAGCATGATGAGAGAAAGTGTCATGAACAAGGGCCATAATTCTGGCTTCAATACTTTTGGGGTTATTGCCCTTTGTTACATTTTTGGCCGATCAATAACTCCTGTTCGACTGATGCTATTGGAATGACATTTTATTTTTGGAAAGAGCATGATGAAAGTAAGTGTCATGCACGAGGGCCATAAATCTGGTATCAGTATTTTTGGAGTTATTAGCTGTTATCATTTTCTTCTTGAAAAATGTAGTGTGGAAAGCGCATAATGAGGGGAAGTATCATTCATCAAGACCATAACATTTTTAGTGATTTCCCTTTACATATTGTTTTTATTAGAGGGGAGACAAAAACCTCTAGTTTTTACCTGAAAATATGCAAAAGAGGTGTCATATAACTCACTTTTCCAGATTTTTCATGATACTTTTAATAAAACTTCAAGGTATTTAGACGATATTTTGAATTTAGATAATCCTTATTTTGAAACTATGATTTCTTCAATTTACCCAAAAGAACTGTCTTTAAACAAAGCGAATCAATCTGACATTATAGCTTCATTTTTAGATTTGAATCTTTCAATTACAAATGATAAAGTTTCGTCCAAAATATGCGATAAAAGAGATTTTAATTTTAAAATTGTTAATTATCCTTTTCTAGATGGAGATGTGTCACGTTCTACATCTTATGGGGTTTATATTTCTCAACTTATTCGGTTTGCCCGAGCCTGTTCTTTGCTTGAAGATTTTAACAGACGTAATTTAGTTATAACTGATAAACTTCTTAAGCAAGGTTACAGATATCACAAACTTCGGAAAACTTTTTCTAAATTTTATTATCGAAATTTACCACTCATTAGTAAATATAATTGCAATCTATGGACGTTACTGCAACAAGGCATTTCTCAGCCAGACTTTTATGGGGATGTTATCTACAAACTTAGGAAAATTCGGGGTCATATCCATTTTCATGATTTGTTTATTAAACGCATTAAAACATTTAAAAAGAAAGGTTATGATCCTATTATATTGCAACGCACTACATGTTTGGTTATCGACCCTTTTACAGTCGGTAGCTACGCTTCCCTCTTTGCTTGCGCGATGACAGGCCGATGGTAGTACTCTATGATGGTATACTCTTAAACTTTGATACAGGATGAGCTTACCAGACTCATGTATTACTTTTTCCCTGTCGTGCCCTTAACGGCTTACCTGCAGGTGCTCTGACTTCAGCAAAGTCATTGAGTACATATTTGACGGATTGTCACAGTTATTATGCTATGTTTTACATGCTGTCCTGTGTTCACCGTCGTCTATGTTGTGGGTAAGTCCAGCGGGGATACCTTTATTTACACTATTTGTAAAGCTAGGGTGACTTTGAGAGAAGTGTGAGGTTAGGACGTCCGTAAACCGGTTTAAACCCTCAGTGGTGTTTTTGCTACTGACCGTGCCAAGGCGGTACTCTCTTTGTTACCCTTCCTTTTGTTTGCCTTGCGTCTTTGTGCTTGTGATTTTGTTCATGTGTGGAACGTTTGTCTCTGGTTCTTGTGTGTCTTTTGGTGTTTTCTGTGTTCATCTCGTGTGTGAGTGTGCGTTTGGGTGTGTTGTTGTTGTGTGTGTGTATGTGTGTCATGCTGTCTATCGGTGTTTTGGTGGTGGTTGCGTCTTGTATGTGGCTTTGCCTGCTTGACTTTACTACTTTTCCATAAAAAAATTCAAAAGGGTCCTTCCAAATATATTTCTTAGCCCAGTTGGTGTATAAATAAGTCCTTATTATATGATAAATATTCCCATTTCACTTTTTCCCAACACCACTATATGTCATTCACAGCAAATTGTCCAATAAAAAACACATGGTCAGTATGTCACATTGTTGACCTGCAGCAGAAATATCTTAAGCAGCTTTTCAGTTGAAATGATATTTCGACTATATAAATCGTCAACAGAAGAGCAAGCTCTAACGAAACGAATAAGTTGAGGTATGTAAACCCCGTAAGATGCAGCACGGGGAACATCTCCGCCAAGATAAGGGAACTTTATAATGTTAAAATCAAAATAGTTTCTTTTGTCATAAGAACTAATTCCATTGTCATTTTATGGTCTAGATCAAGAAAAGCTGCATAAGTGTTTAGGATTAGCTTTAATCAATTTGAGTTATGTTGGGTAACCTTCTTTATTACATAAACTAAAAAGTACCTAGTTATAGTCTACTTTCAGTCCGAAGGACCGCTCAGCCTACTGTACATTTACTCCCCTGGTCATTGAGTCATTCACCTACAGTATTGAGCACTGCTAACATATGGCACAACCTCCGGATTGGTAGTCAAACGAGTTACCACTAGACCACCACACACCATAAACTACTACATTTCTGTCAAAATCACCGTTTTCAGTCGCGCTGCTTGCATTCTAAACCTTGTTTTCATGATGTATATTGTAAAGTGACCAAAACATTTAATTTGTTTGCATTTACCGTTCTCGTTCCAACTGCAGTAGTATGTATTGGTAAATAATATTTCGTATTTTGGCTAGTCGTGTTTCCTCAATATATGATGCCCGTGGTTGAGAGCACGATGATCTATATGTGTGTATTATCATATGAAGAATGTAAACGCCCGAGTTCTTTTTCGAGTTTCATGACTCATGAGATCAACCGCGTTTGGAGTATCTGTAACTCGGACTGCTGACATATTTAGTTTCGGATTCCACTGAGGACACTATCTATGTGAGCGTATGGCTTCCCATAAGATTGTAAGTGTTTGAAATCGATTGTTCAATGGTGTAACACAAAAAGGTGGTCTGCATATTTTATATATTTATATGTCGGGACTTAAAATAGATTGTGTATTGTGAGGATATGACAGGATGGTTTGGTAACCTGGGTAACAATAATGTAGAGAAGTGTTATTGATTTCTATCAATCTCCATGTAAAACAAAATTTACAGGTCCTGGTCTTGCATTTGTGGCCTACCCTGAAGCCTTATCCAGATTGCCTATACCCCAGCTGTGGTCAGTTTTGTTCTTTCTGATGTTGACAACCGTAATCTTTGACAGCGCGGTAAGTCAACAAGGAAGTATTTTACGGAAACATATTGATTTCACTGCTTTTTAAATGAGACTGGTAGTTTTCTGCGTAAACTGTAATTACTGGATTTATATTTCATTGTTCTTCATGTCTCAATATAAATGCAATTGACAGTTAAGTGTTTAAAATCTAAAACGTTAATGTTAGCCTGTGTTGGGTTATTGCATTCCATTCTATGCGTTAAACATTAACTTTTAATGGAATAGTTTTCAGTTTAACATGTCACAACAAAGGTTTGTGAAATTGTTATTTGCTTTCTTTCAGTTTGGTATGTTTGAGACTGTAACGGGAACCATTGTCGATACGTTTCCTCATTTCTTCCGGAAATCGCAGATCCCGGTACTGGTTGGGGTTTCTCTGTTCCTCTACATTCTGAGTCTACCATTTTACACGAATGTAAGAATATAAAGCATTTCTAAGGCTTAGGATAAATCCAGCCATGAGTAAGATTACTTCCGCACTTTTCACTTTTGAACCAGTAAATGTCCGGACAAACCGCAACATACAAGACAAGGATCTACATTGCTTACCTCGACGAACAATCACCAGAAATACTAATGAATGTGAAAAATAATGGAGATTTACCAGATTTACATCCTCTGAGATATGTTTTGGCACTATATGACTTTTTTAATGTCGCAGTGCCGTGAACCCAAATTTCTCACTCGCTCACGTTTTGTGAAGCTGTGACTGATATGACCTTTTCCACTCCACTCCAAAATACCTGCTCATACAGATATGTGTCTAAAATGTATTCAAATTGACACTTTTATAAACAAATGTGTGATTTGTAGTCCTTTCATAAGCTGTTTCAGTTAGCCAGACAATGGATGGAGTGAATCGAATTCATTAACGAGAAAATGTGGTTTGGTTTCTCTTTGAAAATGACCAAAATTATATTTTGTTTCACAGACAGCTGTGTATATTTATTACAACCTTTGTGAGCAGGAATCAAGGCTAGGTCGCTCGCTACGGCCAGAAAAGGAGATACATGATGCATGTATAACCCCAACAGGCGATCCGAAGCTTACATTTAGGATTAAGCGAAATCTAGCACAATATGTCTTTGTTACAACAATTTCCGGATAATTGAATATACCCTGATACCAGCATTATGCATATCAAAACAAGTGCTTTCCCCCGACATTACCTTCATCAAATATATTCAAAGCTATACTATAAACATACTTAATTATTGTGACATGTATGTCGCAGGCAGTTCAAAATGAAATATATCACGTGTAGACATTTCACATACCAAATATAAACTGCTCCAACTTTCCTTCTCACCTCTTTCTCTACAGGGTGGCATCTACCTGTTCCAACTAGCTGACTGGTATATATCCGCCTTTGCACTTCTGCTTGGATCAACCTTGGAGAGCGTCACTATGTTCTGGATTTATGGCGAGTACTGCTTAAACTAAGTGTGAAGTTACTGTTAGATTTAAACCAATAGGTTCTCGTAGTTTGAAAGTTTTCATTGGATAAAAATGGAACATTTGTCAGACAGGAGATGTCACGCGAAAGTCCACAAAGCGCACAAATACATAACCTTTACAGACAGCACTGTTCTCACCATCGACAGCATATCTGCGCTATATGACCCGAATGTGTCGTATTGCCTTTAAACTAATCAAAATAATCGAAAACAAAACAAATATTTGACGCCATAACATACACAAGAGTAAGATAAGACATAACGTCAAAAATTGCCTTACTGAAAAGCATTGTACTTCACAAGCATGAATCACGGTAAATGACGAGCGCGAGCATACATATGCAGGCTAGACTGCCTTAACGACTCCCTGCTAATAACGACTAAATGCATTGAAACTGACGATAAAAAAGACCAGAAAATATAACAACACCGAGAGTGAAGTTCGGGGCGACTTTTTACGGCCGCCAGATACTTAATACCCGCTGTTGTACATTGCATACATTGTAAAAGTAGGAGATCCTTCGAAAGAAAAAGCAGTAGTGCGAAAATTTCAGACACGGTTTTTATTCAGTCTGTTCATGAGCAGTTATCAAAAGTGCAACACTACTCACGAAACCTAGTACCGGCTTAAGCGGTATTCAATTTTCATATCTAAAATCATTGAAACTAATGATCCAAAAGGACCAGACAAGTCCGAGTTTACTAAATTAGACCGTTTGCAAATATCTCGGTTATTTCCGGCCATTATCGAGGTATAGCTCGGAAAATTTGACTTGGTCCCCAACTTACTTAATTTGAATAAATCTAAATTCGTTACATTTCAAATTTTATCATCGGCATTGTACAGGTTGATCCTCGGCATGTATCCCGGTAAGCAATTATGCATGGACACACTCGTGATTGTATGGTTTACGGGCTATCGCTCTCCCGTAATTTCAGCGATAACAGGCTTCATGGTTAAGTTTTATTTCTACAGCGTTTTATCGCTTTCATTATGTATGCTGCCAGTGTTTAGGTCAAATTTCCCGAGCTATAATTGTGCTCTCATCATGCTAGTCGAGAGTTATTGTTACAATGGTTACGGGTATTAAAACATAAATGCAAATTGCTTGCGTTAGAACCCACAGTTTGCTTAGGCAAATCTGAGGACAATTTCCTGCAGTGCTAAGTAAAACTGTGGACAGACACATACCATACAGCATTCTATACGCATGTAAAACAACAAATACATGTAGAAAATGTATATAGGCATTGTTAAGAATGGCTCATTCAGAGCGAGCAAGTTGATCAACTGTTATTTGCTTCGTGTTAATTGGAGAATTTTAATATAAGTGATATTGGACTGGTCATGCTGAAAACAATTGTATCATTCACAACAATATCAGGACGTGTCTAGTCATTTGAGGATTGTTATGTCTTCCCCAGTATACTGGGGAGACATTTTGTTTTTGTGCGTGGCGTCCGTCTGTTCGTCTGTCCGATTTTAATTTGTCTGCGCAGTTTCTCCAAAAGCTTTAACCAGATTTTCATGAAACTTCACGGGATTGATCAGCACTATGTCCAGTTGTGCATATATTATTCCTAATTTTCTGCAGAGTTATGGGAACATTTTGTCCGCGCAGTTTCTCCTAAAATTCATAGGATTGACCAGCACCATATCTTATTGCCGGGGGTCGGGAAAATGAATTGGCTGTTGGACGTTTTGTTTAAAATATCTAGATACATAATCTACTTATCTAACAAATAGTATTTGAAATTAAGGTTATAAATATAGTTACACAAGTAAAAGGTAAAATGTGTGATATAATCTGAACATAAAACACAAGACAAAACACCAGTCCCATGATCTATATAAGGCAAAAAGCAGCAGTTGAATACAAACTCGTTTTGAGATTCACGAACGGGTGGACAGGCAGACGGATGGACGGACTGACCCCTTGGAAACATGGGCGATAGTTGAGATGATAATAAGAAATTAAAAATGTATTTTCTATTCAACTGTAAATTACAACATCAGCATGACAACTGCAACACATTTTATGACACAATTTGCATTCATAGGAATGCGCAGACAAAGAAGTATGCAGTGTAAACGCAAAAGGTACTGGCACAGTAGAACCTGTCTTAGGCGTCCATTTATTTATTGAACATAGGAGTCTACATGAGCTTTCTGCATTACGTTTGACATGCATTAAGCTACCACCTGCTTTAGGTCCATAGTTACATCTCTTGTTGAGGGTCGCTTAAACAGGTTCTACTGTAATTATATTTATCTGGAAATATATGCAACCGAAAGAAAGATTTTAAAAACAGAATCGCTTTACATGAAAACTGGTTCCAGAGTTATACAATACATGTCTGTAAATTACAACAGAGCATTACTGAAAACTGTGCCAGTCTTGTGCCGTATTTCACATCACAATTGTAAAGAATAACCCTCTAGAAACACGATAGTTCTTACACTTATAGAATTAAAAATGTATCAGTATTACAAAATATTCCTCGTTTGGATGAAAGGCCTGTCAATTAAAGCGTTTTAATCATGTCATTCACGTAACCGCTTCAATGATATATTTTGCTCCTTTCCTCTTCTCGTTTTGGTAATGGTTTTCAAATATTTTTGTTTATTGTTCCTGCACAAAATATATAGGAATGCTTAGGATCACTTTCATACTAAGAGTAGATTTCAAAGGACACTATAGCTCCTCATCAGCATTTGACCTAGAATGTCAGACACCTCGCAGGATAGGGACGGATCTGCAACTAAGGTTCAAACAGTATTTGAATGGTATTGCACTGTATTGAACATATGCGATAAGACATATGGATCCGACTATGATGCATTAATACACAAAAATGTTAAATCGGACGTGACACTGGTGCGATAGCTGAATCCGATTTGCGGTACTAAAGACTGGCTTTCGCCAGTTTAAAAACCTTGTTAAAATGTTTTATTGGAACAAAAACATCATTTTTATGCAATAATGGACATTCTTTGTCTGTCAATAAATGATATATCAGGACGATATCTCGGCAAACCTATTAAACGTAAATGACCACTCTATAAGCTTAGAAAATGTATGCTTACACAGGAGTACTTTTAATTTAAAAACAATGTTTTCTTACACAGGAGCAGACCGACTAGCACATGACATTCAGATGATGACGGGGAGAAGGTCCTCTGTGCTGCTAAGATTCATGTGGTGTATCATTCTTCCGCTGTTTCTGTCGGTGAGTTCATTTATTAAAAGTGAGATGCGTCACATTGCTATTTGGAAACGATTGGTTTGCCTAGAAAGACGTTCCTTTGCTTGATTCCACACCGTTTGTTGCAATAATGTGTATAATAGTATACCAGCAGTTGGTTGAACATATATAATCAGTATAAATACGGTTTGCGACACCCTCATGTACTGTCTTGTAAGTGGATCAAAACTGACAAAACAACAAACAATTAACAGCATAATTAGTTGTAATGTACTTCAAACAAGATGATATATTTACGTGCCAAATATCGTAAGCTGTAACATAGCACTATTTTGCTGACAAGACGAGGTGAGTCTCTTCTGCAATGCTAGTTGACCACTTTCTATCTGGGGTCCGGCGCCAAACTCCGCGAAAACCACTTGATTGAAACTCAAACTTCCATAAGAGAAAACGACTCTTCTATTTTTTATTGATATCCTTGTCTGGAGTTTTGGCCGACTTCAATAACGAATGTAAAACTATTTTAGACAAAACTACGTGTAATTCGATAAATACACGCGGTGCCATGAAATTAAACTGCATGCCCATGCATAGCTTTCGGATTGTAAATGTATTCACTTATGAACGAACTCATTGGTTGAATTTTCATTATTATCATTTTGCTTGAATATATTCTTAAGTGACACACCGCCAACACTGTTCGTGAATTTTTTAACACCATGATTGCAAGGATGGGGCTAATTTTACATGAATGGTTATGTTAAAACGCTGACCGTGTTTTGGGATAGTTTTGTATGAATGTTGCCTACGCTACGTCACCCTCAACACCATTGTATATGCTATAATAGCGTTAGAGGCTGTGATAGTTTGTAGTATATGAATATTTCAAATGCTTCTCCGAAACATGTTATATATATTGTTTCAGATCGCATTTGTCATCACTGTCGCCTCGTACAGCGAACCTGCTTACGGAAATGGCTACACCTATCAACCCTACGCTATCAATATTGGGCTTGCATTGTCGGTCATACCCATACTGCCGATCGTCGGCGTAATGCTAAAAGAAGTGTTATGTGCCGAAGGATCATTTATCCAGGTATATCTTGTCTCAAGCGAGCATGTTGTAATTATTCGAATGAATGCCTTTCAATAAAAGTACAAGCCATAATGATAAATATTAACTAATTCTTCCATTCTCCTTTAAAAAACACATACAAATGACGTCGTGACGTTTCTTCGCTTTGAACGATTACTGCTTTATCAAATAACAGATAATGCGGTTCGTTCAGGACCGTGCTATGCATGTGAAGTCTAATCACGTTCTACTCTTACTGTTTTAATTAACTGAAATTCAAGTGTAATCGCATAGCACAACCACAGTCTGCATTATTCCACAGGCGTGTGTCTACAGACACTATTGACCGAACTATACCGGATTTGCTAGTCAATGTAAAGAGCCCCTGGTGCTTTATATGGAAAGCCACTACATATGTAGGAAATGTTTCTCAAAAACTTATTTTGAGGGTCTGGTTCAATTCAAATGCGCCATGGATCGAAGTTTTTATTATTTGTGGTGATATACAATTAAGCGTGTCTGCAAAGTGCCCGTACGTCTCCAAAGTGTCTGCAAAGTTGATCACAGTTTAACTTGGTGAAGCAAGCTCTATTGGTCGCTTTTGTACAACCCTAGCGATGACGTAGGAAATTATTGGTCTTTAATATTTGCTCCACCAACACAAGATAGTAGAATCAAACACTGAGAGACAGTACTTTAAACTTTCGCAAAAACTGTAGACGTGAACTAATCTCTTCGTCAGATCTACAATGTAGACCTTATCAGATGTTGCACACATGGCACCATGGCTTGTCCTGGTCAACCTTGTCCGCAAAACACCAGACTCATATTGTATATTCTCTTTAAGAAGCGTTAAAGTGACATAAAAGACTAAATATAAAATATTGTAACGACATGCTAGTAAATAATTTTATCATTTAGTATACTTTTGTTCGAGCAAACAGTTTGTTTCTAGGTGTAACGTCGTATAATAACACTCTGTTTGGGTATCTAACCCTTTGGATGCTGATGTTTCAACATGGCTTGGTTCATTATTATTTAGAGTTAATTCAGTGTCAAAAGTTATACTTTGTGAGATTATATTGAATGGAAAACAATGTAGATCCCCTGATCATGCAGAGTACCCCTCTGATCTGGGTCAACAATAACAACTACAAATCGTCTCGTGTTCAAATAGATGAAGATCAGTGGTAGAAGGCAGACTACTGAGAATTGGTGTAGAATATAATTTGGTCTAAAACAATACCTTAATCCTTAAAATCGCATTTTGATGTACTCGTATGTTGTTAAACTGTATAGCTATCACTTTGGTGCCCGACCTCTTTTGTTACATATACGCATAAATGCATTATGCGTACTGATTAGTGGAATGTACCTTAGAAAACTCATGTTGGTCTTGGAAGGGTGGCTCAATATAGATATAGCACAATGGTACAGCATTGGAATATAACTTTAAAATTGCGATTATTTTATATGGCAATCATATGGGCACGTTATAACATTCGCTTTTCAGCATAATACATTTCACGTAGTAACATAAACTTTAACATTGAAACGTGCATATAATATATCATTTAATGTTTGTAACTTAAATAAATAAATGAAACATTAATCATAACAAGCACATACCATTTATACCGTTTCAGTCTTTATATTGATCCTCTTCCATAGCAATGAACTTATTTGAACGATGAGAAGTCTACGACTTTCACAGTTGTTATTATGCTATGTTTTACATTTTGTGTGAGGTTAGGACGTCAGTAAAAAGGTTTACTCCCCCCTCCATTGGTGGTTTTGCCACCGAACGTTCCAAGGCGGTACTCTCTTTACATCCTTACTTTTATGTTTGTTTGTACTTGTGCGGATGGGCGGCGTGCCGTCGTTAACAAAAAAATAACATTGCTTATAACTTCTGAATTACTTAAACTAGACAATTCATATTTGGTATGTAGATAGCTTGGAAAAATCCTTTTACTTAATACAAGAATACTTGAAATCAAGTCAAGGTCAAGGTCACTATTTCGAAATGTTTGCCGTTTTTAACTCCATATGGTATGGATATAGCTTTGGTGAAGGCCTTTCAGTTGATACAAGGATATATGAAATTGGGTCAAGGTCAATGTCGCCATTTTGAATACTTGGCTTTTTTTAACACATTACTATTTTGCTATAACGCCTTATCCACGAACGCTGGGCAATTCACCTTTGCTAGTCAGATAGTTTTGATAAGGACCTTACATATAGCATAGAGATACCCGAAATCTGGTCAAGGTTACTAGTTTGAAAAACTTGATTGTCATTAAAATTTTGTTATAGCTTCATATTCTAGGCAATTTATATTTGGTATGCAGATAGCTTTCATTTGATACAAGGATACCTGAAATCGGGTCAAGATGAACAGAAAAAATCCGGCTTTAATGCGGTTTGCGCACTTTTGCTTGTATGCATATCTTGCGTTGTTACTGGTTTTCAAAAATACTCTATACACTTACATCGGCAGTAGCATACACTTCCGTTGTCACGTACTTGTTATACAGTATACAAATTATACCGTACCAAATCAATTTTCACTGTGAAATTATGGCAGAAATGCCTCTTGTGTGTAAAAATATTATGATGTGGCTTCGCTTCTATAAATACCAAGTTATATTTTAATTATATTTCAGCGAATTCGAGCCTTGTTAATTCCGTCTGATAGATGGGTTCCACATGATAATCAAACTAAGGAGAATTATCGCCTTCAACCGTACAGATACGAAGTCTCATTGTTCAGGCGTATCCGGAAAAACTTGCTAGGCGACAAGGACACGCCGTGGATCTAACTGACAAAAAGCTCCTTTTACACATATTTGATTCTACAAACGCATTATAACATTATACCTGTTTGTGTGAGTTGTATAAAAATTGAGAGTGAAAAGGGAAATAATCGTGAAATATTTGAAGAATGTTAGTTATTAACAAATAATTTTTAAGACAATTTTATATTATAAGAATCGATTGCAGATCTCTTTACATACAATCTTACATACAAACATGCAATTGAATAAACAGCTTCATGCTTATGTGTTTGTTTCAAACAGAGCATGCTATACTTCTACTGAAGTCACTTTTGCCATCATAGGCAAGGGTCCTAACTGTAAATAAACTTGCTTGTACATAAAAGAATGGTAATCTGTACATATCAAATTATTTGGCCTCGTACATAATCAGCATACGTTATATAAGTCGGCACGTATTATATGTTTACAAGTGTATGTGTTTATAAAACACTTTTTGGTTATTCCAGTTGTGTAGTGGTATTTCCTCTTTTTCAAAGACAAAAACCCCATAAATGAGTCCGTTTCTTTGCTACATGGCGTAAGTACAAATATCGCTTTAGTTTGTTTCAACAAAACTTCCATATGAAATACACAAATATATACTGTCTGATAGTAATTTGTAGTCTATGTAAAAGATGATATAAATATAAGTTTAGGATAAATAAGCATAACTAAACCTCCATTTAAGAAAAATAAGAAAACTCTAAATATTTGGTAAAGTATGTTTTACATACGATGTCAGTCAATGAAATATTGGATCTCGGACATTTTAGTTAAAACGAATTGACTGATCAGGATTTGGATCTGGATTTTTAATGTTTGTGGAAATTTCTGGGTGAACAACAAAATTGATCGAAATGGATCGGACGACACTTGTCAACGAGGTAGCTGACATGAATCTACACTGCTAGCAACTGACTGAAGGCCCTTTCCCATGCCGCATGCCTTAAACATTGATTCTGTCGATTTCAAAGTGGCAACCTCAAGACTGGTTGTCATTCATTGTACTTAAGTAACCCCTTTCCCAGAATAAGACATTATTTTAGTAACCTCTTTATAGAGCTTTGACTGTATCTGTTTCTAAATCACCACAAACAATTTAACGAAATTGAGCAGACGGCAGTTTCTTCGAACGGTTGTCTTCCATTTACATTTCTTTACAATGACAAATAGAGATACAGCCTCCAAAGAATTCACAGATATCTCGATTTGAACCAATCATGTTGTACGAAGGCTTTGCTCTGCCAACCGCTTGTCACAGTCTAACTTTGCTTTGCGAGGAATCTCGTCGAAACTTAAATTTTAAATCATTTTGACTCTTGTAAGAAGCAACGAGCATGTAAATAAAATAAATGTAAGATTTGTCTATAAATATAACAAAATGTGAAAAAACAAAGTACACTATGACGATTTTTAGGAACTATGTTTTACACCTTTGACCGTTTGTAAAAGTAGCCCGTATCTTGTAACAGAGGTGACTGCTGTCAGATTGGGACTATACTGAGTAGAGATAATATCCATATAATGTCTGTGCTGTGGTTGACATAAGCAGATATACTGCATATGGGTGATACGTAAACCATGGTTACAGCTTTAGCAGAAGCATAAAATCTAAAATCAAGAGGGTCATTTGCCTATCATTATACGCTGTGGATTTATCATTATATGATGAGCGTTTTCAATATACGATGTGCATTTGTCAATATATGACGTGCATTTGTCAACATACGTTGTGCGTTTGTCAATATACGCAGTGCATTTGTCATTCTATGGTATGCTTTTGTCAATATATATTGTGCGTTTGTCAATATACGCTGTGCATTTGCCAATATACGCTGAATATTGTCAATATACAATGACCATTTTTCATTATACATTGTGAGTTTTCATTTATGTGACGTGCGTATGTCAATATCCGCTGTGCATTTGTCAATATACGATGTTCATTTGTAAATATACGTAGTGCATTTGTCATTACACACTGTGTATTTGTTAATATACGATGTGCGTTTGTCACTATGCGTTGGTTATTTGTCAATAAAAGACCAGTGTTTGTCAATACACGTGGGTGTGTACAATGAGCATTTGTCAATACATGACGTGCATCTATCATTATATAAAGAACATTTTCAATATAGGATGTGCGAAATTGTAGTTTGAAATTCTCACGATTAACCCATTTCCAGAGAATGCTTTCTTGATAATTAAAAATACAAATAAAATGGTTATTAATTCTAAGTTGAAATTATATCTTTACTCAATATGTACTAATTTTATCGCAAATGTAAATATATTAGACCCAGATGAAATATTGTCATCATATAGTAAAATTGAACATGGTATAATTGAATGTGTACATCATTTTACGCTTTACTCACAATGTAAAGTAAGTCTGCCCTTGTTAAGGCAGCTATGGCGTTCTATAGCAGTGACACGTTTAGTCCAGCTGGACAAATCTTTAACCGTGTAACAGTGCTTATTTATTTATAACAGCGACATATACCGGTTTGGTGACCTCGACATTACCTCGCTGGGAAAATAATACCTGCTCAGGTTTGGATCTGGTACAGACGTTGGTGTTTTTGATTCAGTTTTTAAAAAACCCTATTCGCCTTATTCCCATAATCCTTTGCGTATTGGGTGATTACAGTGGTCTTGATTACAAACGCCAGAGACATATACATACAGAGATTGGCAACTAGCATTGAGCAAAGAACACATCATGCATTTTTCTTTCGGTAATCGGAATTTTGATCAAAAGTGTTTCAAATTTTACTCCTCCTTTTATTTGTATAAGATCTAGCTATAAACATGTAATGTATAGTCTCATGGCGTTCATTCATATTTTGTAAAATGTCTTTCCGGCTACTGTAAGGTAGGGTCCGTAGTAAATCTGGTAAAAAAAATTGAATAGATCTAGATCAAATCAAACTAAACTATCGGTAGATCTAGAATCCACATTATCTAAATTTTAAATAGATCGAAATCGTTGGTATTCAACTGTGCTAAGTCATAGATCTAATTAGTCAAAATATAGTTTTCTTCTATTTTTCGGGAATCTAACAAACCATAACTTTAGATAATTGGTACATAGTATGGTATGTCTGTCTAATTAGAAGTATCCGTGTTACGTAATAATTCAAAACTTTGTTGATAAGAAAGTGTGTGATAGATGGCAGTTGTGTGAACACTGTCAACTGTGGAGAGTGGAAATCATTGTCCCTTGCTTAGAAAATTTGGGATTTACTGGCCATCTGGCACCTTTGATAGTTACTCCTTTCCTAGGTCTAGTTAGTGAAATAGCAATAATTAGGCTTGGTAAATAATATCATAATAAAGTATCCAACTAACAAAATTTATTTTCATATATTCAAAACAAATAGTTTGTATTGTTTAAATCTTTGAATGCAGGGGAAAGTACTGGCATTTAAAACTAGTGTAGACCCAGTCTATTTATTTGCAAAAGTGTGAAAAGGCTTTTATAGCTGAGGGAAAGGATTAATCAAATACATGCAATAAAACTATGCCATGAAAGAATGTAGGTAAAAATGCCATAGGTAAATATGCTATAGGTAAATATGCCATAGGTAAATATGCCATAGGTAAAGTGGTAAAAATGTCAAAGGTAAAAATGCCAGAGGTATATAAAAACAATTTGGTAACATTGTATTTTGAATTTATAAAAGGAAAACTGTATAGTGTGACAAAAATATGTTATAATATCATATAATATTCAAATTCAGTGACTTTAAACCATTTAATATTACATTATATAAAATCATTTTATTCTTTTAGATTCAGACCCCAAATCAAAGGAACTGAACCATCAATGTACTACAGATTACTTGCAAACTGTGAATTTGATGGCAAAATATGAGTGGGGATGTCAATTTACATTTCCCTCATAATCTCGCATTTCCCCGCAATAGTAAACAGAGAATACCTAGATCAGACAGCTCCTATAGGGGTTGTCTGATCAGGGTCTGCTCTGTTTGTTTGCACATTGAATTTGATATATCTAACAGTCTAGTATCTAACATGGCATACTTTTATCACCCCGTCTTCTTTGTTACAATATAAGATTTTTCTGCATGACTATCCAGGTGTTGGAAATCAAAGTAAATATAGAACAGGGGAAGGGTTAAAGATCAAATCTAATAATGCTGTTCAGATTAAATGCAATGTGTTAAACTTAAATTTCAATGAGTAATGTTTGCTGATTTAACCCTTTCCCTCATATTTATAAACATGTTTTCACGCATTTGCAAACAGAGTAGACCCAAATCAGATGGCTGCTATAGAGTCCATCTGATCAGGGTTTGCTCTGTTTGCTAGTGGTATTCGAAAGATCTGTTCCTTTACTTTCTGAAAACGCTACAATGTTCCACCTTCGATATTTCATCATAACAATTTTGTCCATTAACAATCTGTAGGTATTGAAAACGCCGACACACATCATTCATACACTGTGTGTAAGGGGCATTTATAAGAAAATGAGGAAGTCCAAAAACAAATGTGTAACAGTGATCATGTTTCATTGGTTGGCCCATTTGCTGGGCATTCTGGACCAAACTTCTGCCCCAACCCCATCCCTATCATTTTATTCAATTATATCATTTTAGATAAAACTACTCAATTTTCTGTATATACCTCTGGCATTTTTACCTATGACATTTTTACCTATGACATTTTTACCACTTTACCTATGGCATATTTACCTATGGCATTTTTACTTATGGCATTTTACCGTACACCTCATGAACTATATGTACAGTAGTTTTCATTTTTTATCCCTATCATATCACTTACATGATTAAAACACACTTTTCGGAGAGGAGATCGAAATGATCTTGTTCTTGTATGAATATGATCCTCAAGTTAAAATCAGAGATATATTAATTTTGGTATTTATTTGTTGAAATTTGGTTTTTATTGTATTATAGTTTATACCTTAGACCTAACTCAGAAGTGAGCCCCTAAATGTCTACTTCTAAGATGGGTCTAAGTATTTTTATTCTTCTAAATCACTAAATTATTTCATAATTTTCTTAGTGATTAGACTCTTCTTTTAATTAAATATCTTTTTAGGAACATATAATAATAATTGTTGAGAACAATATCTATCAACTCTTCCGCTCTTGACCAACGCTGATCTTGATCATGTTTCCTTAATAGACTCCTTAGCTTCAAACATAATTTCATCCAAGTAAATGGCTATTAAATCATATTCATAGTGTCAAATTAGAGAGTACTAAAGACCCAAATCAATTGTATCCCAATCACAGGGTCATCTTTTGATCTAGATCTACCCCCCACATCTTTACATCTTTGCTGCAACAATCAACAATGGAAACGTTCGGACGAAACAAAAATCTAAACGTATAAATGAAAGGCATGTCAAAAATAAATGGTTTAATGCGAATTGTTACATAGCGTGAAAAAACTTTAAAATAGCTAGGAATGCATTCGTTCGAAATAAAACCGTCGAAAATAAGCAAACTTTCATAAATATGAAAAACGCATGAAATAAAATGAAACGAACCGAAAAGAACATGCATAAACAAGCTGAACGAGAACAATTATCTAAACTCGATAAATCGAATCCTAAACAATATTCGGAAAAGGTAAAAAGTCAGTACAAAACATACGAAAATAATGCAGGAAAAATACAAATAAAGGACTTATATGAACACTTTAAATCTCT
Organism: Azorinus chamasolen; assembly: GCA_963576725.1. NCBI lineage: Eukaryota > Metazoa > Mollusca > Bivalvia > Cardiida > Solecurtidae > Azorinus > Azorinus chamasolen. The sequence continues at coordinate 43,448,454 of OY755243.1, forward strand.
TTACAGCACCGAAATTGATGCAGAAAGCTCGATCGATAATCATAACGAAACCTTTATAGACGAAGAGCTGGACAAAGAAATAACTTTACAAGAATTGAAGGATGCCGTCGTTTCACAAAATAACAATAAAAGTAGCGGGACAGATCAAATGAAAGCAGAAATCTATAAATACTCTTTCCTAGAAACGTCCGATTTTATTCTTAAGTTATTCAACAAATTGTATCTGAACGGGGAATATCCCAAATCATGGGGCGAAGGTATAATAATACCTATATATAATGGAGGTAATCAAGATGATGATGCAAACAACTATCGCGGAATCACCTTAATTAATATAATTGGAAAAATATACCCACACATTGTTTTAAACAGATTAACAAAGTGGTCGTTAAAGCATGAAAGAATTATACCTAACCAGTTTGGATTCCAAAAAGGAAAATCCACAATCGATTAGTTTATTTACTCTGCATGCAATTATAGCAAAATCATTAAGTTCGAAAAAGAAACTATACTGCGTTTTCATTGACTTCGAAAATGTTTTCACAAATTAGATAGATCATTCATATGACAAAAATTATACTCAGTAAACGGCAGCTCTAAATTTGTTCAGGCAATGAGGGTTATGTACCAGGTTGTCAAATCGCTTGTTCGTCACAAACCAATGTACCCAGAGTTCATCAGTTCAAATATCGGGGTCAAGCAGGCAGACCCGAGCTCAAGTCCAATGTTTTCATTTTTTGTTATAGACATCAAGGAGAATATAAATTCAGATATTGAAGGTTTGTTCTCGATAAACGAAATAAAAGTTTTCTTATTAATGTTTTGCGATGATGCGGCTGTATTCGCAGAAACGCCTCAGGCACCTCAATCGATCTTAAATGATCTAGATACATATTGCCAAATATGGGGTCTAAAGATCAATACCAACAAAACTAAGGTTTTAACAATACTGTATTAGATATTGTTGATTCATTTAAATATTTGTGAGTAAAAGTCTTTAATAACGGAAATTTATCTAGAACACAAACATATTTAGCACAGCATTCAAAACATGTGCTGCATAAATTATTTACAGTTTTTAACCAGATATAATTAATTACAACTGGCAAATGCAGACTGTTTGATAGTTTGGTGGGATCTATTCTTAATTATAATGCCGAGGTTTTGGGCTATCATGAGGGTAAAGATATAGAATTGGTACACTGCAATTTTTTGCGAAAAGCGTTATGCGTCAACAGGTCAACACATTAAGATGGTATATATGGAGAGTTAGGAAGACATTCACTAAAACTACAAAGAAAACTGATTTTGGTGAAGTATTGGCTAAAGATTCTACACTCAAATAATCCAATCTTGAAAATGATATACACACAATTTAAACATGACACAGAAAATAATATTACATATGGAGGGATTATTGGGCTTATCAAATAAAACATTTGCACACTGAAATTGGTTTGGCTAACCTTTGGCAAAATCAGGATGACTTGAACACTGATCTAAATTTCAAATATATCAAACAAAGGATTCTTGACATATATGCGCAATCCTGGTATGCAAATATCAATAATTCAAGATGTCTCTCATCATATTGTATTTAGAAACATGAATTCAAATCAGAAAAAAATATCTTAACTGTATCAAAACAAATAAATTTAGAATTTCGCTGACAAGATTTCGATTATCATCCCATGATTTAGAAATGGAAGCAGGAAGATACACAAACGCAGCAAGAGAAGATCGAAAGTGCTCGAAATGCAGCATGAATGCTATTGAAGACGAATATCATTTCCTATTTGTATGTCCAAAATACAGAGAACTGTCAATACATTCTCTAACCTCATGTCACCAGACTCCAAATCTGATATCAACAGCTTATCGAAATTCTTATATTCTGCATTTAAATTAAAATCAAAAAATTAAAATGGATGATACAATATGCTCACCATCAATATATTTATAACACGTATAGGGAGAGTTTCCTCTCTTCTTTCTCTGAAAACCACGTATCACATACGGTACATATATGTATAATTAACATGTACTTCACAATTTTCACGAAATCGATATTGGCTATATGTGTGCTTTATGCAACTTAATGTCAAATAGAATATGTTATGTTATATGTTATATAGTACTATGACCCCCTGTCATTTTGCTATACAATATAAAGACTCTCTTGCCGAAACACAAGGGGGGGGGGACATCTGAACCCATATAGTTGATGGCGAGAGTTGATCAGTATCATACGATCAACTATCCTGATTGTATATCAGCATCTGGGTAATTTTTCAAAGGGGTTCTTTTTTCACGTAAGGTCACTTTTCACGTGTGGGCAGGGCCGTTATTTAACGACCCGGGTCATTTCTCAATGTTAAATCTTGACCCGTCTGTCGTGGAATAAAGACCCGCCGGGTCCTTTTTCAACAGGGTCAAAATTTAATGTAACACCGGCTGAATTAGAGGCTATAACACTGATGTTGCTGATGATCGACAAACAAGACTCTGACTGGCATGTCATTCTTAGCTGGGTCTACACTGTCTGCAAAGGTATAGAACAATGTAGCAACAGTCTACACTCCTGGCAGAAGTAGAGAATAAAACACTAGCTGCTATATGAACTAGTAAAAGTCCGCTCACTCACCCACGCTATATTTAACAAAATTATGTTGCTTAATACAAGAATATAATTGAAAATAGCCCGTGTCTTCACGGGAGATATCATGGTTTATCCCTTTACTCCTTGAATGCAAGAAATAATGATATCATGAGTAGTAATTAGATTATAGGATCCGTCTGATCTGAGTCTCCTCTGTTTGCAAAGGCGTAGATAGTCGTATTTATGGAGTAAAGGGTTAAAACATAGTGATAAGGTGAGACTAGACTGATGCAGGCCATAAATGAAATTCTTAACGCATTCTTGCGCTTGGTTGGTTTATGCATTGTGTGAAACTGCTACTTGGGTATCTAATGCCTGATGGTAATGCATTCCAAAGTTTTGGAGCTGCATGCATGAAACTTCTCTCACCGTATTTTACCCTACAACATTTTGGCACAACCAAAGACAGTGATCTACTTGTTGACCTTAACTCTCTGTGTGGCCTGTACACGTCAATCATGTCGACACTGTACTTCAGAGATTCATTGTACATGGCTTAATATGTAAGTATCAGAGTTTTGAATTCAATCCGATGATGAACCGGAAACCAGTGAAGTTCCTTCAGAACAGGGGTGATATGATTATATAGAGGAGGTCTGGTTATGATGCGGGCGGCTGTGGTTTGCGCTCTTTGCACAGTGAGCTGTTTGAAATTCCATGTAGCAGTGAATTGCAGTAGTCTATTTTTATGTAACAAGAGAGTTCACCAAAGTCTTGGTAGCATAAAGTGAGAGGTACCTTCTAATATGGCCTATTTGCCGGAGATGTGCATAACTAGACCTACACACGGAATTGACAATATGGTGTCATATCCGTTTGTGAATCGAGCCATGCACCGAGATTCTTTATACACAAAGATGGTCTTGTTTATCAGAGTCCTACTTGCATATTAACCTCTGCGGGTACTTCTGTGTTTTTTGTATGAAACAGGATGACCTCGGTTTTGTCAGTATTGAGCTTCAGCATGTTCTGGTGAATCAAAGAGACTATTTCTTTGAGACAGTCCTCAACTCGCGATAAAGCGTCTTGTTGACAGGAAATGCCCTTGTGCTTAAATGACAGGTATAGCTGTGAGTCATCGGCATAGAAATAGTGGTTAAGTCCATGGTTTTTGCAGATTGAGCCGACAGGTTTTGTGTACATGATGTAGTGCTTTGGTCCTAAGACCGATCCCTTCGGCACGCTATACTTCATGTTAGCTGGGGTGCTGGGGTGGACAGTTCTTCATCTACTGAGACTATTTGAGAGCGGTCATTCAGGTAGGTGGTTATCCACTCAAGGGGGTTTCCAATTATTCTGTAGTCTTTTTCCAGGCGTTTTATGATCGATAGTGTCAAATGCAGCCGATAAGTCAAGCATGACCAGAACTGTAATTTCGTTTTTATCTAGGGATTGAAGGATGTCGTTTTGAAATTTCAGGAGAACAGTCTCTGTTGAATGATGCTTTCGGTATGCTGACCGATGGTACTCGTGTAGTTCGTTTGAGGTCAAGTGGGACTCAATGCGTTTGTCGACCACTTTTTCTAACACTTTGGAGAGAAACGTCAAATTCGATACAGGCCTATAATTCCTACGTTCATTTGAATCGAGATACAGTTTCTTCAAACGAGGTCTGACAAGTGGCACCTTAAAACTTTTCGGAACGTAGGCAGTGTCTAAAGAGGAGTTTACCATTTTTGTCAGAATCGGTAGAAGTTCGTCAAGGCATGACTTTAACAGCCATGTAGGTATTGGATCCAGCTCAAAGGACTTGCAAGGGTATGCCTTAATTATTTGTTCTACTTCTTCTTCTGTAGCCGTAATAAAACAATCTAAAGCGTTCGTTGCACGCTGCATTTCCGTGATAACTGGCGCACTGGATACAGTGCTTGATGCAATATTTGCCCGTATTTTGCCCACTTTGTCAACCCAAAAGTCACCGAAGTCTTGTGCATGTTGTCTTGAGGATGAAGTCTTAGGCAATGTGATGCCACTAGTTGTGCCTAGCAGGTGCTTAGTAACTTTGAAAAGACTCTTTGAGTCTGCCTGGCTAGAAATCAACCTTTGACTTTGCCAACAGCTTGTTTACTTTGGCACACTATTCTCTGTACAGCTGATGGTCTATTGAGAGTCTGGACTTTCTCCAGTTTTTCTCTAACTTGTGCCATTCATGTTTAGCATCGTGCAGCTCCTGGGTATACCACGGACATGATGTTCTGAGCGTAATGGTTTTTGTACACAATGGTGCATGTTTATTGGCAAGTGCCGCTAGTGCTTGTGTATATGTGTTAACCAGCTCATCAACATCTGTCATTTGCAAACTTGCCTTGATGGATTCTGAGTTGAGGAGATATTTATTTAAATCAGTCGACATTACTTGCCCTAAGTTTTCAAAATGAAACAGTTTTTCTCACTGTTGGAGGTTTAGCCGCCTTTGCTTCAAAAGTTACAGAAAAATGATCGTGCGAAATTTTACCGTTTCTCGTGATAACACAAGGGTATGTCAACCAATATGAGTGGCTTCATCCACATGCTGTTGCAATCCAAATGAATCCAGAGTACTAACAATGTTAGCTGTGTTCCTGTCATTTTGACTGTCAAGATGGATGTTTAAGTCCCCTACAATGAAGACTATTCTTTCACAGGTCGCAAATTTAGATAGGAAAAGTCGCCATTCATTATCAAGAAAATCTCCGGTTTTAAGACCATTTCCCCGCAAAGGTGGTGGTCGGTAAACGACAACTAGGCGTAGAGTGAATTCTCGGATACTTAAGGTGCAGTCAATGTACTCATTATTTGAGAAATCACCATCTCATGTTGATGCATGGAGGCGAAGTCCTACTGAAGCCTTATGTACGACTGCTACCCCGCCGCCACGGTTGTCATTGCAGCGGGGGACATGTTTTGTAATTGGTGGGAACCAGTTCGCTTAAGCACGATTTGTCTACAGAACTACAGAGCCAGGTTTCTGTATCGGCTACCACATCTGGAAACAATATACAGTGCTCCCTCTCTATAACGACGCCCTTTGGGATACGCAGATTGTATGTGTTGTTCAGAGGGAGTTGTTATAGGGAGGGAAAATCAAACATAATTAGTTTGTTTGCAGATCCCAGATAAAGTGCATTTCGAGAACTAAACCGTTATGCCTCAATCAAACCCTATGTTGTGACCACTCTTTAGAATCGTCACAAAGTGACGATTCTAAAGAGTGGTCACAACATAGGGTTTGATGGAGGCATTAAGAAAATACGATAGAAAAGTTGTTTCTGGAGCCTTGTTGTTTCGGAAACAGTGACATGCGTTGTTGTACGGAGGGAACCGTTATTGAGAGGGACGTTGTAGGGAGGGAGCACTGTAGTCGCAAGTAATTCAAAGTGCAACACTACTCACGCCCCCTAGCAACGGTTAAAGCAGTATTCAATTTTCAAGAATAATAACATCAAAACTAATGATCCCGAAGGGCCAGAAAATATAACAACACTGAGAATGAAGTACGGTGTGACTTTTTACGGCCGCCACACAAGCACTTAACACCTCCTGTCGTGAAGTAAATATATCCTGAACATGGGAGATCCTTCGAAAGCAAAAGTAGCATTGCAAAAATAGAAAATTGCAGACTCGGTTTTATTGACTCTGTTCATGAGTAGTAATTAAAAATGCAATACTACTCATACCCCCTAGCACCGGTTTAAGCAGTATTCAATTTTCAAAACTAACAACATCAAAACTAATGATCCCGAAGGATCAGAAAATATAACAACACTGAGAATGAAGTACGGGGCGACTTTTTACGGCCGCCACAAACTCACTTAACACCTGTTATTTATTCCAATCAGACAGCGTTAAAAATACTTTATTACCGAAATGTAGTATCGCTCCAGCGACAAGTGTCAAGGTGCCATGTACATCATGTCTTTAGTTAATAGAGATCGTATATGTGCTTCTTTAACCCCTTCCGTGCCACAATGACGGGTTTATGATATCACATGCAAACGGTTTGGATCCAGATGAGACGCCGAGTAACTCGGCGTCTCATCAGGATCCAAACTGTTTGACACTCTGTTTACTGAAAATAGAAGAAATGCACACACTTACACTAAAAATAAACGAAACTGAGCCCAGCAGACGACATTGCTGGCAACGAAAGGGTTAATGATGTTAAAATCATCTGTAATAGATTTTGGAAGAAACACAGTCTCAACTAGCAGATGTAATTTGGTCTGAAACAATTTTATTGTTATCAAATAATAGTTTGTGCCGGTTTGTTATATCTATATCAACTAAAAGGTGATTGTCAGATTGTTAGAGGACGTAAGAATTAAAGGACGTAAGAATTAAATTTATGACATATACATTGCGATACAATTAATGCCTTTACTTATGAAGGAAATCTTAAGGTAGTATCTTTATAAGATAATTCAGCATCACTTTGTGGTCTGAGAACATGCTGAGTATAACTGTGTTAAATCTGCACTTTTATTGAATGGGTCAGTACGTCATAAGCTTTTATCATCTAATCGCCAACGTATGTTATGGTCTTCATTACTGATCGCAAATATAGCAAGTGTAAAAGTTTGGCCTAAACCATACTGATAGCAGTAAGACTGCAGAAACGTTTTATAAGTGATATACGACTTGACTGACGAAAAAGCCGTAAAGTTTACAAGAGGACGGACGGTATATTACCTTTTTTGTACTTATAAATGGTGAGCTTTTAGAGCAGTTTCAACATGTATTGTTTGGTATTCAAAGCATCCATCTGCTAGTATGTCGAATTAACTTAACGATGTGCAGCCGGAATAATAAATTTCATTACAAGCAATTAATGATCATCTTACAAAACAATAAGACATCCGTATTTGTTATGCATTTTATGTCATGGTATTTGTTGGCTTGCAGTTATAGAATGTCTTTTGTCTATAGGGAATGGGAAAAGACAGACAGACTATTTAGATTTGTAAACGATATTACGAAAGGGGACAACTTAACCTTCAGTCGGCATCATCTTTGCACATGCCATCTCTTTCGACCAATAAATGTTTTAAATGTCTTTGTTATTTTATATGGTTAAGTTTAATGTTGTATGTATTAGTGTGCATTCCGTCTTGTTTTGTCTTGTAATTGTGCCGTTTCTTGTTTGATAATGTTTGGTGCCGTAACCTTTCGCGTGTGTCTCTCCCTTTTTGACTGTTTTCCACTTTTACAATGGACCCAGTGATGTATTTTCACTTTTTTCTTCTATTCGTGAATGGTCCGTATATAACAGATACGGAGTGTATCCGATAAACGATAAGTGCGATGCGAAGAAGTGCATATGCTGTAAATACATTTCTTGTAAATATACAGTTAATGGCAGAACGTTTAATGTTCAAATCAATTTAGGCGTGTTCTTCTGTTGACGATTTAGCAGTCGTAATCCCAGTTTAACTGAAAAGCTTCTTAAGCAAGGATACATGTATCGTAAACTACGAAAAACATTTTCTAAATATTATCATCGAAATCTCTCACTTATTGTCAAGTATATTTCTAATCTTAAGGCGTTGCTGCGACAAGGTATCTGACATCTGGAATCGTATGGTGATGTGATTTACAAACTTCGTAAAATCATTAGACACACACATTATTTACTGTGTTCGTCAAATGTATTAAAACATTCATTTAAAAGGATATGATCCTATAGTATGATTCACTGATAAGGGATATGGTCCTATAGTACTACTATATACTGCATATCTGATTGTCAACCCATTTACGGTTTGAAATCACGCTGCCCTCCTATCATGTACGTCGTCAGGAAAGCCTTAGTACTCTATGAAGACGCGCTCTAAAATCCGAAAACGGAAGGAGGGCAACGGATCCCGCTTCTTCAGTTACTCAGATTGCAGCTCAATCATTGAGTACACTTATGGTAGGTGGATCCAGTTTGTTTCACTTAAATGTAGTTTCGTTTTGCATGCAATTTACCACTGCATTTGCAATCGACGTTGTTGTAGATTAGTCGGAGGGGGTATTTTTATTAGTCCCCTACCGGCAATGCCGAAGGGGCTATAAGTTTGCAATCCGTCCGTCCGCCCGTCCGTCCGTCCGTATGTCAGTCTGTCTGACTTTCTGTCAGTCAATCACACTTCGGTTTACCGGATTTTTTTCTAAACCCTTACATATATTGAAGTGTTATTTGGAATGTAGCTTTATTATAATGAGTTTCAGATCAAGTTTGTGTTTTGTTACGCTACTTTGATTTTTCACGGAATTACAGCAGTTGAAATTTCAGGATTTACGGATTGTTTTCCTAAACCCTAGCAGAGATTTGAGTTATATTTGGTATGTAACTTTGGTATGATGAATTACATATCAAGTTTGAATTTTGATACGCTATATTGATTTTTTCACGGAATTCCAGCAGTCGGCCTTAGAGATTTCACTATGTTTTAGGTTTTCCGGAGTTTTTTCTTAACCCTAGGGATACTTGTATTTAGCTTTATTATAATGAGTTACAGATAAAGTTTAATGTTTTATATGCTACATTTATTGTTCACGGAATTATAGCAGATGAAATTAAAATTCAGCCGGTAGGGGACTATAGCATTGCTTCCGATGCTTCCATTAAGGCCTGATCACAACCCGCCGTGCGTGTTTTTAGCACGTACGTTTTTTGGAGAGGCCACGGCTGCTACGTTTTTCTGAAGACGTGGGGAAGGAGTAGCAAATGCAGGGAGGAACGCACGTCTCACACACGGTTGCGCAAGGTGAACGTACGTGGCACGCACGGCAGCCTCGCCCTGGTCGGCTGCGTGCATCGTAAATGAGTTGAAAGTGCTTACAACGCGCTCACAACGTACGATCTCCGTGCGATTGCCGCATTATCGTACGGAGGTCGCACTTACACGTGCTGCTCACGTACGGTCCACGTGAGTTTTGTCAGTTCATTGGACAGTAGAACTGGGGAAGTGCCGAGTGAGCAGAGACCACGTACTTTTCACGTGCGCAACACGCACGTGCTAAGTGCGCCGTCTGTAGAGCAAGCGACTGTGGGAAAAAGATTAAAACACTCACGGAGTCAGTACGTTATGCGCACGTTGGCTGTAGAATGCACGTGCATCACCCGTACGTTGGTGAATCCGTAGCCCGAACGCAGCTCGAACGCAGCGAAAGTTTTGTATGCACTAAAAGTGCTACCGCGTATCTGCGTGCTCCTAAATCCGTACGGAGGCGGTACTCACCACGTACGAATCCCCAAAATTTCCCCACATTTTGCACGTAGACAACACGCACGTACACGTACGGCGGGTTGTGACCACCGCTTTACTAGTTTACACTGTTTGTAATTTAGGATGGGGATATAATAAGTGTGAGACTAGGCGCTCCATAACCAGTTTAAAGTTCCAGTGACAGACAGTTACTGACCGCCCAAAGGCGGTGCTTCCATCTTCGCCCTAAGTTATGTTTGTTTGTTTGGTATGTTTTTGTGAGTCTCTTTTTTTGTCTTTTGATATACAAATTTCATACACATGTTTTTGTTATAGTGCTATTGGGGCGACTGCGTGTTTTGAACATGTTGTTTCTTGTATGACTCATACATTTACTTTCTGTAATTTCTACGATTTGAGCCTTTCTAAGTAATACATTTCCTTTTACTTTCCAGAGAGTTCGAACTTTGATAGGTCCGTCTAACAGATGGGTACCACATGATGACAGAACCAAAGAAATGTAACGACTTCATCCGTATAGATACGAATACACATTGGCCACGCGTACACTAAAAAATATGCTTGGTGACAAGGACACGCCATGGATCTGATTATTGAACAAGTTTGTACATTAATGTCTTTGTTCTACCGAAACCGACAACATCGTTCTGCTGTTCCTGATTAGACAATCGAATAATGTAAAACAAGGATCACATATATGTGGTAAATTTGGTGTATAATATGAAATAGTGACTTATTAATTCCTGCAAATTATCCGTATAGCGACCACTTGGTTGCATACATATAGGTTCTATATGCAGATTGTATTTCTGTATATTTATACAAGAATATCCGTGACACAACGGTTTTTAAAAGACTCTGCGTTTGGAAACACTGCCAGGTGAATAAAGAACACAACCCAAAGTGATTTCAGTTTCTTTTCTGAAAAAGTGTAACGGCTGACAATAGAAGAGTGACATTAGTGATTAACAAAATGTTCATTGTCTATGATAATAATCGATTGTACAATATTTTACATATGATAATGATAATACATGCATATGGCTATACAAATATGCACGACAAAAGCAGTATATCGTCTCACAAAACGGGACATATTACACTTTTGCTTATATTCTTAACAATTTGGTCACAAATGCGAGCACATGTATGTGATAACTCGGCGCCACATCAGGCCCCAACCCTTATCTTTTTGACATTTAGAATATGTGTTTTGAAGAAATTAAAAAAAACACCTTCACTTTGAAACCTGAAACAGGATAATCTTAATAGACGTAACTGTTAAGCATATCCTATATATAATTTGACATGAGTACAAGGGTAGGTGTTGACTCAAACTGTCTTTGGCTATTCTAGCTTTGTCGTTGTCTGAAACGGGAGACAATTTATCATTATAGGACGCCCATCGTCCTATGGATTTGATATTATGCATACTCGCTTATACGTCATTATTGATTCAGCAACTTGAACAATTTATCACAATAATATTTTTTCTCCAAACCGAACTATCTCTTTGTTACTTGCATCAGGTACTATTTTACGTTCGTCAGGCTATGTCCCATTCGATTTAACAAAATTCCAACATTAGTGGTTACGGTAACCGAAATACACATACACATGTGTATTTCGAAAACGTGGCGAGAGTTGCGTATTGGTATAGTTGGCCCGAGGTTATAAAAGCTTTCTGCTTGGGTCTGAGATCAGTCTCAAGCATCTGATTGGTCTCAGACCCAGACTCCAAAGTTTTATACCCTTGGAGCCGCGTGAACTTAATTGCAACTCACGTTGTCAAAAGATACAATCACAATGCCCATTCATGAATAGTTTATACAGATTATTTGATGACGCCTGTTAATGACAAAAACATGTAAACGGTTTCTTTCATAGTTTGAGAAACCGTTTAATATTTCAATTGAAGTGTATATGGATGATACTTAATATGAAATGTTTAAAAATTCTACAGGTATTTGTTGGAAAGAATAGCTAAGAATTGGAACAGATTTGAATGTGTTTTATGTATGTAAAGCCGCTTAACAGCTTTCGGTCATGTCATCTATATAAGGAATGCACAACTCCAGCTATACTTTACTCGTAAACCATGAAGTAAACTCATTATAAATCGAAACAGGGTACATGATTTATATGGGTGTATCAAATTCATTGGTGTTTTTGTATCAAATTCATTGGTGTTTTGTTGCTTTTTGCAAAACTCATATAATTAATTACATATTGAACATTAATGTAATGACATACATGTACATATACGTAAATATATCGGACATCTAAACGTAAATAAACAACATATTAATAACAAAAGAAAAGTACAAATCAAAATACAATGCAAGCAACTATTCTACACATTCAAGGTAAAATGGATATCAGTTTTAGTAAGAACGCATAGAAGGCCATGGTCTGCGTTGTTTTAGGAGGTTGATCTGATTATGATTTAAAACATGACAGATCCTGATCAGACATGTCAAGTGTTAGCTGACATGGGTTGACTGTGTTTACAAATGTTTAGGGACCTTATCCCCGTGACGACGGGCAAACTTTTCAACTCCACTATGTCCATTTGCAAAGTGTCTTCTTCATGGCTGATTATGAGAGAGCATCGCTACTAAAATCATTTATTCCTTTTACATAGAAAAATAACAATTCCAGTGCGCAAATATTAGTTTACATTGATTGGATTTAACCATTTACTCCATAAATGCGCTTTTCTATGCCTTTGCAAACAGAGTAGACCTAGATCACACGGTTCCTACGGCAGCCTCTGATCTGGGTCTGCTGTTTGCTTATGACATAATATAGATATGATTCTACACTTTCTGTCTCAGTTAAATATTCTTCATATGTTATTATGTAAAAAGCTAATTAATATGCATGATGCCATTAATTGTTACATGAATATTCATGGAGTAAGTGGTTAAACCAAGTTAACAGATGGATGTTCGAGAGACAAACATATTGATCTCATAACAACTAAATAACCCGGAAACAAGAATAGGATCAACAAAAATGTAAAAATGTTACAAACGCCCACTAATAACAACAACAAAACAACAACAAGAAGACAAAAGTCCATCAACACAGAGAGGTAATATGCGTAAATGACTCTCCGCGAACTGAAGTAGTGAGTTACATGAAAGACAATGCAGTATGTACAGTTATGTTACATAAAGTATAACGAAGAGAATTTACACGTTTCACTGCTATCTGTCTTGTATTTGAAACACCCCGAAAAAGTATGCAGCGTATTTGGCACATCGGGCTGCAACATATTTGAACGTAAATGGCACTTTTAACAAATCTAGAAATGTGTAATAATTTTAAAACACTACTATGATTCCTACGAAACTGGGCAGATGCCAGTTATACTAAGAGTTAACTTTAATTTGAGAGTACCTAGTAAAGAGAACGCTTGACTGGCACAATGTTGAGCAGATTATACCAACAGTATGTCTGTTTAATTTTGGCATGATCATACAATTCTAAGCAGATATACTACATATGAATTGAGCATAAACAGGAACGAAATCGGGCATGAAGAAATGAATGCTTGATTGAAATATGATTATATAACATAACTCCAGATTCTTGATTCAATGGGCTGATTTGCAAATAACGACAGTTTATCTACATTATATGATCATACCCATCCTTTTTTACTACGCGTATACTACGCCTTTGTAAACAGAGAAGACCCCAGGTCAGGATTAGGGCCTACTCTGTTTGCTCATGGTATAATATAGATATGAATTTACAGTACCTGTCTGACGCAAGCTGCCCTGTGTTTATATGCCATTATGACACAGTCAGATAAACTTATGGAAAAAGGATGATGTGGGTTTACCTGTGGTTCTAAAATTAATTACAATTTTATTATTATTATCGCTACCTATTTATTAAATATATTTTGTTTTAATTATTGTATATGCATTGAGTATACTCAGTTTGATACATGTAATTTATTCATGTGAAGATTTTTTGAACGCACATATCCTGTGTGAAAAAGGCACTATAAATGTGGTATAATAATAATTTTAAAAACAAGAGATGTTTGTAAAACATGTATACCCCCAGACCCCCTGACCTTTGATCTAGTGACTTCAACTACAGAGGTCATGTAGTGGTCATGACCAATCACCACAGCAACATTGAAGATCCTAAGCCAAGCCACTGATCATTTATTGATCTGAAAACATTTCACAAGGTAAGGTCATTGTGACCTTGACCTTTGACCTAGTGACCTCAACAAATATAGGGGTTTATCTAGTGGTCACGACCAACCACCACAGCAAGTTTGAAGATCCCGAACCAAACAATTGAGCAGTTATTAATCGGAAACCATTTCATCAGTGAATGCCATGGTGACCTTGACCTTTGATCTAGTGACCTAAAAACAATAGGGGTCATCTAGTTGTCATGACCAACCACCAAAGCAAGTTTGAAGATCCTAAGCCAATCCCTTCAGCAGTTATTGATCGGAAACTATTTCACCAGTTAAGGTCATGGTGACCTTGACCTTTGACCTAGTGACCTAAAAACAACAGGGCTCATCTAGTTGTCATGACCAACCACCTAAGTATGTTTGAAGATCCTAAGTCAAACCCTTGAGCAGTTATTGATTGGAAACAAGTTAAGGTCATGGTGACCTTGACCTTTGATCTAGTGACCTCAAAAACAATAGGGGTCATTCAGTGGTCATGACCAACCACCACAGCAAGTTTGAAGATCCTAAGCCAAACCCTTCAGCAGTTATTGATTGGAAACTATTTTCACCAGTTAAGGCCATGGTGACCTTGACCTTTGACCTAGTGACCTCAATAACAATAGGGGTCATCTAGCGGTCATGACCAACCACCTAAGCAATTTTGAAGATCCTAAGCCAAACCCTTGAGCAGTTATTGATCGGAAACCATTTCACCAGTTAAGGTCATGGTGACCTTGACCTTTGACCTAGTGACGTCAAAAACGAAAGGGCTCATCTAGTTGTCATGACCAACCACCTCAGCAAGTTTGAAGATCCTAAGTCAAACCCTTGAGCAGTTATTGATTGGAAACCATTTTACAAGTTAAGGTCATGGTGACCTTGACCTTTGACCTAGTGACATAAAAAACAATAGGTTCATCCAGTGAACATGACCAACTACCACAGCAAGTTTCAAGATTCTAAGCCAAACCCGTGAGCAATTATTGATCGGAAACCATTTAACCAGTTAAGGTCATTGTGACCTTGACCTTTAACCAAGTGACCTCAAAAACAATAGGGCTTATCTAGTGGCCATGACCAACCATCAAAGCAAGTTTGAAGATCCCAAGCCAAACCCTTGAACAGTTATTGATCGGAAACTATTTCACCGGTTAAGGTCATTGTGACCTTGACCTTTGACCTAGTGACCTTAAAAATAATAGGGGTCATCTAGTTGTCATGACCAACCACCACAGCAAGTTTGAAGATTATATGCCAAATCGTTTATTAGTTATCGATCGGAAACCATCGATCTATCGAACGACCGACCGACCGACCGACAGACCGACCGACTGACAGACCAACAGACCGACCGACATGTGCAAAGCAATATACCCCATTCTTTCAAAAGGGGGATATAATAATATAATGTCATTAATTCTTATATTCAACAGGGAACCGGTTAAACATGGTAATTTGTTTAGGAATTCAACAGCACATACATCTAGTCTTACTGATGGGTATAAGCCCAAAATTAGTCTATATCCAGACCTAATGATCATACACATTCTATCTAAATATAATAAGGATCAATTTTATAATGAACATACTAGATGTATGCATTTGTCAATATGGCATTTTGATCGACCAAGGGTACATACTTCAAATCATTCGATCGAGCCCATAACAGAGATCTGACAACAATACATATTACTTACAAGCATGAGACATGCGGGTGACAATGTGTATGCAAATTAAATATGGACGAACAGGTCCAACGATCATAGATACGAACATCTATTACTGTTGTGCTCCGGTGAGCTGCACACCACCACGACATAAGCAGTATCCAAACACTAAACCAAGCACATAAATAGTAGTGGAGGTATATTAAGGATAACTGTTCCAAACACTGACCTTTGAACTTTCTCCCTATAGACTGTTTTAATAGATGTGCTATTACCTCCTAGATGCTACATTATACTATGCGCCACATTCAATGTCTTCAATATGTCGCCAAAGGATGAGTGCGGACAAACTGAAATAGGTCAGAAACCGTTTTATAAACTTCTTTGACATAAGCACTTGGCAAAACGCCGCAAATAAACTTCAGATTTACACATACTTTTCTATGCGACCAAATTTCCGTGTCCCACCCTCAAGACTTGTTTCAGAACTGTGATCATGAGCGTCATACAGGATATCCACCTTTTCTTTCATGGTTTCAAAACCTTCCATCATCTTCCTCATTGGCTCAATTTTGTCTAGCACCATCTGGCAAAGTTCGACCGCATGTGCGGTTTGTGTACGCTGCTCGCCCAGCTGCTGACTGGCATACATGCGCATGAGCTCCTTGTATGAGGGAGTAGAATCCATGGACGTGCCCGAATTGTGTGACACAGTTGATGGTTTATGTTTTAGTTGACTTCTTCCACGCCGCCTATCCTTGATTACAGAAAGTTTGAACCTTTGCTTTGCTTCTACAAAGAAACAGAAAAACGAACTTTACACCGTTGGTTTTTTTACAAATCGAATTGCACTCTTATACGTTTACGTATCTGTTTAAGGTATTTATCAAATTGACAAAAATGATGGTCAGTATAAAAGTACGTATTGTTACTTCAACCCTTTATTCCACCAAACTGATACGCCTTTCTACGCCTTCGCAAACAGAGTAGACCAAGATCAGACGGTCCCAATTTGCTTATGAAATTATGATAGATCAGACTCTACAAAATCTACCAGTGCCAAACAATTATGTGTACATATGCTGAAATATAAATTCAGCTAATAAATATTCATTATTTCTGACATGAATATTAAACAGGGGAAGGGTTATCTAGATACATAATTAATTGAGAGGTAGTTGACTGAAACAGAATTTCATCACTTAGCCTTCACATCTTAGAACAACATGAAACGTGCTTCAAAACTTAATATCCCATACTCGTGTTTAATTGCAAATGTGAGAACAGTAATATCATTATATCAAGTAGGTGTCTTGTTTCGATAAACACCTAGAGACATTGTTTGTAAAACCAAGGTTCTTCCAAGTTCAAGTTGAATTATAAAACCTCTAATCAATGGAATACTCGGGCCACTGAAAAATATATAAGTATATTACCTTCAGTTCGCTCCCTTTCGATATTATTTAGATGTTCCATGAATACGCTTGCAGTGTGGTCAGGAACCTTAACCCACTCAGCCATAATCTTGGCACAGCTGTCCTTATCCAACGGGGTTCCTACATGACTATCCCTCCCGGAGCTCTGGTCACTTCCTTGGGGATGGTAGTCAATGTTCTGAGGATTAAGACCTACTCGGCTGGCAAACTCCTGCCACTGCATGTTGCCTATAATGTAATATTATGTAAATCAATACTCACGTTATTATATGAATTATGTCACGATTGTATCACGAAGTCTTTGCAATTTTATATTTATAACATTATGATTTGTCATGTGACACATGCGAGTAATCAGTTCCTATTTAATCCACAAAAATGATAATTGATTCAGAAAATAAATTACTGTTCAAAATTGACGATTTTATTCGACAGTCCGATGCATCTGTGACATACCGAATTTGTTAACAAGTCGTGTGATGCCTGTCTGTACTTTTGGGGGCAATGAGACAAAGTCCACAACCATTCTCTGCTTGAGGTAGTTAAGAAGCTCCTCTATGAAGTCAGACACTACTTGTCTATCAGAACGGTCGCTCTGAAGTTCAACTAGCAATGTCTTTAACTCGGTAAAAGACTTTGAATCAATCTTGGTCTTCTGTTCGCACTTCTTGCTGTAATCGGCCAACGTTTCTTGTATTTCCGAGAGAAGCATCTGGTAAGAGAGTAAAAGGGTTACAGAAAGGAAGTACGCTATAAATGTCATTCAAAAATAGAGGCCTTAAAACAATACTAGTGTTAGACGCTCTTCAAACTTTGATTAGCAATTTAAATATACAATGGTATCTCGATATTTCGATTTTTAAGAAACCATACAAATCACTTTTGATAACGGGAGTTCGAATCAGCCTATTTCTAACTTGGAAACTTTCTCTATGTGACAGCTAAATTCAGGTCGAAAGTCATGCTTAGCTATATCAAGCTCTCTTATGTTTATATAAATATGTGCAGTGGTGACTTGTACAGCCACTTTACATTATGTATTGTGGACGGGACCGAATTATTATCGAAGTTCGAATTATCCGAGTTCGAGATATCGTGGTACCATTGTACTTATCTTAATTATAAAAAGGGGGCTACTCCAATTATTTTTATATACATATGTAGTTTGTAAAACAGTGTGGATCTTGGTCAGTCGGCAATTTATTCGGCGCTTAACCTGAATCACACTGTTACGGTTACAACGAAGTCCATGCCTAGAATATACAGTATGGGCTCTCTGGAGCAGTCAATACACCATTTGAAAGCTGACTATCTAAACGGAATTGTCTATCGATTAAATAGTCCATTCATGATGAAAGGATTGAATTTCTAGAGGACTGGGAATGACACACAATGCAGACCATGTTAAGAGGACTCCTCTAGAAGCCATATGAACTTTGTCTTCACTGTTTTCAAATGCTAGTACCCTCGTGTCACGCATTCAAATGTTCAATAAATACGACACAAATGTCTTATTATACAGGCGGCTGTCTGCTTAACGTTTATCCTGTATTAAAGTACTACATGCCTTAAAGATCACGAATTTTCTTTTTTCGTATCACAATTTTTACTATAACAGCTAATTTTAGATAATAATCTAAATATGTCTTAATTGACCCTTACCCATTAGTGTTAATCAACAATGTAGTCGTATCCTGTTGTGAATAGTTAAAACAGAGTTGAACATGTAACATATCTGCTACATTGGGATCTTGTATATATGATTTGCTACATTTCATATAAATACCTTCAGACTGATACTTTCTTGTTTTAAGACCCCACATGCCATACTCTTTCAATAGATATAACTTAAGCATTTAAATAAATAACAAAACATGTCACATTTAGGGATCTAAATGTACAATGCTAGCAAGACGGCTGTTGTTTTAACACGCGTAATAAAACTGCTCTGAAATATTGCATTATTGCATGGAATATGTACATAAGAGTACAAGGGGTAAGTAATATGCATCAGATATGCTACTTCGGATTTTAGATACTTTGTAAATTATCTTAGATATTTAGAACCTGATAGAATAATTGCTTTACTGGATTTTATGTAGCTCCTCAAGCGATGCATAATAGCAATGATGATGGGTCGTATATGTTTTCTTCAACTGCAGCGCATCCAATCCATAGAAGTATTAACTTATATGCATATAATTTGCAAAACATTCATTCCATGTTTGACAAATTAGGAGGAGAATCAAGTTGAAAGATATAATAGGGTGTGTCATTGGCATGGTGTGGCTCCAGGTAATAAAATACGCACCAAGCTTTAGAGTTACCACTGTAAATAATTACCTTGTTGTTCTGAAGTTCTTGTTCTAGCTTTGTCCTTTCTTCGTAAATCTTTTCCACAGTATCTGTAAGTTTTGTGACAAGGTCTTCAAGCTCTTCTAACGACTTTGTCACACTATCGTCCGTACTGTTTATCATCGTATAGTTGTCACCAATCTGGAGATTCTTCAAGTGGAAAGGATTGTTGCCTAGGATTCCGACCACTCCTCTCTTTAGTTGCAAATTCTCCTGCGAGCACACACACAAAAATGACCATGCTAACTCTGACCAATGCAATAGTATTATAGTAGAATCTGTCTTAAGCGACCGTCAAAATGAGGTCTAAGTATGGGTATGTAAGGCAGGTGGTAGCTTAATAAGAGCTTTCTACATTAATTTTGACCTGCATTAAGCAACAACCTGCTTTTAAAGATCACTGTGTCCAATCAATATAAGGTCGCTTAAGACAGATTCTACTGTATATGTGAAACACTTGAGGTTATTAACTCGCTACTGATATTTTGATAAAGAAGAACTTTCTTTGTGTCCCTTGGTTCTTTGTCAAATGTTGACCACAGATTTAAACCAACACTTATTAGGTCCGAGGCTATAACAAACTTCTGTGTGTGATTCTGAGATCTGAATGGTCATATTTAGAGCGTAATCGATGCTCAGATTGTAGAGCTAAGAGTCAGAGTATGGTGACCTGGTCTCGAGATTATAAAACAATTCACTTTAGTCTGAAATCATTCTCAAGCATCTGATCATGACGCTTGCATTGTTTGCTTATAGGCTAATATAGATCCGATTCTGCATTCATTTCATTTCATGCCAAAACAGTCATGTTTAATTAGAATTAATTAATATTCATAATGGGTTTATGTCTTACATGAATATGTACGAGGTAAAGTTTTAATATCAATTAAAAAACTAAATGCTGTCCCTAAGAATATTACCTTTAGTAGCTTATCATTTTCGTCTCTAAGAGCTTCGTTTTCTGTTTTGGCATCTCGCCATTGTTGTTTCATTTTCTCATACTTCCCTGTCATCAGAGATCGGCGGAATTTGGCCCAGGTGCTCTGATCTTTGGCGCTGTTCGGTGGTATCGAGGCCCCTCTCTGTAGAGTATTTGTTGGCGAGCTCTCAAAGACATTGTCAGACTCAAAAGATGAATCATTCTGAATTGAGCTAGATCGAGACTTTCGTGTTGCCATCATTGGGTACCTACAACACACCCACATATACATTTAGTGCTATATAGTTGTTGTTTGTTTCAGTGTCACCACTTGCGCATGTATATTAATACATACTCTACAACTCAACATCTTATGCAAATGTCCCTTTGTGCAGAGATATACGACATTAAGCAAGCCTATACTAGATAACTAATATAGACAAGGTACGAGTGTTCATTAAATAAAAAAATATATTCCATAAAGAGAATTTGATAAACAGAATTATACATTTAGCTCTAACTCTAATACTTAGTCGGGTTCAACTTTATATTCGAGATCAGTGTTGTTTTATTGCAGTTATTAAAATTGCACCACTACCGATGTCCCCAGAACCTCCTAGCACTGGTTTAAGCGGTATTTACTTTTCGTAACTAATAACATCGAAACCAATGATCCCGAAGGACCAGATTATATAACAACACAGTGTCAATGGAACATTAAGTTAACCTTTCACTCCATGTTTATTTATTATTAAGAATCCACCCTCATGACATATTTGTTATCTCAAACAGGTTAAAGAACATGAGCGCACAAACAATGCAGATCATGTAGGAGCTGCCTGGCCTTAGTCTGAACTGTTTGCAAAAAAGCACAGACCCGTATCAATGGAGATGGTTTTTATCTTTGGCATTTATGACGAAGGAATACTATTAGTTACACGGGAATTTGGCAGGGTGTACGGGCGCTGGTATGACCGGGTTAGATCCCGTATTTCCTGAGGCGTTAGCCGAAGGAAATACGTGATCCTACCCGGTCATACCAGCCCGTACACCCTGCCAAATTACCGTGTAACGAATTATTGGAGATAAACCATGTACAGTAAAACCCCTCTAATGCGACCGCCTAAAAGAGGTATAATGTTGTGTGCTAGATGCAGGTGGTAGCTTAATGCAGGACAAAAGTAATGCAGAAAGCTCCTGGAGGAGCTTTCTGCATTACTTTTTGCCATGCATTAAGCAACCACCTGCTTATAGAGACACCCATGTTTATTCATTAAGTGGTCGCATTAGAGGGGTTTTACTGTACAGCAATTTTACACGTTTATCGCCATAGGCGAATCCTTGATAACATTTGCAAACAGTTCGGTGTCTCAACAGGATCTAAACTGTTCAATACTCTTGATATGTTTTTGAAATGGGCGAATATTCCACTTTGAAACAAGGAAGCAGACAATAACACTTGCATATGATTCTTGATATCAAGTGAGATAATCAAAGCATGATATTTGGATGGGTTATTACTGAATTAACTCCCTTCACAATTAACCCTTTACTCCTTGAATATTCAATGAAAGAAATGATGACATCATGCATAATAATTATATATATTTTTGTAAAATTGCATATTCATATGAAGTTTTTATTAAAGTAGAAACTGTAGAATAAGATTTGTATTATTCCTATAGGAGCCGTCTGATCTGGGTCTATCCCTTTGCACATAAATATGTTTAAACCAATCAAATGCTTGTAGAATTAAACGTATTATCGCACAGACTCTTTCTTTATATATCCTATATGACTTTCTCAACTTACATGATAGTTCCATGCATATTATTGCATGTTTACCGTATAGCCGATTGCGTCTGGACTTGAATGTGTCATATGTCAATATTGTGCTTTTTCTAAAAAACTTATATTATGTATTTGCATTGCATTCTATTAAACATTCACTGTCATAATTTGAATTCTTACATAAACAATAGAACCTTGCTAATCCAAGCTATTAATAAAGACAAAATGATATTTTAGGCAGGTGACAGCTTAATGAATGACGCTCCAAAATGAGCTTTCAACATGAATATCTCTGTATAAAGCTGTCACCTGTTTTAATTCGTTCCCTCAACGCCTTTTGCACTCCGTTGCAAACTTTATAAGAGTAAGGTCGCTGTGGCTGGCCCACGTAGGAGTGAACATGCCTCTTACAGTACCTTTGACTACTATAAAACAGATGTCTGTTTTTACTCCGGTCTGTACCACGTTTCACTCACTCATGAGTCAATAAAGTGTTCGAGAAACTACTGACCGAGTGTCAAATAGCTTGGATCCTGATGAGACGCTCGTAATGAAGGTCAGACGTAAAGTAGAAATCTCACAAGGGAGTCCCTTGTATTACTACATGTATTATCCTGCATTAAGCAATCATGCTATGTATAATTAATAAATGGTCACTTAAATGTTTAACCGTAATAAGTGAACCAACTTAGTAACCTATGTGAGACAAGTCTATACAGAAATGATAAAACATACAGACATGTGCCTCTGAAATATCGAACCATTATAGTCTAGTTTTACAAATAGCCTGATATAAAAACAATGTATGCTTAATATCCGAACTGTTACAGTTTTAGCTCGGTTTTTTCGAAAAACGAGCTATTTTCGTAACTCCGGCGTCCGCGATTGTCGTCGTTGTCATCCGTTGGCTGTTACTACTTTATTACTTTATTAATCATCCACATATTATGAGCCTTCACACACTTGTTCAACATCACAAGGGCTATAATCTTACCAAGGACCATAACTCTTGAAGGCTTTTTTTTGTTACAAACGTATGCCCGTTTATCGACCAAGGAAATGAAAAAACCCTAGTACATGTATTGTGTAACCGTAACCAGCAGGGCTCTCACATTTCATATGTGAATTCCTTTTTGGCAAGGCCTTTCCATCAATATATCATTTTTCGACTTGTGACCTTGACCTTTGAATTATTTTTTTAAATAAAAAACAAAACAACTTTAACGTTGCCTGTTTTAAAATGTTCTAGAAAATCTTATGAAACTTCAAAGACTTGTTCACCATCACAAGAGCTACAATCTGACCAAGGGCTTAAAATGTCACGACAGACGAGCATTGGCACCCGCATGTGGTGTTCTTGTTATTTATTTCTGATTCGTTCAAGAGTTTGAGAAACTATTGACCGAGTGTCAAACAGCTTGGATCCTTGTGAGACGATGACTTACTTGTCGTGTCATCTGGATCCAACAGCTATGTAAATGACGGTTAGGTGGCGCTTAGCAACCAAATCGTTAGTGTCACTCTGTATCAAATTAGTTGTGAAACAGCATGTTGGGGTCCGAATATCCACAATGGATACCATAAGCTTATAAACATGGCCTAAACATTTGATGATACATTTTCAAAATGTTCTAATGACAATGCCCGTTTGAAGATGTCTGCTTTCCTATAATAGTGTGTACCTGTAACAACAAGGCTCTCACTCCGATAAGACACCAACAAAGCTGTCTGACCTGGAAATGGGATATGTGCGACTGCATTGATCAAATGTAAACGCTTACAGATTGTACACGATACATGTATCTGACTTCTCTACTCAAAATGACTTGTAAAACAGAATAAGAGTATTCGGAGGAACACATGTGTCACCTGCTCGCAACTGACCCCAAAACGGTAAATATGCTGGAGTGTGAAAATCAGAACAAAGGGGAATACATGTACCTTAAAAGTATTGCATGCAGAGTGAAGGACTGTAGTTATATCAATGGTCCTCAATCAGTGGAAGACACATGTGAAATTTGAAAGCTCTATAATGATTAGTTTAGAAATGACAGCCAACAAAAAATGAAAGTGTGACGAAAATCTGAACAAAGGGGAATAACTCAAAAAGTATTGCATGCAGAGTAATGGACCTTAGTTACATCAACGGTACTTAATGACAGAAAGACACATGTGAAATTTTAAAGCTCTTGATGATTAGTTTAGAAATGAGAGCAAAAAAAATGTGATGAGAATCAGAACAAAGGGGAATAACTAAACAAGTATTGCATGCAGAGTAATTGACCTTAATTACATCAATGGTCCTTAATGACACATGTGACATTTGAAAGCTGTACAATGATTAGTTTAGATATTAATGGTCCTCAATGAGAGGAAGACACATGTGAAATTTGAAAGCTCTATAATGATTAGTTTAGAAATGACAGCCAAAAACAGACAGACTGACGGACAGACAGACAGACGGACGGACAGACAGACAGACAGACAGACGGACAGACGACGGAAAAGTGATCCCTAAGAGACACACTGCCTCTCGGCAGGTGACACAAAAAGTAAGTTTATCACCATTGTTTTAGGTTTAAAGATTATTATTCGCAATTTTCGTATTAATCAATGAACACCAGAAGCTGTCCACGTATACGTACAATGAAAATAATGCTTACAACCCATTTTCCGACAGGATATATTTGTTCAGCTCAATATTATCGCTATCCGAATACTGCTAAATTATTAAACAGGAGTCTCCTTTTTAGAAACGGGGATTTGTACGGAAATCAGCGGACATCTTCGGCCAAGTTCTGAATGACTCCGATTCTATTTCGGAAAAACGCTTTGAATATTAATTAGGTTGCTATCACATGTACAATGGCTGATACTGGTTGTTGACCACATATACATCGAATTATTATTTCCGGTATGTAAATTTGAATCTTACGACAGATTCCGGTCAATGGCGAAAGCTGTTCCGTTGATTCTCGTAGCAATACATTATTTCTATTTTTTCGACACAAACAATCATTAACTACTAGTAACTGTACTGTTTAGTGTTAAATAAGTGTTAAGGTACATAGATTCCGATTCTGATGTCAGTTTTAAATGCAAAATATGCGGAATTTTGCGCAGGATACATCTTTAAATTAGACTGACATAGTAGTAAGTAGTATAGATACTGATCAAACTGCTCCCTCGGGAGTAGTTTTATAAGTATGTGCCTGTACTACTTGCCCCTGTCTGTCTGTCCAAATACTTAGGGTAAATTGGGATATGCTGACAGCACATTCAGTGACCTAATATGGCAATATTATCTGCATAAAATCCAGGCAATTAATGAATAAGGTTTATAAATAGCAAACAATGACGATTTACCAGTCCGGTGCAGACGAAAATCAATATTTGTACAGTGGAAACAGTGTAGATTCAGATCAGTCACTGCAGTGGAAATTCGGCGCGTCTTATCAGATTCTACACTATTCGTCAGCAGATGATTCGCTGTCTTCCTACTATAAACAGTATAGGCTCTGGCCACATTTCGAGTCTTAATCATGAGGTTGTTCTTTGTCTCACTCTGTAATGGTTTCACTGCACAAAGTTTGGTTTTCACACAGCGGCTATCATATTTATTTCTATAAAAACGCATGTTATGCATTTGCAAACAGAGTAGACCATGATCAAACAGCTCCCAGATGAGGTTTCTGATCAGGGCATGCTCAAACAGTGGTTATGAAATAGTATAGATCTGGCTGTATAGTTTCTACCAATGCCAAAGATTCAAGCGTACATATACCAATATAAAAATTCAGCTAATAAATATTCATGATGGCATTATATATCTTTACCGAATAATTAACAGGAAACGGTTTAATAATGTAAACCATGGTTCGTACATTGATCACGAGAAAATTATTTGTGTATGCATATAGAGTGTTTATTAGTGAGGTTTACACAGTGAGTGACCCAAAGAAAGAACGTTCCTATCCCCCCGACAATAGTTCAGTTAGATCTACATGTATTAGTTAGATCTATTTGCACGTTTAAGACTGATAAAAGTTAAATTCTTAAAAGTTTCATTTCAAAGCAGGAGACTTTCTCTGCATTAATCCAAGATACACTATTACCTTTTGCCTAATATAATAATTATGTCTACGTAATCCTTACAACGCTGAATTTTCAAATGGACTATTCAAAAATTTAAAAGGCCAAGCTTACGGTGAATCTTTATGGACTTTTTTTTAAAGAAAAGTGTAACATGGCAACCAGTGTATACCCTGATGAGAGGGTCTGGGTCTACACTGTTTACAAATGACATTAATGACTCGTTTCCCGAATTGTAAGTGTTGAACTTCGATCTGTAACAGTTTTCACTTTCTTTCGATTCCATGAAGTAGTTGAGAAAAAACTGACCAAGTGTCAAACAACTTTGATCCTGTTGAAGCCCCGAGTGCCACATCTGGATCCAAACTGTTTGCAAATACCAGTTAGGCCGCGTTAACATGCAGGGGGCTAATACACGGGTATATATATAAATAAAATGCGTTTGATATAATCTTTTTCATGTGTTGTTTTCATTTTACGCATGCATTGCTGTCGAAGTACAGTAGAGCCTCTTCATAGCGGTCACTTAATTAATAAGTACGGTTGTTATTCTCATTAACTTATTGGTGCAGCATCCGCCTCCCAGTCAGGGGGTCATGAAATCGAATCATCGCAGGTTATAATATGCGCACATTCACTTGTTGTATTGGATGTACATGTAATACCTGCATTAATAAAAAGCAAATGTGGCTGCTTCATCCTTATATAGAAGCTTTTTTGCATCACTTTCGTCATGCATTATGCTACAACCTATTTAACACATCAGACAATGACCTCTTTTTAGTGATCGTTATTTGAAGTTTTAGTAGCGTTTTACTATAATTTCTCGTCCATGCGTCATGCAGAGGTTATATTTGGACTAGTAAGCTATTCTGTATATGTTGGGCCACGCATATGTTTGTGCTGTGTCATATATATGTTTGTGCTGTGTCATACATATCTAACAATGGACTAGGAAGTATTACACAGACCTGGTGACTGCTAAGAATACATTGGACAGTATTGTGGTAACGACTGCAGAAAATTTAAAATAATAAGTAAGGCTATCAGAAAAATGGGTATAATATTTTCTAGATTTCTAAGCCAAATCCTAAATTTATCCTACATTTTCAACATTTCTCTGCCAAAACTTATCTTGTTGGTATTCATTAGAATCGCTTCCCTGGTGCGATTCTGATGAATACCAACAAGAAAGGATATGGTTAGAAATAAGAGCTTTAAATAGATCTTATATTGTACACCTCATATTTACAGGTTACAACACTGTTTACTTGACAGCGGTATCAGACAGACGAATATTCACCATGTGTGAAAATACTCGAACAAATCAGTGTTGTTAGTGCACTGTACTTTCAAAATGTTCCCGAAACAGCAATAAGACGATGTCCAGTGAACAGTGATGAGGTTGGGCGTATCTGGGACATTCTATTAACAAACAAGATTGCGATTCCCGCTTCCTGACCGAGATTGGTCTGATGTAGTAAATATTTCCAAAAGAAGTTACACCCCTTTCTAAAATATTATTATTGTGAAATCACACGTTGACACGACCAATGCTATTCACATCATTTTAACGCTAGCGCTTGTTTTACTCACCATATTGCCCCTTTCACACTCTTTATGTCGCTATATCTCATTCTACACGATCTTCCTCTACCCCCCCCCCCTTTCCCCCTTATTCACCCTCTCTCTGTACATGTATATCTCCCCCACCCTTTCTCTCCACTGATATGTGTATGAACTTTGTCGCTGGCGGTTCAGTGATGTCTATTAATGCCATTTTCGCCATAGACACACCTTTGAATGCATTCGCAAAAACAGTATATCCAGTTATCGTTCCTGCAGGAGCCGTCTGATCAGGGTCTTCCCAGTTCGCTTATGAAATAATATAGATCTGATTTTACAATTTCTGCCACAGCCAAAATTCATGTGTTCATTTGCGATTATAAACATTAACCTATTTAATATTCATGACATCATTATTTCTTACATGAATATTCATGAAGTAAGAGGTTAAACTCATCACTTTCTATCACAAGAACATAAATTTTATTCCAACCGGTATTGATGGTTCTCCAGAGTAAATGCAAATGGCTGTTTTTTCATATTGTTATTATTTATTAAAATACACACGACGATATACGATAATGAGGTAAATAGAGTATCTTATATACATTATAATTCAAACTGAATATTAAGGCTACAACCTCAAATACAACGCATACTATTACCACCTTCATTATAATTCATAATTTTACACAACTTCTTCCGCTGAAGTATGTCTTAAGGCTCTTTAACATTTTCGTAAAATATAGAATTATAATTGTACGTAACGATAAAGGGGACATAGAACATGTTTTATTTAGCGGTATCTATTACGTGCACACGCGATAGTTATTACGTACGCACGCGATATCTATTACTTGGCCACGCGATAGTTATTACGTGGCAACGTGATAGTTATTACGTGGCCATGCGATAGTTATTACGTGGCCACGTGATAGTTATTACGTGGCCATGCGATAGGTATTACGTGGCCATGCGATAGTTATTACGTGAACACGCGATAGTTATTAACCCTTTACTCCATGAAATACATATGTATGTGCCTTTTGCAAACAGCTGCGTCTCACTAAGTTCCAAGCAGTTTCACGCTAGGCCAATAGTGTGTTAAAAGTTGGACCCAATCAGAAGTACAGTAGAACCTGTCTTAAGCGACCATTCATTTATTGAACATATGAGACTTAAAAAGCAGGCGATTGCTTAATGCAGGACAAAAGAAATGCAAAAGGCTGCCATCATCTGTCAGGCAGTTGGTAGATTAATGCAGGTTAAAAGTAATACAGAACGTTTCTATAGGGGATTTCTGCATTACTGTTTCAGGCATTAAACAACCACCTGCTTTTTAAGACCTCTATGTTCAATAAATGAACGGTCGCTTAGGCCAGATTCTACTGGAAGATTGATGTGACTCTAAAGCGTCTGCCATGATCAAAAGGCCCTGTGTTCATCATAAGATATAATCTAATTAGTTTTATATTATAGTGTCGTTATTTCTTACATGTATAGGTCCTACTCATGGGGGAGTTGGTTAATGCTAAATATTATCAATCAGTGTGGATCCAGATGAGGCACGAAATAATAGCACCTCTCATCAATATTCGAATAAGTTTATACCTCCATTGTGTTTTTGAAAATAAACAAAATATATTTTTAAGTTTTTTTAATTTAAAGGCGACATTAAAAGGCGAAATTCTTTTAGATGTAAAGCGTTTATAGGGCTTATATACTCAGGTTCTAAAGGAAATGCTTAACCCTTTCAACCCGGGACACGCATGTCCTTCCATTTGCAAACTGTGTACACCCAGATTAGATCGTTCCCAGAAGAACCATTTCATTGAGGTCTGTCCTGTTTGCTATTTAATACCATCTAGCCAGTTTAAGCCTTCCATAGGGAAAGGACTCTGTACTGAAACACTGCTGGGCTTTTCCATTCTGATAATTCAGGGTTGAAAGGGTTAAACTAAACGCTTTCTTTGAAAACTTTACTCTCTAACTAGAAATGTGAACTGTTTTAACTCCGTTCCCGCCACATTTTGTCGTCTGCTTTAATTTTCAAGTTTTGGTAAATTATTTTTTATTTCAAAAGCAAGATCACAATTACAAAGAGTCTGGATCCTGATAAGACACCTAGTTACTCTTCGATCCATCTTTGTTAGAAATTGGAATAATAAAAGGGGTTAAATTAAAGGGCAGTAGGTTTTATACTATAAACTTTCTTAACCCTTTCCCTGTTGAACGTTAATGTAAGAAATAATGACATCATGAATGATTTACGTATAATGGTGAAGAGATATAATATGCTTTTGCTGCGGCAGAAGCTGCACAATTAGATCTATATAGTTCCGTAAGCGGACAAAGCAGACCCTGATCAGACGGCTCCTACTATGTTTGCAAATGCGTGAAAAGGCGTTAACATAAAGTCTCACACTTGAGCATGTTATCTAATATCTCGAAAGAAGTTCATCAGGATAGTAGATGCTTTATTATATGTATGTTCTAGTGACTTATCCAAAATTTAGTTTTACCTTTGTGACAGTTTCGGTACTCCATTGGAGAACCTTCATCAGACTGTGACTTCTGCGGGAGCATGACGTCACAGGGCGGGTTATCTAATATGTAAATATCTATAAAGTCTCTCATAGTTAGCTTGCTATCTAATGCGTTTCGTGAATGTATCTATTGAGCAATTTTGCAACCACAAACGCCGATGTCAGCCTTTAACTCTTTACTCCATGAATATTCATGTAGAAAATAATGACATCGTGAATATAAATTAGTCATAATGTTTTAGAATAACACATGGACACATGGACTGTTGGTCAGGGCAGAAACTGTAGAATCATAACGGAAACAGGCCCTGATCAGATCGCTCCAACTGAATCTGGAATTGTTAAAAACTAATGAGTGTCAAATAGTAGAGACCCTGAACAAACTGAAACTAAACTTTTGACTAACCATGAAGCTATAATACTTTTGACTGGTTGCCTAACCATGAAGCTACAATACTTTTGACTGGTTGCCTAACCATGAAGCTACATTTCCCGCTGCACGGCTCATAATTATACAGTGTTGATTTTGATAAGCATAAATTGAGTTTGCACATGTATGTCCATGTACACTACAAAGTGAGTTTAATACAACAGTTTTACTGTCCATGATTCAATTGATTCTAAAACAGGCAATAAGAATTTGTTTTACAAATAATATAACAAGACGTATCTTACCTGGTTTTGTGTTAATACTTTTGGGCCACACCAAAGATTTCAAAAACAAACACAAAATACGACAGAAATCCAAAGTATTGAGTTAAACTGATGCTAGTTTATCTTTTTTCTTTTTTTTTCTTTTTTGTTTTAAAAAGCAGTCATTATAGAACTAAACGTTGCAACGCACACACACTTGTTGTGCTGTCATTGTTTGTATATAAACTGTGATTAGCATTATCTATTTAACTTCCTTATTTTGATCTATACCGACACTTCGCTGATCTCTTCGTCTGCAGAAGTTGTCCCCTCCTTCATGTTTATAACGTTCATGCTTAACTTATATCTCTCTATATGTGCTCCAACATTCTATCAGATCATCAAGATTATTCGATTCTTACTAGCAACCGAGTTGTTCTTTTTCTCATCTGGATCCAAGCTATTTGCACATATAATTATTAATTTGCCTACAGTTAGCTAGAGGTTCGGTAGTTGGGTTGTTGTTCATTGTGAGATCTGGTAAACATGTGACTATTAATCATGTTAACAATTAATGATGTTAGATTGCACTTAGATCTAACTTTCACAATCAATGCACTTAAAAGGGATTTACCCCGTAGGAAATTTACATTTCCTCCTTCAGCCCTGTATTTCATAAATATTTATGTAAAAATCAATAGCATCATGAATATTAATTAGCTAGATTTTTTATAATGTTATATGGATAAAGGGTTACTACTGCTACTACTACTACTACTACTACTACTACTACTACTACTACCACCACTACTACTACTACTACTACTACGCAGTATTTATTCTTTATACTGTTTGATTATTACAGAATTTCATTAATGTGTCAATTCTGTTTTCAAATTTAACAGCGGCTAAGTACAATCGTATTTCTTTTTTGACTGGCTTAGAGCCTTTGAAATCAGTGTATATCATCTCTATCACTAGACTTTTGATACTCTTATTTCATCAGTGATTGCCAATGCCAGTTACCCCATTAACTCACATCTGAATGATTAACCTGTGGGTGACTTTGTAAAACCCATAGCAAACAGTGGCATTGAAAACAATGGACGTTTTTACTATGACAGATACTGTAGAAGCGTGTCTACAGTAGAACCTCTCTTAAGCTGGCATTCATTATTTAACATAGGAGTCTTAAAAAGCTGGTGGTTGCTTAACGTAGGGCAAAAGTAATGAAAAAAGCTCCTATATGAACTTTATGCATTACTTTTGTTTGGTTTGCATTTAGCTACCACCTGCCTTACAGACCCATAATTATAACATTTCGCCGACGACAATTAGTTAAAGGGTATCTGGTACTAGAGATAGCTGCTCATAACAATGTTTAAATCTTTTGCTGCTAGGTATTATCGTCAACTTCATTTTGTCATATGAGATTATCTTCCTTCTTGGTTGAAAACTCCCAAACAGATTAAACACTATCAACTAGATTGGATCCTGATGAGACATCGAGTCACTCGGGGTTAAGTCTGGATCCATACTCTTTACAAAAATGACCAACCATTCGCCAATATCAGCAAAAGGATTACATTTGTACTAGATCGATATATTTCTCATTTAATATTCCGTTTTACTAATCATTAAACCATTTGCCTCATATTCATG
This sequence comes from Azorinus chamasolen, assembly GCA_963576725.1. NCBI lineage: Eukaryota > Metazoa > Mollusca > Bivalvia > Cardiida > Solecurtidae > Azorinus > Azorinus chamasolen. Next base: position 43,481,183 of record OY755243.1, read on the forward strand.
TACGAAATAATGGCTTATGAATATGAATATCAATTAGTTATTTTTGTAATGGCAATATGAACAAGGGATGTTTTACTATTGTAGAAACTGAATAATCTTATCTATATTATTTCTTAAGCAAACAGATTAGACTCCTACATGAGCCGTCTGATCAGGGTCTACTCTGTTTTCAAACACGTGAAAAGCGTTTGTGTGTCACACAGTGATCTAGATAAGATGCGTAAATTTAAACACATTTTAGAATATCTCCTTTATTTCTCCACCAAATCCTATACTATAACTACTCTTTAGAATTGTCTCTCCGAGATGATTCTAAAGAGTAGTTACAGTATAGGGTTTGAAGGAGAAATGGCGCTTTTAGTATTTGGGAACGCACGTTTATCTGTAGCTGTGGATAAAGGGCTAATCTTAGACATGTAGTACATCAACCTGTTATCTGGGTTCAAACCACATTCTATTCATTGCTTACAATGTTGGTGGGGTGGGGTTATATCGAGAAAATTCTTCGAAAAACTGACCATATCTTTTATCAGACAGCGATTGCTTGAGCGAACCTTGTTTTATCACGTATTGAAATGCAATGTATAAATGTATATTTATATATTAATCCATATAAAATGGTAATGTATTATGTATATACAACTAGAACTATCACTAAAGGTGTTAAATACTGTTGCAAATCAAACAAAACCTTAACCATTTTTTTATTTAAAAAGGCCCATAATTCTGTCAAAATGCTTGACAGAGTTAACGTATGTACTCTTGCCTACAGATAAAGCTTGTGATGGTGAACACGTATTCCAAGTTTCAAAGCTTTATTTCACAGTGTTATGAAAATAAATGGACTTTAACAAAAACCTTAACCAAAACAATTGAAGATGAAAAGGGCCATACTTCTGTCAAAATGCTTGACAGAGGTATGTACTCTTGTCTACAGATGGAGCTTGTGATGACAGACAAGTGTTTTAAGTTTCAAATCTTTATCTCAAAGGGTTTGTAAATAAGTGGACTTAACCAGGTTGTGCCACAAACGGACATGCCGACCAACCATAAAAGGGCCATAATTATGTCAAAATGCTTTACAGAGTTACGTACCCTTGCCTGCAGATGAAGCGTGCGATGGTAGACAAGTGTATAAAGTTTCAAATCTTTATCTCAAAGGGTTATGTAAATAAGTGGACTTAACCAGGTTTTGCCACAAACAGACAGACCAGCCGACCGACCAACCAACACACTGACTCCTATATAACCCTCTCAAACTTCGTTTGCGGGGGTATAATAAAAACTCACTGAAATGACCCCTAAAACAAATTCTGGATTTTCAGTACAGGTGGTAGCTTAATGCAGACCAAATTCTGCAGAAAGCTAGAGTCTTCCTGTATTACATTTGACATTCATTTTCCAACCTTGTGTTTTTAACCCTTTATTCCATGAATATTCTTGTAAGAAATAACGACACCATGAGTTTTAATAAGATTAATTGTTATAATAGGACATGGACACAGGAAATTTAGGTCATGGCAGAAACTGTAGAATCAGATCTATATTATATCGTATGCAAACAGATCAGACTCTTATCAGACGGCTCCTATAGTGGCCTGGTTCTTCTCTGTTTGCAAAAGCGTACACATGCCGATTTATGCTGTGAAGGGTTAAAGACTGGCATGTTAATCAATTCTATGGTCATTATAGTCGGACTCTGCTGTATAACTACTGCACAATATTTATTGGTTTTATATTACTGATAATTCTGCTTAACCCATTTGTGCCCAGTATCCATAAAAAAGACACGTTACAAACAGTGTAGACCAAGATCAACGAGCTCCTGAAGGAACCCTCTAATCAGAGTATGTACTTTTTGCTGAAGTCATCGATGTCAGTGGCCAATATACCAGCATATGTTTTGTTTGCCATGCCCCCCCCCCCCCCCCCAAAATGAAAAATGGATGCTTTCCAAAATGGGATATGGACGAGTTTTCTTTAAATTATACGGGAATAATGGGTTAAATATTGACATTACAGTTATATTAATAAATTTTCACGCATGTTCAAACAGAGTAGACCCAGATCAGACGGCTCCTATAGGAACCGTCTGATCAGGGTCTGCTCTGTTTGCTTGTGGCATAAAATATTTGATTGTGCAGTTTTTGTTAAATAAATATATCCCCTTGAAAATTGTATATTATAAAATTTAGCTAATTGATATTCACGATGTTATTATTTTGGCATGAATATTGAACAGGTAAAGGATTAAAATACATCGTTACTGTTTTTACATATTATTTACATATTAAATTGACTTGATTGTGACTGAACATATCTCGTATGCAAATTCTCATTGATGTAGGTTAATCTGAGTAAGCTTTACTGAGCTTCACAATCATTTCATTTGACAAATCACATGTCAATCCATTACCTGTCATGTGATAGTTTAAAAATAGTAACTGGGTTTCCCGGTCTATACTAAGCCTTATCCTGCATTGAAAAGTGATATCTGCCCAGTCTTTCTTCTGTTACTGTTCAACATGTTTGCAACTCAATTATAGTTTTTGCATAACTTTTTGACCAGTTCGCTAACATTCTATATACTGATGAGATGTTGAGTTATTCTGCGTCCAATCTGGATACAAACCATTTGCAAATGCCAGCCATGTCGAGTGTGACCAGATAAGGCTTAATTGAGATTAAGTTGACAAATGTCATCGTTATCTTACAAATGTCAAAGTGATGAAAGATTGCTAAAGTTATAGTTGTATAGCTGTATTGGTTCATACATTTCTGTAAAGAGTATTATGACCTCTGATAACTTTTAACACATTTAGTCTATGTCACCAGGACATCACATCTTTACAACTGTACCTTGATTTTATCTTAAGTTCACTTGAATATCTGTATAAGTTCACCTGAACCTCTTAAACCTCTATGTGCGTCTGGACATTAGATAAACGTAACAAAAACTCACTCCTCTGTTACAATCATAAAACAAAGATTGCGTAAAAAATCAAGAACAATTTACCTTAATTAGATCGTTAACTCCCGTCAGCCATTTTCACTATGTACCACCTTTGCCAAATTTGGAGGTTATAAAGCGTAAGCTCTATTAATAAACATTGTCATAAATCTATGCACTGCACGCTAACCTGCTATAAATCTTAACCCAGTAAGTTGAAACGGCGTATCAATGTTTACCTATAAGGTCCATTCAGTATGAAAACATATCATTTAAGAGAGGATTTTGAATGACAAACAATGCTGACCCTGGTTAGAGGAATCACCTAGGAGCCCTCTAATCTGAGTATACACTGTTTACTAATTACAGTACACTCATTTCCTGAAGGAGTTATACCGCTTGCCGCATTTTCTACTTCATATACACTCCTCTATATATAACCAAGATGTTTGTAAACAATGTAGACCCAGATAATTCATCACGTCAGACACCGCTTGAGATCAGATTCTACACTGATAACTGTCATAATTAGTTACACCTCATTAATTCTTATCCCGACCTAACTCGCATTTGCAAACAGTTTGGGTCCAGATCAGAGGCTGAGTAGTAATTCGGCGTCTCATCAGGATCCAAGCTGTTTGATACTCGGTAAAAAAATTCTCAAAAACTTGCACCAGATCCAAATTTGAGCATACATTTATCTGACGGCGGGGTAATGGTAAAAGAAACTTAAAATACAATAAGATAAGATTTACAGTAAATCGCCTCTAAACCGGACGTTAAATTTAGTATAAAAATTGGTCTTGCAGACCGGTGGCAGCTTAATGAAATGCGAAAGTAATGCAGAAAGCTCCCCTTTCATCCTGCGTTAAGCAGCCACCTGCCTAAAGTATCTAAATTCTTCTCTACTGGAATTCCGGTTTAGAGGGGTTCCATTGTGCATTGCTTGTACATAACGCAACGTTGGCAACTTTTATCATACTACGACTTATGAGGTTAATGCAAAATGTTTTTATCCAGACAAGTTATCCACCTACATGACCCTTGGTCTTGTTAACTCCCTCCTTCATATGAACGCTTTTTCAGGCATTTGCAAACAGAGTAGACTCAGACAAGACGGCTCATGTAGGATCAGGGTCTGCTCTGTTTGATTATAACATTATAATAGATCTGACTCCACAGTTTCTATCAATACCAAACCATGTGACATATCTAAAACACACATGACAGCTTGATGCGGGTCGAGAGTAATGCAGAAGGCTCCTACAGGAGCTTTCGGTTTTATTTTAGACATGCATAAACATTTTGCCCATATTATTGTTATAGTCATGTGGTACATAAGTATTAACTGTCTTTATGTTTGATTGCTGTTTTTCCAGTTTCATTGTTATATATCAATATTTAGCTCTATTTTGCATTATGTGCTATTGTTTTTCCTGCTTGTCTGATTTACGTACGGTAGGGGTGAATTTTCTACTCGCATAAACTGTATTCGTATTCCTAATGTTGAATCATTTTCTATACAATTGTGCATTATGTGTGTTGTCCTTATTTGTACTTGCTCGTCATATATGGTGGAAATAAAGATTCAGCCAATCAACCAAAACAAGCCAGTGTACATACGCCATTATAATAATCACCTAATACATATTCATGGTGTCATTATTTCTTACATGAATATTCAACAGGGAAAGGGTTTAAGTATTTATTAACTCTTATACCGCTAAGAACGATCTGTCCCACATTTGCAAATAGCTTTGGTCCAGAGTAAATCGGCGTCAAATCAGGATCAGGATCCAAGCTGTTTGACATTCTGTCAAACGTTCCTCAAGAGCTTGGTCTAAATCTGAAGTAGGCAAACATTGCAACATTGCGTTTTTACGACGGTACGTGTTAAGTCATATACAGTAAAGACTAGATACTGTGAACACTCAAATACGTACCATTATTGATCTCTAACACAGGTGTCAGCTTAATGCAGGGTGAAAGTCACGCATTATGCAGCCACCCGCCTACAAAGATATAAATTCTTCATTATTAAATTTTGTAGTTTTTACTTTGGAGTCAAATATGCACTACGAAAGCCCCCCCCCCCTTTTATTTGCCTCTATCATCCACTATTTACTTTTTTTCTTCTTCTCCATCATCCATCTGTCAAATTTCTTTCTTACCCACCTCTTTCTTTCCCTGTCTCTCCTCTCTCTCTCTCTTTCTCTCTCTCTCTCTCTATCTATCTCTATCTATCTATCTCTCTTCATCTCTGTTTTATCTCTGGTTCTCTCTCTCTCTCCCCTAGATTTTTAATTAAAATCTTTAATTTTAATCTTCAATTAAATACCAAATTTTAGCATTCTTCAAACTTGATTGTTAATTCTGATTTTTGATACAGTATCTCCGCTTTAAAGTCGACCAGACAAAATGTCTACTTCTAGGTCTTAAAGGCAGTTGGTAGCTTATTGAAGAAATCTACCATAACTTTCATCCTGCATAAATCAACTACCCGTTTTAAAGACGTCTATGTTTAGTCATTAAGTAATCGCTTTAAAGGGGTTCTACAGTATATCAAATTGGTTCTGTCAAACTGCTGTAATTCTACTAAGATGATTCGGTTTATCTGGATCAACTTTATATTTTAATACGAATGGTATAGATTTAAATTATTTACAAATACGAGTCGTTGTATATTCAGCTGTTCCTAAGAATATTACAAGCAAATCTCTTCGATTGGCCATACGTCTATATTTGCAATATCAAGTCGAGATTGACCCGAACTGCTTAAATCTCCGTCAAATTCAATTAGCACCAGCTGTTGCCAAATACGTCTCCACTTAACGGCCTCGCTGTATTGATGCTGTCGAATTTTGATGAGCGATTTGTCAGAGCACCGTCACACAGAAAATTTCATTTTGTCAGTGTTTAATGAAACAGTAGAACGGAACGCGAAGAATAATGGCCAAAATGGTATAAAGAATATACCAAGAACACTGCTCAAAGTGCAAAATCGTGAAATATGTAAGGGAAACTCCATGGTTTGAAGGATCTTTGAGTTTCTAACTTTTTTGAAAACAAGAAAGACACAGACTGTCCACTAACTAGAGGTGTCTGATCAGGGTATCGCTGTCTTACTGGTTTGATGTATCAATATCATGGTATTATGAAGAAGGGATATTTTTCATGGCAGAAACTGTAGAATCAGATATATTATTTCTTTAATCAAACACAGCAAACCCTGATCAGACGAGTCCTACAGGACCCATCTGATATGGATCTACTCTGCGTGCCAAAAGGCGAGGGATAACACACGCGCTACATTGTTGATATATTCCTTTGCAATATAAGTTTAATGAAAATCATACACATGTCAGTTAGGGTTTTGTTTTCAAATCATGCACGTGCCAGTTTGTTTTTTATTTCCAAACACTTACGCATGCCATCCAGGATTTTATAGACAGGCATACAGACAGACAGACAGATAAACAGTTTATCAACGTGTCATATGTTACTATATGCAATAATTTCCATTCTTGCATAAAACGTGCTGTTGTAGTCCCGCTAGACCATGTATTAACAAGGCGATTCTCGTGCTCACGCGCTGTTGTTGACCGGTTTTAATTATACCTATTCCGGGCCTAATGTAAACAATCGACGCGAATGCTATATATGGCTTTTTAACATAAGCTACCGGTATGTGAACGGTGCGAGTATTTCAGGGGCACCGACAATAAACTGTTTTAGTGATATAGACATTTTGAATGAAATTCCGCGTAAACGGTATTTGATACAATCATGAAATGACGTCAGAAAGAAAACAGTGGCCTGGAATCAGCATAAATCGAACGAAGTGTCAAAGAAGTGTATCATTTTGCTTGTATTTTGAAGAATAAAATTGATGCAGGAAAGCAGAAAATGATTTTATGCAAGAATAGCGTTAATACACGTTTGTTTCCGGGCAATAACATCTGCAGTGTCCCTCGGGAATGTTGTTGCCCTCGCCCTTCGGGCACTGCAGATGTTATTGCCCGAAAAAACGTGTATTAGTCCTCTAGTGTTATACATCTTTAACAGTAACATCCAGTCGCATCGCGACTTACATGACACTATACAATGTACATACATGTACAAATACTTACATACAGTTACAAATAAAATATATAGAAGCAGAATACAATACAATTTAAGACCTTAAAATACATTGTATATAAAATAAACATCAATTTTCAATTATAAATATCACATACATCTGAAAATTTAAAATCAGTATATGTTTTTAGTTTTTATAACTCTACACATGCCAGTCAGGATTGTTTTTAAACCCTACAATTGTCTATCAGGATTTTCAAAGTTAGTCAGTCAATATTTTATTTTCGAAGCCTAAATTCAAAGGCGATCAGGATTTTATTTTTAAGGCTCTTGTTAAGTCTTTTTTATATAGGTCTATATAACGACTTATATCGATCGTTAAAGTCATAGTATCTACTTGTAATGCGTTTTAAAAATGTCTTAACATTACATAAATGATTTGTTTAAATGCTGAAAAGAAGTACAAGGAAACCCCTCTAAACCGGACATTAAAATCAATATCAAAACCTGTCTTTTAAACAGGCGGCACTTTAATGCAGGTTGAAAGTCATGCAGAAAGCTCCTAGAGGGGATTTCTGCATGACTTTCACCCCGCATTAAAATCAGCCACAAGCCTTAAAAAGGCCTAAATTGTTGTGTGTTTTTATTATTAAATTTCCTGTTTATAGAGGTTCTACAGTATATCGTAAGAAAACCAGTTGAATAAAAGTTGAAGAAGACAAAACTTTCTTGTCTTTGATATCGAAGTCCTCGATGTTATTCGCCAATGTATTAGTATTATTTGGGTTGCACTGTTCAACATAGGCCGATACTATTTTGTTGTGCAACAAAACATTATTATAAGCATCGACGAATACAGTTTATTTTGTATCAAAGGGGCATTTTTTTTATATAAATTCAAATTGACAATCTCCATAATAACTTAACAAATACCAAGTCTTATGGTGTTATTGAAAATAGGCGTTTATTGTTACGATAGCATATGGACACAGAAATATTTGGTCATGGCAAAAACTGTAGAATCATATCTGTATTACATCATAAGCAAACAGAGCAGAACCTACAGGAGCCGTCTGATCTCAGGCTACTTGGTTTGCAAAAGCGTACAATTGAGTATTTATGGAGTAGATGGTTAAACGACATACAGCTAGTCTCACACGACACGTACTATACCGCCAGTGTCCTAATGTCCATGGAGTAGAGGGTAAAATGACATTCGGCTAGTCTCACACGACACGTACTACACCGCCAGTGTCCTAATGTCCATATATTTCTTATCCTGATGTATAACAAGATGTCGGCTCAAACCATGACCTGATTTGTTTATTTTTCTCTTGTTCCAAATTGTTGATAAACAACGGGTACTGTGTCAAACAACTTTGATTCTAATGAGACGCCAAATTACTTGGCGTCTCATCTGTATCAATGCTGGTTTGTTGCACATGACAGGACAAGAGTTAAGCCCTATACAATATGAACAAGCATGGACTTATATCCACAGTCTGATTGATGTGTCAATAGATTGAGCACAGGGCAAGAAGATTTGTGTTTCAAGTCCATAATGAGGTGCCTGATCAGTATCTGTCCTTTAAGTTTGTATCAGCTGATCTGAGTTTTCATTGTATGCTGCTAATATGCTGATCGTTCAATAAATAGCATTAATCACTCTCCCGCTATGTGTGATCTGACTAGCATTTGCAGTTTGGATCCGGATGAGATGCTGATTATTTCGGTGTCTCGTTATGATATCTAGTAAAAAAAACAACAGCGAATAGGAAATAAAGAAACATTGTAATATACCGAAGTGTGAGTAGACATCAATGTTTATAGTACAAGATGGAATTTTGCCACCTTGACTCTCCACCAACTGTTTAACCCTTTCCTTCATAAATACACCTTTCTACGCCTTTGCAAACAGAGTACACCCGGATCAGACGACCCAAATAGAGTCCGCTCTGTTTACATATACAATCATGTAAATCTGATTCTATAGTTTTTGCCACGCCCAAAACTTCCTGTGTTCGTTTGCCATCATAAAACTAATAATTAATATTCATGATATCACCGTTTCTTATATGAATACATGTATTCATGAGTAAATGGTTAAAACAGTTTTCATTGTATGCGCTTTTATACTTATTGTGAAACTGGAAGCTGAATTGCCAGTTTCTGATATTTTCACAGCAGTTAACAGGGCAAGCAAGGCCTGTGTGATTTGTTATTTGTCTAACTATTTAACATTCAATTGAGAGAAGTGCCGACTGAATTAATCTCGAGTCGTTGAGAGGTTCCAATATTGTTCCGCTGTGGCGAAAGAATATGATGAACAATCATAAGAGCACAGAACGTTGTGCCGTGAGATATGTGTTGCAGTTTTCTCTGACTACGAGGATCATATTAGAGCTCCAGATAAAAGGCATGTTTAGTACCTTTGCGTAGAAAAGTCGCATTTAGATACAACAGTGCGCCTCGTATACGCGGCTCTATAATAACAATAAATATAAGAAAAGCAATAATTTCATGAAATATGTTTTATTGAAAAATAAATTCCCGACAGGTGTACATTTGATGTGTATATGATAAACACACATATGGAGTATCAAAAATGTTAAAATGAATATCAATGCTTAGACGAGTTCGAAAGCTTAATCCTTTTCCCGCTGTGATAAATAGTGGCTCCTTTAATTTGGATCAGGTGCAATTTTGACTTCCAATTCGATCAAGCCATTGAGAAACTATTGACCGAGTGTCAAACAGCTTGGATTCTGACAAGACACCGTGTTACTCGACGTCTCATCTGGATCTAAGCAGTTTCCACATGCGGATCTAATATAACGGGATATGGGTTAAAATTGAATTTCTTCAAAACAGATTAATTGCTTATCGATGCTCTTAAAGACTAGCCGTTTCTTCATTGAATAAAATATTGTTGAAATCGAAGACTTGTTGATCGGCTATAATGGATCTACTCGCGAGTGCGGCATCATCGGTTAGAGCATGGTGCCCTTGTGTTTCGGGTACGGAGGAAGAGAAGGTGAAGTTCGCCAAGTATGAACGGTTCGAGAATGACCAGGAACTGGATAACGTGAGCGACTGGAACGACAAGGCTGCGGCCAATGGACAGGTGGCGGAGGATGCAGGTGGTGAGGAGGGCACTGACGATAACAAGATTACCGAGTGGCAGGCTGGCTGGAACGTCACAAATGCTATACAGGTAAGGGGCATATGTCTGTACATGTATTTTTAACCCTTTACCCAATGAATATTTATACATATAGAAATTATGACTATGAATATCCAATAACTTATTTTTATAATGGTCATTAATCGCATGACTATCTGGCTATGGTAGAAATTGTAGAACCAGATCTATATCATTTCACAGCAACCAGAGCAGACCCAGTTCAGACGGCTCCTACATATATTTTAGCTGAATGTCTATATTGGTATATGTACACAGGATTATTCGGTACTGGTAGTACAGTCAGATCTATCATAATTTCATAAGCAGACACAGCAGACCATGATCAGATGGCTCCAACAGGGGTCATCTGGTTTGGATCTACTCTGTCTGCAAATGCATGAAAAGCGTTTATATGAAAGAAAGGGTTAAAGAATCTTTCCGAACATGAAATATTTTGTATCCTGATGAGACGCCTTATTACTCGGGGTCTAATACAAATTAAAAGGCTACACACGGTGCAGTGCCATAGAGTCAAACATGATTATTTAGTATCAGATTTAGAAATATCCTCTAATGTAGTTATTTTCTTGACCCGGTTAAAGGGATGCATGCACCTCATTTTCGTCAGTCTGTTCGTTCAAGAAACCTAATACAGTAAAAACATCAATCGGAATCTAATGACGAAGAAATTAAGGTCTTTTTAGGAAAGTTTCTGCTTTATGCAGGATTTTGCCATGCAGATTTTGCCATTTTTTCATCCTGCATTACGCTGCCATCTTTTTTAAAGATCGGTGTTTCCAATAGAGATCTACTTATCGGTATTCAAGGTAGGTGGGAGCTTATTGCAGATTAAAAGTAATGCAGAAACTCACAGCATTTTGCATTACTTTTTCCATGCATTAAGCAACGACTTGCTTTTTAAAACTCCTATGTTCAATAAATGAATGGTCGCTTAGGAAAGGTTCGACTGTATACTAGTTTGAATGTCCGGATTAGAGAGGTGCTACTTTAACTTGAGTGTCCTATGTTAATTAAACCACGACAACGATGATCATGTGGTGTATCACTATATAATGACAATAACAGTTGATTTATTTACCTTACAGCTCAATCATTTATTCAGTCAGTCACGAATGCCGTTTTCCTGCATGGATCTCATTCTCCGACTGCAATTTTATTGTATTTAAATGCCTCATTAACTTTTCTTTTTCAGGGTATGTTTATCGTGAGTTTCCCTTATGCTGTTGTACAAGGAGGCTACTGGGCTATCATAGCCATGGTTTTGGTCGCCTACATCTGCTGCTATACGGGCAAAATCCTTGTCAAGTGTCTCTATGAGGAAAACGAACACGGACTGCTCGTACGCGTGAGACATAGTTATGTGGACATAGCCGAGACTGTGTTCGGGAAACGATTCGGTGGGAAGGTAATCAACTGTGCTCAGATTATAGAGCTCCTCATGACCTGCATACTGTACGTGCTGTTATGTGGTGATCTTCTGGATGGTAGTTTTCCTGGAATGATAGACCTGTCATCCTGGATTGTTCTGAGTACATTCTTCTTGCTGCCCTGTGCGTTTCTACAGACTCTCAGGAGCGTGTCTTGGCTCAGCTTCTGGTGCACCGTTGCCCATATGGCAATCAACGCTATCATAATCATATTTTGCTTAACGAAAGCGCCTGAGTGGAAGTGGGCAGACGTTCAGATCAAAATCGACATTTGGACATTTCCCATATCAATGGGCATCATTGTGTTCAGTTACACATCGCAGATTTTCTTACCGTCGCTAGAAGGTAACCTTGTAAACCGGAAACGATTCCACTGTATGATGAATGCTACACACGTGGCAGCCGCCATCTTTAAGGCGATGTTTTCGTACATTGGATTTCTGACATGGGGCTGGGACACACAGGAAGTCATTACAAACAATTTACCGACACGCTTCTTTAAGATCATTGTCAATCTTATTCTCGTTGCAAAGGCCCTCTTGTCTTACCCGCTACCGTACTATGCAGCCGTTGAATTAATTGAAACTGCGATTTTTCAAGACACCCAGACAACTGTGTGTCCGTCCTGTCTTGACAGTGAGAAAAGACTTAAAATCTGGGCTCTTTGTCTCAGATTCGGACTGGTTCTACTGACAATGTTACTGGCTATAGGTATACCGTACTTTGCGATTCTCATGTCCCTTATTGGCAGTTTCACGGGGACTATGCTGTCTTTCGTTTGGCCGTGCTATTTCCATCTTAGATTAAAATGGTTTAAACTAAGGTGGTACGAAAAGGCGATTGATATATTGATTATACTTATAGGTTTTGTATTCGGGGGCATAGGGATATATTACTCAGCGCATGCGCTCTCCCAGGCGACACATGGATTGCCGACGGACCCCTACACTCATCATATGCCTGTCGCACCAAAACTCAAACAGGAATAACAATTAATATATGAAAAAGGCAGATTATATCAACGTAAGCCCAACCAAAGGAAATATGACTCTTTGGCATAAGTAAAATGAGTAAATTACTCTTTTTTATTTTTGCAATAACAACTCTTTTATTTCTCCATCAAATCCTATGTTATGACCATTTGTAAGAACAGTTTCTTCGAGACAATTCTACTTGTGACCACAATATAGACATAGGCGTAGCTGATTCCTTAGAAAAGTAAAGTACACACCGTGGCTATATAGGGTTCCGGAGACATGCTCACCGGGAAAATTAGAATTGTGATGAAAAGAGCATTTAATCCTATAGAAGCAAATGCTCTATTCATCACGATGGTTTCAAAATATGACTTTTACATAGGCGTGAAAAGGTGTCAATTTGAGGTAATGAGAAAAGGTATCGATTTGAGGGAATGAGTTCAAATCTACATGACAAGTCAGAACTCTGTCAAAGCCTAACCCACCCCTTTAGCCTTAAAGTTTTATTCCATTTTGGCCATTATAATGTTTTCACATTTCATTAATGTTACGCGCATGTGCAAGTCCGTATCGCTAGCTACGCACCTGATATAGTGTGGTGGAGACATGACAATTGGGCTTATAAAATATCGTTGCATAGTTCCAGGGTCAACCTAAACTAATCGTATTGTCTCTATGCGACGCCCTGTTCAATGATCAACCTAAGCCAATCGTATTATCTCTGATGCGGTGGCTAGTGTAGGTAGATATTGTCCATATGACACCTTCCAATGAAGACATCATGTGTCATAGTGCTGAATAGGTGAAAATAATATGGGATTTACGTCTTGATAAAAACAAGTCCTCTTCAAGTGCACGTATTTGTAAATGGAATAAATAATCGCAGTTGTGTAGGTCAGACTTAAGCCTGTAGTCTGCTCAACGAATATTTCGTTAAGAGAAAATGTCGCCTTCCATTTCGTTCAAAGGCGTAAACAAGATGCCAAACAGTTTGGATCCTGATGAGACGCCGAGGTACTCACTGTCTCACCTGGATCCAAGCGGTTTGCAAAGATGACAAGATATCCACCTATTACAGGCTAAAGTCCAATGAAGTGGAGCAAACTACTGTATGTTTGTATGTACATGTATTCGGTGTTCCTTAATTGTTAGATATTCGAGTTATTCTTAACCTTTATGTAAACAGTATGAGTCCAGATGAGATGCTTAGTATCTTGGCATCTTATCATAATATGTGGCAGAAACTATACAATTAGATCTATTTTATTCCATAAGCAATCAGAGCATGTCTTTTTGAGTCTACTCTGTTTGCAAACGTGTTAATCTACTCTGGTGGTGTGTTTTCATAGAAATACAAAATAAATCAACAGTGACAACCTAAGTCGGTGACATGTTCAACCAGCAGGAGTTTGCTCAGGAGACTAAAGGTTAAGATAAACATTTGTTAAGTGTTTGAGGTACTGATAGTTCATTGCGACCATGCGCAAAACGGATACAAGCCTCGTATTCGTAATAAAAGATACGATATAAAGTATATTTGTTTGAGGTGTAAATAAAAGTTCTGGAAATAAATTGAGTCGTTTTGAAATCCATTGTCACCATTTCAATGATGCAGCTGTTACTACAGCATTTTAACAAGCTTCATATGTATACACTGATGTTTTGATTGCGTTTCGGATAAATTTTGGAAATTTAAGTAAAATGTCCATATCCTAAATTTGCTATGTATTCTAAACCCCCCCCCCCCCCCCCCACACACACACACACACATAACATATATGCTCCACCAGTTTGTAATGCTGAATAGTGCAACTCGACACAATTTTGTTAGATGAAAAAAATTGACTGTAATAGACACAAATAGTGAAGACCCTGGTCAAAATGCCCCTTTAGGAATAGTTTAACCTGTGTCTGTAGTTTGTCTGTCCGTATACGTAGGGTAATTAGATTACTTCTGAATTAGTGATACAGAACATTATGACATAGTTATACTTTGAACAGTAGTTCACTGAGAACAAACAGTTTATAAACCGAGACAATTACAGAATACTGCCAAGTATGTATCGTCCGTATGTACAATGTTTTTGCAATGTCCTTTGAATTACAGTAAAGCCTCTCTAAACCGGATATTCAATTTAGTTTAAGTATTGGTCTTGGAGACAGGTGACAGCCTTATGCAGGATGAGAGCCATGCAGAAAGCTCCTCTGAGAGCTTTCTGCATGAATTTCACAATGCATTAAGCAGCCAACTGCCTACACATATCTAAATTATTCTGAACTAGAATTCCGGTTTAGAGGGGGGTTTCTGTATTACTTAGATATATGCACTCAAAACTAATTTTCAATGCGGAAATAATGAATTTGATGCAATTATTGTGGTAGCATGAGTTTTATTGTTTATGATTCAGATTTACAACAAGTACAATCATTAACGAAAAATAGCACTGGATAAAGATGTTATAATACACAATGGAATCATCATTTAGTTTATACGTCACGTGGTAAACCAATTTCTTCCCGTGTTATATATTATAAACTCGTTCAAAATGACTTTTGGAGCCCATCTATTTTCATGTTGTGGGGGCACAGCAAGCAAAATGTTCTGGTATAAGTCACTAACATCCACTGGTTCTGCAAAGGGTCTACAATGTTTACCTATGTCCGATTTACGGAAAAGCGGGAGGTTATTGGTTAAGAATATATACAGGACGAAATTTTACAATAGAAACTAAAAGTAAGCCACGATATCGATTTCTGAATTTCGCTTGGTATTGACACATTCTTTTGTTTCCTGTTCTCCGTCGTCTTTGTGGTCATCTTCCAGGTCAAATCCCTCATTGAAATATGATTGTTCAGTCTCTGAATCAGGAACAAATAGGTTGTTCGTACTTCTATCTGATGCATAACGGTACTTGTCGTTACTTATGGCTGATAGAAAACTGTTTCGCCGAAGACAGGTCAGGTCTAGGGCATTCTCAGTATCTGAGTCAACACATTCAAAACTGTCTGTTACAGTTTGTAAAGCATCATCGATATTTGTTTCCAGTTTACATTGTTCTTTGTCTAGCTCATCTGCCGATTCAGTCTCACCACTGCAGCAATCAGCATTCGTCTCACTAGTTAATGCTAGTGTGTATTCGTCAATAGCACACATGGTTTCACCATCATCAGTGAACAATGAATATGTACTCGACGCCGTATTACTTTTGAGATTCAGTGATTGGTCTTTTGTACTGGAAAAACTGATTGTGTCCGACTTTACGTATTCAGGTTGTTCGGTCAAAAAACTCGACGGATTTGTCCTGTCATTAAACCAATCTATCATTGATGGTAACCTTATCATTCTATCACTGGATATTGTCCGTATATCAAGCATGCTGTTTGTTTTGACACCAATATTTGATTTTTTTAATCGGCAGGGGAGACTGAATGCTTTCTTCCTTGATCCTTTTCCGAGTACCGAGGCACTGAAAAGGGGTTCGTGTAAAGTTTTAATTGTGTTTGCAAAATCATAGTGTGTATCACTGGCACACGAGTCTGGAACGCAGACATTGATTTTTGATATATCTTCGTTAGAATATGAATTGTCTTGAATTTTTGTATCATTGAAATATGCTGTTTGTATGCATGACTGTAGGGCATTACTGACATTATCAGACTCTGGATGAGTCTCTATCCTCTGTGTATTACTAAGAACTTCCAGTATATCACCGGCACTGTAGTCCTTGTTCTGTGTAACAAGCCCGTCATCTTGTGTATCGTCAGCTCCAGTTGTGTACTCTAGACGGACAGGCAAGATGACTTGCTTTGTTTCATCTAAAACATCAACAATGTCAGCTGTTAGATAACCTCCCCCAGTACCCTCCTCTGTCTGATCATCTCTGGTCTCGTGTTGGTTAATGTCGTCATCGAGATAACTGAACCTACTGCTCTCACAGTGTACAGATATGGGCGAAAGGATAACTCCGGTGCTAGCATTAAAGACGTTTGGCTCGGAATCGGTTCTGTTCTTTGGTTGATACCTTATTGATGCAGCTCTAAGAATAGCCATGTCAATCTCTGTGGTCTGTTTGTTGATGCGATTCTGCTTTAGAGAGCAGTAAGGAGTACTAGATATGACCTCTACATTTTGATACGTCGCGTCATTATCATCATTCTCGTCATTTATATTTATCACAACTTCACGCTTGCGCACACGAGGAGTAGTTCCACTAGTCTTTCCCTTTGTTTGTCCAACTGATTTGACAGTTTCCCACACAGCAATAATCCATTTTGATGCTTTACCTGTTAATGCAATAGAACAATGAAATGTTAATAGAAATAAAACACATTTCCCATTATACATTTTAAAATTCATGGTTAAGCTCTCGCAATAATTCAAACAGAAGAGGAGCGAAATATTCGAATTGGCCCCGGTCAATTTCCTTAATTCTTGAGACCTCCATTTAGCTCTGAACTTGAGAAATTGTTCAGATTAGAAATCGGATGACTCGGTCATCTGTTATCTCGAAGTAATTTGTATGGTTCCTTGAAGTTCGTGATATCGATGTTCACCTGTAATTGTTTACTGAATCTTTGTAATGGTATAGGAACAAATGAAACGTCTGCCACGGTAGACACTGTACAGATAGATCTACAGTAAAACCTCGATTATTCGAGCACTAAACTGCGTATCATTTTCGATCTTTAAGACAGGTGGCAGCTTAATGCATGGTGAATGTCATGCAGAAAGCTCCTCTAGGAGCTTTCTGCATGACTTTCACCATGCAGCCACCTGCCTATAAGGGTCTAAATTCTTCTATGCAGAAAATTCGAATAATCCAGATTTTACTGTATTTTATTCCACAAGAGCACACCCTTATCAGACGACTTCATTAGAAAGGTAAAGGATTAACATGATTCAGAAGTGGAATTCATGTTTATATTGTTTCACCAGCACAACTTTGTTCTCAGTATGAAATAATATGATAATTATATTTAGTCGATATTTTCATTATTATGCAAACTTTTCAGTACCAAACAATATAAAGCTATGACAAGATATTGATCAACTTCTTCTTATACATGCATATATAATACATGTACTAAATACTATAAAAGATGCTGGAAAATCTAAGTACAACAACAAATGTATTTCTGAATGTTATCCGTATATTTGGTTTTTCTGCAGAACTTAAATTTACTCAAGAGAAAATATACTAAAAATACAATTTAATAGATATTCTTATTAAATGACAAATATCGTTGTTATAATTCGTGAGTTTTTTCGAGCTAGACAAAGATGTTTCATAACTTACTGTTGTTTTTCTGTTTATTGACGGATCCTTTCATCACATCTTGTAAAGACGTCGGTAACTCTGATTTACTTCTTTGCTGCAGAGAAACATTATCCAGGAAATTAGCTTCACGACAATGCGGTTCTACGTATTCTTAGGTATTTACAATTCAAATTCTTCGTCTATAAAACGTACACTTATAAGATATTTTAAACTAATTTCTAAAATATTCACTTCAACCACCCTTTTAATGTGTTCGCTTCCGCGTGATGCTGTCTGCAAATATGTCGTCTGCTACAATTTTCTTGTTTGAACTTTCTTCCATTTTCTTTTACAGAAACATCATGACAACATCAACCAGCTTGTGTCCTGATGAGATGCCGAGTTACTCGGCATCTCATCAGGATCTAAGCTGTATGTCTAGGTAATCACATATTCGCCATTGACGTCATAATGGCTGTACATTGTACATTTCAATGACGAGTGGAATAGAGTACAATAATTACATGTACAGTAGAACCTATCTTAAGCGATCATCAAAAAAGAGGTATATTTAAAGGTCTGTAAGTCAGTTGGTAGCTTAATCCAGGTCAAAAATAATAGATAAAGCTCCTAAAGGCTATTAGTTTGCCCTGCATTAAGCAACCACCTGATTCCTGTGTCCAATTAATATACGGTCGCTTAAGACTGTACTGCATGAATATTGATTATTTAAGTTCCATCGTCATTGTATATTTATTATCTCAAATAGTATTAAGCTATGTATACACTGGCAATTGTGTCGATGAAAGACAGTATAAACTCTGACTTAAAATATCCTAGGTGCAAACAGTGCAGACCCTGATCAGACAGCTCCTAAATAAACCGTTTGAACCGGGTCTAAATCGTTTACAAATGGCGACAAAAGTGTATATATGGTGTAACAAAAGATTAGCTTGAATGACATTATCATTACTTTAGGACGGAGTCTTAATGACAATTCAGTCAATCTATATGTAGGTAAAGTATTACACAGAAGACATTCTCTTTTCGCGCGTTTACCCTTTGGACTGACACACGATTGGCCGAGCGTGTTCGTTGATTTCCGTGTAATCGACGAAGTTTTCCGCCTCTTAAAAACTAGGCGGTTTTGTAAAGATTTAGCAGTATTCAGAAACCATTTTTCCGCCTCTTAAAAACTCGGCGGTTTCCTAAAAGATTTAGCAGTATTCAGAAACCAGTAATATTTAGCTGAACATACATAAACTGTTGGAAGTGTAGGATATCACTTGATCTGACCAATATCTTTTAATGTCAATCAATTTAATAGTTCTTCAGCTAGAATGATGTGTGTTACTCTAACAACACCGTTATTTTTAGAATCTGAAGTTGTCATATAATAGGCTATCAAAGCCAGTGATCTGATCATATGTGGTATCCCAACACTGATATTGCAACAGCGAAATACATGTATTAGCAACACCACTTTTGGTCAAAACGAAAAATGACCCGCTTAACACTTTACTCCATGAATATTCATATAAGAATTAATAGCATCATGCATATTTATGAGTTATTATAGAATATGTACGCACGGAATTTTGGTATTAATAGAAATTGTACATTCATATCTATCATAATTTCATAAGCAAACAGAGCAGACCCTTATTAGACGGCTTCTATAGGAACCGTCTGATCTAGGTCTACTCTGTTTGCAAAGGCGTAGAAATACGTATTTATGGTGTAAAGGGTTAATATTTTTCCTCTGATAAATGTACCAGAAGCGGTAAATAAAATAAAGGAGTAGCGACACCAGTGGTACAGAGAACAGAACCTCATCGGAGAGACCACATAAGGTATCTAAAAGGAGGTGGCTTTATTACCATTGTCCTGCATTTAATTACCACCTAACTTGAAAACAAATGCAGACTTTGTAATGTATACAATGTAGAGAGATGCAATAGATCAGAGTACAATTTACTAGTTATAATGTGTTATGAATATAATACAATTACACCATGCAAATTGCAAAAGAGAACATGTGTTAAATGTGCAAATAAACAAGATTGTGCTGATGAAACATGCAAGCAAAATAATCTAAACGAGTTGTCCAGTGCATAAAGGGTAACATCAATGCATGCTGATTGTTATATCTTCGGAAGGAAGAAGAGGCCAATTCCAATCCTGTATATGACCAGCGTCGTGGACATTTGCAAAGGGTGCAGTCTGCATTGTTGGTCACTCATATGCAAATACGGTAACTATTTTTTCCAGTAATATTCAGTAAGTATTGAAATTTGGAATAAAAATAGAAAAGGGAAATGGGTTAAGTCAGAGCTACAGATAAAGGTGCGTACCAAAATACTAAAATCGGCATTTCTCGACCAAAATCTATGCTGTGACCACTTTAAGAATCGTCTTCTCGAGTACAGGGGTTTGTGGAGAAATAAAGGAGCTATTCTTGAAAATGTTTAAATTTACATAATCTTATCTGGACCTCTGGGTTAAGCGCACTCAGAAATCTTCGCTAAAATATGTACTTTATACTGAGTTCACAGTTGGCAAGTTGGCATGTTTTCTATTAAGCATGTTTTATTTAGACTAATAGCCTAAAATGCCACTTTTACGCAAAAGGAATTGATTGTTGAAAGTGGAGTTTTCCCCAGATCGAACTTGAATGCAATTTACTAGAGGATTTTAAATGACCAAAGCATGCAGAGTCTGATCGTTAGACTCCTCTATGAGCCCTCTGATCTGGTTCTACATTGTTTGCAAAAGTCAGGAAACCTACTCCCGCATTGAAATATTTTCTTAAATGTCTTTACAAAACAAAAAGAGCGCAGTGCAGTATAGACCCTGATGAGGCACCGAGTGTCATGGGTCGCTTATAAATGATATGATATTGATGAAAGATTTGAAAGTGCGCTTTTCAGATGGTAAATATCGAGTCATTTCGAGGTTGGTGAAATCCATGTTCTGTTATGTTACAGTTGAACCGAACTATTCGTTCATGACCGTCAGTAAGAAACTGCTTAGAAATAACATTTCCCCCACTCTGTGGATCCTTCGCTCCAGTAGTGCTCTTACACCCTTGCGTATCACTCGGTGATTTGTTAAAGGACGTGCTGTAGAGAGTTTGTCGCCCAGCGTGCGTTGGAGACAAGTGCCGGTTAGTCGAGAAAGGGAAACGTGCATGCTTTGTATCGTAACAAACCTTCTGTTGTCGCCGAATAAGAACGATAAATATGGCTATGATAATGAGCAGGACGACACATGCGGTTACTCCCCCTGCAATATACGCTGTAGCGTCGACTCTGCGGGAATGTGCTGACTCGGTTACCGGGTTATCTGTGTGTGATAAAACAATAATATAACTTCAAAATCTCTCTGACCATGATTAATTACTTGCATGTCGAATCCTGTATATTCCTGTGTCAATGGTTTTATTATCGATATGTAAGACCGAATAAAACACAAAAAGGATGATACTGTCGTTCAGCGTCGTTTGATAGGTAAAATCGTTCAATAAACATGTGGCAAACACTGTACAACAGGCGGTTACTAAAATGAACTGAAACAAGTTGACAATGGCGTTATGTTCCTCTTATTTCTCCGTTCTGTGTCCCACAATTCGATATTTGTTTATTACTAAGAATATGAAATATGAATATTAAATAGCTTACTATTTATAACGGTAGATGAACTAGAAGTTCTGACCCTAGTAAAATTGTAGAATCAGAAATAAACGATTCCATTAATAAATATATTTTAATAGGCCGTAATCGGAGGGCTCCTACTAGAGCTGTATTATCTGGGCATCCTCTGTTTGCATTAAAAAGAAAGCATATCTGTGGAGTAAATGGTTATAAAGCCTAAATGTGGATGGTTTGTCTCGTGATGTTTAAACCATTTTCAAAATATTGTACAAACTTCTGAAAAGTACAGTTTCTTTTGTTATTGAATGGTTTTAAGTGTAGGTATATACTTGTACCTGAAATCTGAACTGCCACAATGACATCAGAAGCACAACTAGCTGTATGACTGAACTCTGTGTTCACCGAGCACACCCGCACTGTCAGGTTGTCGTAACTGCTGAGTGCAAATACCGGAAGTGAGCTGTTCTTCAGAGTTTGGTATCCCGCTTGAAGCTTCTGTTGAAAAATGAAGTGCTGTTCTGAACCCCCGCTGAAGCCAGCAGCACATACAACACTAATGTTAGTGTTGGAAGAGGTGACGGAACAGTTAATGGGTGGGTCTGGTGTGCCTGTAACATAAAGTTTGTATTGTAATAACTGAAATGCAAAATTATGAAATAACTGAAATTATGTAATAACTGAATGTCAAAGGCTTTATGTCATAAAAATTATATTGCTTCAGGTAGCACCGATGCTTCAAACAATGCAGGTATGAGCATTAGAGAGAGGTGAATACTTTTCTCTTCAAAGCCTAAACTTACTGTGGCGTTTTGCTGTACCTGTAAATATTTTATGTTACGAATCTCTTATTTTGTAAATCTGTTGTATTGAAAAGTGAAAGCGCTACATGCTGTTCATGACTGTGTTGAACAAATTTTAGTCTACAATACAGCCTCTCTAAGCCGGACTTTCTAATTGAAGTCGGTCTTAAATACAGGCGGTAGATTTATGCTAGTAGAAAGTTATGCAGAATGTTCCTATGGGAGTTATCTATTTGACTTTCACGTTGCATACAGCAGCAACTTTAATAAAAAGATATCTTGTTATCTGTACTAAAAGGACTAGTTTAGATGGGTTTTACTGTATTCAATCCAATATAAAACGGGCGTTTTAATATGTCACCACCTTACATGTCTATACCCGGTGTGTAACGTTCATGCTTCGTGATATACTTACTTGTTGGTACTATATGGTATTCACATGGTTTCTGACCTTGGCCTACTTCGTTGAAACCATAGCAACCGATTTTGGAATACTGTGAGGAAGACCTGAAATGTGACATAGAATTTTATGAGTATTACTATATCTACTAGTCCTTGATGATAGGTTATCGTGGAAGGTCGTTCAACACCTACCATGGTTCCTTTTCTAAATAACTAAAATTAATAGTTCAATTCTAAAACAAGAGTTCCCGTATCACCAGGATCTGCTCTGTTGGCTTTTGTGTGATGTCTGTGTATATACGAGTGCTCTTCTATCGATGTGTGCGAGCTCACATTTAGTTGCTTCTGATGTTGCTGTGCACTGTCGTGTGTCATTTTCAGATCTATTCTATTTATGAAATGATATAGATCTATTTCTATTGTTTCTGTCATAGCCAGTCATTATTGTGTTCATAATGTCATAATAAAAACATTAGATAATTAATATCCATGGTGTCTTTATTTTTCTAACATTCATATCCGTGGGGTAAATGGTTAAATTACAACTCGTTTTCAGTTTAATTGGCTTACGTCTAAAATATTTTTATTCTCAACATATTTACAGTTACTCTTTTAACAATAACTAATGGTGTCTGCAATATATAGTCGTCTATATAAAAAAAATCGTTTAAAACATGAGCTACAGACAGTTTTTAGCTGAGAAAACAAAATTACCACCAAAATTACCACCTGATCCATTGTGTGGAACAGAGTCTGAATTGTTAACATTAGGATGAAAATGGTCATTTGGAGTTTCTGGTGGTTCTTACATGATATTGATGTCCAAACTACCATATGCGTTTCCAGTGTTGGTATTGTCTCTCTTCGCTTGTACGGTCTCGATCACGTCACGAGACATTTGATATCTCCATAGCAACGTGACGTTGTTGGGGAGGCCTTGCATTCGACAATGCAAACGCACGGTGCTGCCGAGTTTTGCCGCTACTTTCACAACACCAGCGGACGAGCACGCCGGGGCATCTGAGAACAAAATACAAAATGGTGTCTGAAATATGTATCGTATTCCAACGATCCCACATTAACCCACCTGATGCTGAAAGATAGCCTGCTAAAACCATAGACTGTTACAAATTTCCCTTACATCTGATTTGTTCAAGGTTTTGTTTTTTAAAGAAAACGTTGCGGGAGTGTCAAACAGCTTGGATCCTGATGAGGTGACGGTTACTCGGTATCTGATCGTGATCCAAACTGTTTGCAAATGCACGTGAGGACGAAATGTTAATGTTATAATTGTTTTTCTTTCCAAATAATTATTATGATGGAAATGTAAAACAGTGTGAACAAAAAAAAACAGGCAAGTAATTAAACACTTAAAGGTGTAAGAGGAGGTCCAAAGAAATGAAACATACAATTGCAAATAACAATGTTAACTGACTTAAAAGCAGAAAAGATGTAGTTTACTTACAGAAGATTGTCAAAGTGATTGGATCACTGGAAGATGCACCAAGCCTATTTGCTGCTCTACAGCGGTATTCCCCAGTCTCCGTCCTGAAAATAGAAGAGCAATGTTGTAACACCTATTAGTGTTTAATGGATATCTCTTTTGCCTCATAAATATGCATGTAAGAAATGATGACCTCATGAATATCAATGAGCCAAACTATTTCAGAGCATTATTTAAAAAGGGAATTTTGAATGTGGCATAAAGTGTACAATCAGAGCTATATGATTCCATAAGCAAACAGAACAGACTTCTCTGTTACCCAAAATAATAAAACAAAACGGACTCTGGTGAGACACCGAGCGATTTGTCGTCTCCCCTCTGGATCACAGCTGTTGGCAAAAATAAACACAGATTCACCATCTACAGTGAAAGGGTTAAATATAAAATAGTGTATTAAGAGTACCTGTGTGCTGAACAGTTGTGTAAGTCTTTACAAGCTAGGAGTTAACACATTGGGGAACAGAGCAGACCCAGATCAGACAGTTCGTGCAGGTGTTGTCTGATCCGAGGCTGCTCTGTTTATTTATACGTTACAGTAAAAGATCCAGTGATTACATTTTAACCCTTTACCCAATAGCCTGTTTCTAGTTTTGAAGACATATGACCACTTAAAGCAGGTTGAAAGTAAAGCAGAATGCGCCTTAAGGCGCATTCTGCTTTACTTTCAGCCTGCTTTAAGCTACCACCTACTAGGATATAGAAAATATTTATTATGCAATATGTTCATGACTGTATGAATTTGAACTATTTTCTTCAGCGGAGGAATAAATCAAACACGCTTAAAGCCGCTTCTATCAGGTAAAGGGTTAAACAAATGCGTGAAAAGACAGGTACATGTAAAGGGTTAATTATGTCGCTGCCAATAGCAAATGTATGATTAGTACATTAGCAAATAATTTGAGCCCACACAAGACGTCAAGTCTCTCGGTGTCTCATTAGGATCCAAACCGTTTGAAACTCCATTTATATTTTTGTGAATCATTTGAAGGAAAGCTCACTGTGACACTTAAAACAACCGACAGCCAATGAAACTTATCTGGTACCAAAATTGTTAACTTGCCTGTTCACGTTGTTGAGTTGTAAACCGAACACGTTGGTTCCGTTCGGCATCAGGTACATATCCCGGTTAACGACAAGTCCGTTATGAAGCCATGTGAGAGACTCCGGCGATGGAGGCGGACGAGCCTCTATCTGACACAGTATGATGACGTCACCACCCTCTATCGCCGTATGGTTCCTAACTGTGGCAGAAACCATAGGTTTATCTGAAGAAAAAAAAATACAAAATATAAATGTGTCAAGACTGGTTAATGGGTAGGCCTAGATGTTTTAGCCATTTATCCTCACATTATTTAAGGAAACCTGGTCCATATGTTATTTTTGAACGCATCCATTTTTCATATGGAGGGACACTGCATATAATATAGTTACTGGTATAAGGCATTAACATACATGTAGTTGGGTTCAGCAAACAGTCCAGACCTTGACCAGACGGATCATTCACGAGGCCCAGATCTGGGTCTACACTGCTTGCCTATAGCCTTTTAAGGGATGCCGGTCACGAATTGGTGAACCTCTAGTGGCTAAGCAAAAATGTTAACGTAAAGAACTTTAAGTCAGTTCATAATTCGACTTATTCTGTTCCATTATGTAGGCTTTATCAGGGTGTCAAATAATATCGAAAGTGGTGGGACACAAGACTTTGAGGTTATTAAACTTCCTAGTCTTAGTCTGTGTTCATTCTCGAATATCTGATTAGTAAGATTTTGAGCTTGTTCAAAATCTAACCAATCAAAGGCTTGAGAATGCAAAAGTAAACAAAATGCTTTATAACATCAGGTCCAGCAAGACTACTTACAAGACGCAAGCAAAGTCAAATGCGTCTGTTTCGGTGGCAGACTGCGTTTTCCCAATACATCATTCGTCACTGCGCATGTCAGTATTGATGAGTTGAAGTCACGTGACAACGTTCTCTTAAAGAAAGATTTGACTGTTGATGTTCCGTTGTCTTGTGGGATCACGACAAATTCGTACTCCCCTACTCTTTGGTTGTCTATCAACCAGTATATAGTGGCAGTAGGAATACTTCCGGTGCTGCTGCACTCCAGGTTTAAGATTTTACCAACGTCAAATCCTCCATTGTAACCGGAAATAACGGGTTGCTGTGGCATAACTGAAATTAACAGATAAACAATTAGCTTTTTAATAATAAATCCAGATATCGTTACAATAGTATATACAAAAACAAAAGGAATTAACTAGACTTGTATTTATATGACACACTTGTCCCCAGCTTCCAAATTTGTCACAAAACATAAACAGATGTAACACAGGTTAGCAAAGAAGCAGTGCGTATCATAAGCTTGCAGTGATTTTGACATTAATCTGGTGTGTCATAAAGATCCTTATTAATAGGTTAACCTTAAGAAAACTCCAGGAAAATTTATCTGTCTGAACTGAAAACCATTGAGTTAATGTTCATTCACTGGTTCCTGGATTATTAATTTAAGTACATATTTAATATTAAGCTTTATTTCTCAAGAATATATTTACTTGTTTTTATTGTATGGGTCTATGAAAAAATCAAGAAACTAAGTAGCTTTCTTAATGTTCTCCATAGGAATTTTATTAATACGAGTCAAAGTGTACAGCCTCTCACATCAGTTAACATTTGTATGGAGGTTGGCGACTCTTTGACAATAACGAAAGAAGTATTGTGTATCACAAAACTTATGTAAGGACGAACTATCTAAATGGTGGCAAACCCCTTAATGTACTATACTAATCTGATATACTTTTACATATTGTTGGGATAATAATAATAGTTAACAAATGAAAGTCTTAGTTGGATCAAACATCAGCCAAGAACGTATTGAAGAAAACAGCGTAAATCACAGGCCACTTTGATTTTTGCAAACAGATACTTAGTTAAGACACTACTTTAGGTATGTGTCAACTCTGTCACTTTTCAGCAATTTGTATATTCAGTACGATGCCGCTGCAAATTTCATGGTATCAGATCAGACACAATGTTTTCAACGTAGAGCGTGATCTGGGTCTACTCTGTTGGAAATTCACGGAGGTATCTTTACCGATGGCGAGGCTCACTCATAACGATCCAACTGATACTTACGGTGGACATCTAAATCAACCCTCAGTGATCGCTGATAGAATACGGTGACGGAAATGTTGCAGACATAAGAAGCCATATACGTTTCCTTGTTAACCTTTACAGAGAGGGTGTGACGTCTGTTTCCGGTCTTGTTGGCGTAAATGGCGTCCTTGACGATTCCATCGACTTCTGTTGTGACGCCAGATGCATCTGCAAATAGTATTCATACTATGAACATTCCATCACTATCAATTAACGATTATGTTGCTGTTAAGTTGTCGTCTGCGTTCAAACTCTGTTTTGCAAACCTAACTTACACCCGATTCGTTAAAAATGAGAAACTATGAGAGAGAGAGAGAGAGAGAGAGAGAGAGAGAGAGAGAGAGAGAGAGAGAGAGCATGTGTTATAGTTTAAAATTATGCGATGTAGTGCTTACCTATCCTGTGCCACGTGATTTCCGGAAGTGGTTTGCCGCCATCAGCTTCACATACCAATGTCACTTCTGTTCCTTCCAGAACTGGCTTCTTAGGATATGAGACTTTCATCAACGATGGTTTAACTGCAAAGGAATAGTTATAAAATGTATTGGATACTATTATCGGATACTCGTCTAGTAACATGTGATTAACTTAGCCTTATCAGGTTCAAAATATTATTATTCTAGTACATGTATATATTTTCATGCATAAATTTACATAAAATTTTACAGTAGAACCTGTCCTAAGCGGTAATTCATTTATTGAACATAGTCTTAAAAAGCAGGTGCTTGCTTAATTCAGGGCAAGAGTAATGCAGAATACTCCTATAGGAGTGTTCTGCTTTACTTTTGACCAGCATTAAGTTTCCTACTGTTTTACAGACCCATAATTAGACCTCTTTTAACGCCCACTTAAGACAGGTTTTACTATATACGTTTTATTTGCGTATATTTTATGTGGAGAATAGTTGAGTAGGGAGAAGAACAGTGTGACCAAGCTTTAACTATAAATTCTATTGCAAAGTATTGTAAGAAATGATGACAGTATGAATGGCACTATAAAGAAAGGAAGCAGAAATTGTATACTTATATCTAGATCTATATCATTTCGAAAGACTGTGGGGACTGCTTGACCTGGGTCTACTCTGTTTGCGAATGCATATAAATGCGTCTCTGTCTCGTAAAATGTTTACTAGACAGCAATCTATCTCCTGCCATTAGAAATGGTGTAGCCCGAAATATGTTGTCTTTTACCGTGGTGCTAACTCTTTGTGGCGGAAAGAACGCGTCTACTTACCCAGAACGTTTAATTTGGAAACTTCCATCGTCATCGTGTTTTTTAAGTCATAACATCGATACTGCATGTCGTCTTCAAGTGTGAGGTTGTGGATGACCAGAATCTCCCGGATGCCATTCTGTCTCTCAACCACGTACTTTGTTGACACCGAGTCTGAGACTGTGCCATTCATAGCCAAGATATTCCCACTGGAGTCTTCCCATATGAGAGTGTCCGAGATAGGGAGGTCACATTCTATGGAGACCGAGCTTCCCAGAATTCCGATCACTACATCATTCCCCGTTGCTCCGCTCACTATGATGGAGACAAGTATGATAAATCTGCTAATAGCCATGTCTCATGTTGCCGCAACTTTTAAGTCTGAAGTAGAAAATTAGTGTTATGGTTATCCGACTGAACAGCATACATAGATGGGGGAAAAAGAGGAAGAGAAGGAATTATTTGCAAGAGGGGGCTATAGATTAGGAAAGAGAGCTACGGTTGTGCTTAAAATCACAGGTGCTAGGCGTGTGGCCATTTCACAAATACTGCTTATAAATACCTTCAAATACGTTTAGACATCATAACTTGACATTATAAAAAAAAGAAAAAAAAATGAAAAAAATTATATAGTAATATATTATACGAAAAAAAATATTTTTTCATTTTTTTTTATTTTTTTTATAATGTCAAGTTATGATGTCTAAACGTATTTGAAGGTATTTATAAGCAGTATTTGTGAAATGGCCACACGCCTAGCACCTGTGCTTAAAATAAGGAAAGGATGAAAGACGGGAAGGTAGAAATAAAGATATGAGAAGAAGACATGGTGGTAGAAAGGAGATGGAGCTAAAAAATTAAAGGGAAAAAGGAATCACACAGACGAGAAGAAAACCACTAAATCCGTAAATGAGATCTGGACATTGTGACATAAGTGAGAGAGGGAAAAACCTTATTAACCTTTAGAATATAAAATACAAGGGGGCGGGGAGAGAATTGAGTGGTAGGAAAGAAAAGAAGAAGGGAAGCTGGATAGAAATGGTTAAATGAAAAAAAGCAGAGGTAGGAAAAACACAAAGAAAGGAAGAACAGATACTTGATACAAATAGTAGAGATAGAAAAAATACAAAGGAAGAAAGAAAGGAGAGAGATGCTGATCAAACCGAAAGTTATATGAACGGTATTAAAATAAGGCGAACGCACAAGTAGGCATACGTAAAAATATATGAGTTGAACAAGTAAATGTTGATTTTTACTTTAACCCTTTCAACGTTTAAGGCTGATGTTTAGGGTGGAATAGTTTATTGGTATTTTACATACAGTAAAGGGTAAACTTTGCGCGAGGATTTTGAATAACCAACAGTGCATACACTGATCAGAAGGCTCTTCTATTTGAGCGCTCTGATCTGGGTTTACACTGTGTGCAAATGACATTGCACTCGTCTACCGCTTTCATAGAGTTAAGCGTGCATAATTATGACAAGATTCAGTAAAACCTCTCTAAATCGGACGTTGAATTTGGTCTTGGAGACAGATGGCAGCTAAATGCATGAGCTTTCTGCAAGAATTAAACAGCCACCTGTCTAAAAGTATTTAGATTCGTCTCTACAAAAACCCGGTTTAGAGAGGTTTTACCTTATACAATCTAAACGATATTATATTACAATAGTATATCAATCCCAGTTTTCTCCTTTCTTTTTCAAACATAAAAATTCAGTGTTATAAAATTGAACCATGTGAAAAACAGTTTGTGTTTCATCATTAATGTAATTCAGGATATTACTATTAAAAAAGTATAATCTACAAAATAAAACAGTAGTTCTTACCTTTAAGTCCTGTTGATTAAGTATGCACTGTGCGTTTTATATCCAAGTTGTCGTTCAGTTTTATTCTAGATGTTGCAATTAATTATCGAAACTGTTCTGCACCATTATCCAGAAGAGCATAGCTTTTTATACGTTGTCTCCAGTGTCATACCGGCAGAGCTTTAAACGTCTGTCATGTCGGCAATTATCGATTATTTAATTGGCCGTTTCAATCTGAGTGCGCAATTGTTTTATTTCTTCACTCAGATAATAATTGTTTATCTATCACAATGAGTAAATAATTGCTATTATCGTTTTCACACCTAGTATTAACAGTTTATACATACAGAAAACGTATCCAATATCTTATTAAATACTACATTTAGATAACAATCTGGTATTTTAAAACAATATACGATCATATTAATATGAACACAATAAGTCATACAAACTAAATAAATATTTGTGTACATTAAAGTCTTATTAATACGACCACTCAAAAGAAGTAAAATTCTGTAAATTTAGAACAGGTGGTAACTTAAAACAGGACAACAGTTATGAAGAAAACTCCTATATAGGAGCTTTTTGCATTACTTTTGGCCTGCATTAAGCAACCACCTGTTTTCACAGACCCCTAGGTTAATAAATTATGTGATCGCATTAGCGAGACTTACTTTAATGAACGGTTCACGATTTAGATTGTTGGGAAAAATATTGCACCACCACATCTTAAAAGAATTAAAAACACATACAATCGCTTGTGAAACTTCCGAAGTCCGGGATTTTTGTCTACACGTACATGTACATTGTATTTACAGTTTAACCCTTACCCCACTGTGAATAAATAATGCGCGCTCAAAGTTGGATCTTATGCAAATTTGACTATTTCTGAGTCTGTCAAGCTTTCGGGAAACTATTAATCGCATGTCAAACAGCTTGGATCCTGGTGAAACGCCAAGTTACTCGTCGTCTAATCTGGATCCAAGCTGTTTGCAAATGCAGGTCAGTTCGCTTATAGTGGGATATGGGTTAATCAGCCCACAATAGTTTGGACAAGTCCTTGTTACCTAGGTTATAACAACATGCCATTATAATATTTCATATTAAGGTAATAGCTAATCATAAAATGGTATTTGTTTTTGTCTTTCTATTGGAATAACGATGATGATCTATTGTCAACCTAATGAGTTCTTCGATGTCGTATTAATAAACATCAATACAGGAAGTATAGTTCGCAGTATAGAAACTGATCAAGTCTTGTTCAATATAGATCCGGATAATTTGTTTCCGGATTTGAGTAGAAACAATCTGGATTACAGATTGAACATACCGTCTGCAGGTCAAAGATCGATATGACTTGTCAATGATAGCGATAAAGCCAATCTGACCAATTTGATTTAAGCGTTCTCTGGACTATTGGCGGGATTATTGTGATAAAATGACTCCGTGTTTGTGTGTTACATAACCATATGGGATAGTCGGATTAATGATGTGTGGTTTGAATGCTCCTTATTACAGAGGCTTCACTTCTGTAAACAACCGCATACCTCAGCATGAACTTGGGAGAGAGACATACCAAGCCTTTACTCCTTTACGCCTTTACACACAGAGAAGACCTAGATCAGGATCTGCTCTGTTTGCTTAAGATTTAGTATATACATGTATGTTATTGAAAAATAACCATCTACAACTTCTGCCTTGGCCAATATTTCCTGTGCTCGTGTGTCATTATAAAAAATAATGTAATTAGTACTCGTGAGGTCATCATTTCTTTCATGAATATTCATTGAATAAAGGGTTAATATACGGTTAGCCTAAGGCATCGACAGCTAGAGAGATAGAACGAAACAAAATGAGTGAGATAGCGGAAGACCAAGAGATAAGATAACATATGCACATATAGAAACAAGAAAGAAAGAAAGACAGAGAAAAAATAGATAGACAAAGCCGGAGAATATCAAAAGGAGACAGTCAAACGGTTAGTCAGACATGCAGTCATCGGAGAGAGACAGATACGTTGGCAGAGTGGAACAGCGGAGTGGAAGAGAGAGAGTGAGACAGAGAGAGAGAGATACAGAGACAGAGACAGACAGAGAGAAGAGAGAGGGCGACAGACAGACAGCGGGTCAGAGACAGAGACAGAGAGAGTGAGAGAGAGAAAGAGAGACAGAGAGACAGAGAGAGACATACATACATACATACATACATACATACATACATACATACATACATACATACATACATACATACATACATACATACATACATACATACGTACATACGTACATACGTACATACGTACATACGTACATACGTACATACGTACATACGTACATACGTACGTACGTACGTACGTACGTACGTACATACGTACATACGTACATACGTACATACGTACATACATACATACATACATACATACATACATACATACATACATACATACATACATACATACATACATACATACATACATACATACATACATACATACATACATACATACATACATACATACATACATACATACATACATACATACATACATACAGACGGACATACAGAGGGGTTAGAAAGGTAAATGCAATTGAAGACGAAGACGTATTATTTTTACAATTTATTTGATGAATACAAATAAAATTGACTTGATACATAAGTTAGAGTAGAATATCCCGCTCTTTATTATGTTTGACTTACACATATCGTCGTTAAAGTGAGAGACAACACTAAGTAAAATCAGCTGCAAGATCATCTTTTGCTTCAAGTAAAGTGTCAAAGTACATTTATATCTTTTTTTTTATTTTTCAATACGTCGTATGGTACCTCTACCAGTTTGCATACTGACGAGATATCGAGTACCCCGGGGTCTCATTATAATTCAGTTTATGTGCAAAGGCTATCACAAACTGATTAATGTGGTAGAAAGAGTTGAGGAAGACATAAACATATGTGAAAAATAATGTTTTAAGTCTTACACCACAGAAAAGAGAGGTATTCCAAATTTCTGATTTGTTGCTAGTTCGACTAATTCCGATTCCTTCAAGCTACAGCAGAACACGTCTTAAACGACCATCAAAAAGAGGTCTAATTATGGATCTGTCAGGTGGTAGCTTAACGCAAGTCAAAAATAATGCAGAATGCTCCTATAGAAGCTTTCTGTAATACTATTGTCCTGCATTAAGCAGCCGCCTGCTTTTTAAGATTTCTGCGTTCAGTCATTTCAGAGTCGCTTAAGAGAGGTTCTACTGTATTGACCAAATGTCAATCAGCTTGTATCCTGATGAGACGCCGAGTTACTCACGAGTCTCAAGTGGGTCCAAAGGGTTGGCAAATACAGTAGAATCTGTCTTAAGCGACATTATTTTGATTGGATACAGTGGTTGAAAAGGTGGTTGATGAATGCAGAGCAAAAATAACACAGAAAGCGCCTATATGAGCTTTCTGCATTACTTTGACCTGCATGAAGCTACAGCCTGTCTTAAAGGCCCAAACTTAGACATCTTTTAATGGTCATTTAAGACGAGCTCTACTGTACAAATTAGGTCGCGGTTAGCTGAATAAAATGTTAATGTGCTTTATAGAACGTTGCAACAGAATTAGGTGGAAGATTGTTGTAGTGGTAGTGTTTGGCGTCTATATCCAATGAGAAACTCGCTGATTTGCTTCCATTCGGATTCTGTACAATGACGACAGTGCTGCCATCTCGGTTTGCGAAAGCAGCTGTTTGAAGATCGTCCCAGCCGAATGATGCCGATTCAAGCCGAACGGCTCCGGGCTTGACGAACTTGCTCATGTGCCCGAGAGAATAGTACTCGACATTTTTCGTGTAGCTGCAGCCGCTGTTGACAGTAACAACACCTCGGCAGTCTTGACAGCCATGGACGCCAACCTAAAAGCAGTTACGTGACCGAAAAAAATTAACACCTTTAACCCCTGTCTGCTACAATTTTAAAACCACATTTTTGACTGTTAAATTCTGTTTAAAATTGTGCCTTAGCATTCAACAAGTTCGTGTTCTGGTTAGACACCGTTAGCTGGCATCTCATCAGAGTCCAGTCTGTCTGCACAGGTCATCAAAATGCTGCTTATAATGTTGAAAGGTTTAAACACGTGTGTGTTCTAATAGAACAAGGCTTTGCTAAAAATGACGAAAACTACAAAAAACAGAATATAAGTCAGGCAGGAAATTTGAAAATGACACAAAACGACTATGCACAGCAACACCAGAAGCACAAATGAAATGCGCGTTCGCACACGACATTCGTAGACTGTTCCTTGCCAAAGGATGTAGAACATAAAGGAACTCCTCTACAAAACACAAAATTCAATTCAATGTTTTACTAATTGGTCGTTTGTGCATGGTATTTGTTTAAATAAGGATACAATTATTAATACCTTAAAGAATAAAGTAAACTATTTAGTCCAGATTTCATTCATTATTCTCATATCTTCGATTCACTTTTCCCGTAAACAAATCGGTCGTAGGCGAATCTTAGCTGACTTCATGACAATCTCTTTACACCTTGTCATGTCTTCCACTGCTCTTTGAGACGTTGCCCACTTCTTCTTAAGTCGACGCATCGTGCTGATTGATACATGTACGTGTAAATGCTTTCTGTTTGTACCCAATGTTATTTACACATTTTGTTGCTAATTTAATCTTATGTTTAGGGTTGTGAAATGTTGTTTGACAATTGCTGATTGCTAGATGTTTTTGCTAGTTGCAACTCGATATGTCAGTTCACAACTTCAGCACCGGAGACATAGTGTATACATGTCTATATCTATGTAGTAGCTAACATACGTATGAAGTGATCGAGGAGAGCTTTAGGATCGAAAAATGGAGAATGATATGAGTAAACGCAAACAAGTTACACATTTACTGCAATTTATGTACAACTAACACTTGACGATATTGTCTGATTTTGAAAAAAATAACACGTCGAGCTTATGGGAATATTTAGGGATTTTCTAAAGAAAAGTGAAGTATGACAAATAATGCAGACCCCGATGAGAGGGCTCCTCTAGGAGCCCACTCATCTGGATCTTCACTGTTTGCAAATACATTAGTGACTCGTGTCCCACACAGAAAGGGTTACCACTTTCAATGCTGAATAATTATCATCTGCTAAGATTTTCATGTGTTTCAGCGTTCAAAGTGACATTTTCTTCAATAGCTTTACAAAATTATGACCTGTGTTAAACAGTTTGGTTCCTTAGGAGACGTCGAGTTACGCTACGCCTCGTAGATCAGTTATCACAGACTGGCCTATGGCGGCAAAAGAGTTAACAATGTAATTCAGATATATCAAGATGGCATAAGTCTGAACAATTCGGTGGGCAATACTCAAAACTTAAATTAGCTGAGAACTCATGATTGTAAACATTCTCTTATTAGAAGGAACCAGAGTGATAGCAAGGTCGCACAGGGGCCTAATATCTGAATTTGATTTGAACTTATATATATTCACCTGACCATGTACGTGAACATTGTTCATTAATAAAATTGCTTTATAGAACTGTAGATGTTAGAGTCTAGACCCACTAACTGTACACGGTTATATATACAACGATCCCAAAACTTATGTCATCTGAAGCACTTCATGCAAAGTCCATCTGTTAAACTGTGAAAGGAAGGACGGGTTTCGCCAAAAGCAATCAGCCAAATGCTTTATGTGATAATCACATAAAGCATTTGGCAAATATCAGGCAGAATTAAAATTTTATCAAATAGCATGGCATTTATAAATAACAAATACCAAATACATTTGGTAATGAGAACAAAATGGTAAACGAAAGTCAAAATGAAAGAAGCAAAACTCATAGAACATTCATTAATTAGAATGACGCACAAGCTTTCCATAGAACTAATATTCAATAAGCTTACAGCATTTTCGGAAATAGCTTATGCATTAAGAAATCACCAAACATGAATAAATACTAAACAACATAGTTCCCAGAATGTACATGTTCATCAATGAAGCTATATACAAACCTTAGGCCCATGGTTTTGATCCAAAGCAAGGCTGAACAGCATAGCAGTCTTGGCCCAGTTTCTGGTTTGACCGATAAATACAATTCGCGTGTCCCAGGTCAGTGTGCTGGCAAAGTTTGTATCCCAGCTTCCACCCGACACCTCAGTGAAATACATACCTGTAATATTGAATAATGAAATTTATTTTCACATGAAATTATATTAAATCATAACATACCTGCAATATTATCCAGCAGCAGAGAGAATTATTTCATAGAACATGTTTTTACACACAATGTACCGCTGTTAATGCAATTTACGTATGGGAGAAATAGACAGTTACCCAAATAATGATGTACGACAACAATTGTTTTAATGTTTTACAAATCCATAAAACATTGGTTCAATTTTGATTAATCACTAGTCGATTGAATAAAGACCCAAAAACGGAACAAAATAAGATGGAGTATGCAATGTGTTTGTCGTGACATCAGTACCAAGGGAGGAAAAGATAAATACCTGTCACTAAAGACGTTAAAATTGTCTCCCTTACTATACTACACCTGTAATCTCGCTCATGGAAAATGGGGAACAAAATGCCGAATGTGCCAAGAATAATAAACTTCATGCAGAATGGCCAAGAATGTACATGCTTACCGACATTGGGGAATTTGTTGTGGAATCCACCTGGGGTGTCATGTTTTCCACCGTAGCCGTGCCATGCAACACCGGAAATGTATTGAGCTGCACCGGCTAGTGCGAGAAAGTAAAAATGGAAATTTTATAGATCCATGGATGGACCCCTGCACATAGTGCTGCATTATACAACCTCAACAGAAAATCTCGATGAATACAGAAAATACTTTAGCCAAACTGTTCAATGCTTCTTAATTCATGATTATAATTTCGTTTGATATTTTATCAAAATATGAATTATTCCCAGCATGGCAATTTTAACTACTTCAAGCATATGAGAAACTGTTAGCTGAGTGGCAGACAGCATGGGTGTTCATGAGAAACTGTTAGCTGAGTGGCAGACAGCATTGCTGTGCATGAGAAACTGTTAGCTGAGTGGTAGACACCATGGTGTGCATGAGAAACTGTTAGCTGAGTGGTAGACACCATGGGTGTGCATGAGGAACTGTTAGCTGAGTGGCAGACAGCATGGCTGTGCATAAGACACCGAGTTACTTGACGTCTCATCTGGATCCATGCTGTCTGCAAATGCGACCCAGGTCGCCAATAGCCTAATACAGGTTAACAAAATGACTTACAATCCTGCAGTATTTGTTCTGGATACCATGAGTCAGACCAGTTATGGTCGAAAATCAGGATCTTTGTTTGAATGCCATTCTGTCGGAATTTCGGTCCAAGGTGGTCCCTTATAAACTCCTTTTGCTGATCTGCGGACATCTTCATGGTCGGGTAGTCATTACGTGAAAGTAGGGGCTCGTTTTGGACTGTCATGGAGTGTATGGTAATTCCCTCTCTGTTATACGCCTGGATAAATTTCACAAAATAATTCGCCAGTGTATCCATATACTGGCCACCCTTAAAATCGCCACCGAACAACTGGTTCCCATTTTTCATCCACGCCGGCGCAGACCAGGGCGTGGCCATAACCTTTAACGAGGGATTAATCGAGAGGGCTTGTTTCAGGATCGGAATGATGAAGCTTTTGTCACCGTTGATGCTGAAGTGATCCAAGTTCATGTCGTTCCAACTGTCGTCATATGTGTACGGATGGACGGCCTGTAGATCTGTGGAGCCCATTGGCAACCGAACATAAGAAATACCTGTAATATACACGGCTACAGTAAATCATCTCTATAGCGATCGATAAAGCGATATATCATTATCGGTATTAAACTCTTTACTCCATATATACGCCTTTGCAAACAGAGTAAATCCAGATCAGACGGCCCCTGTAGGAACCGTCTGATCAGGGTATGTTCTGTCTGCTCTTAAATAATATATACATGTACATGTATATGTATATGATTCTATAGTTTCTGCCATGGCTAACTATTCCTGTATCCATGGCCATTATAAAAACCAATATAACTAATATTCGTGATGTCATTATTTCTTACATGAATATTCATGGAGTAAAGGGTTAAGACAAGTGCTAGTCTGATTTAGGTATGATGCAGATAGCAGCGAGTGATATAGTCATTTGGCATGACGTCACTTACTGTTAAGATTCAATTCCCAAATTTACCTATGCCATTATCTCCGAACAGGTCATTCATGATGTCGTTCCTTCTGCAGCTATGGTAGATGACGTAGGCTGCCGAACTGGTCAGTGTGCCACCAAAACCCTCGATGGACTGTCGTATCTTAGTCCTGTCCACCCAGACACTGTAGCCCTGGGAGGATCCGGCGGTGCCAATGACACCGTTGTGGGTCATTCGGTGGCTCTGGTCCCCTGTGGTCACCCACACCTCATACTCGTCGTTATAAAGAAAGGCGCTGGCCCATTGACACAGTACCAGAACGGCTAGTACAACTGGAATAACAAAGTCCACATATTCGTAGCAATACTCCGACCTGACACACATCTTAATTGTGATGTGTGTGATAAACTGCACCGTTTACATCTGACTAATCCTTTACTCCAACATATTCATGTCAGAAATAATGACTGTATAGACATATACACTATATACATGTATAATATATATATCTATTAGCTGATTTGTTATAATGGTAAACGTAAAAAGAAAGAAATGTTTTGCCATGACAAAAACATATAGATATATGTGTATATATAATTCCACATGCAAACAGAACAGACTGTTTGCAAAGGCGTCAAAATGCACATTAACCCATTCCCTCATATTGACGACTTTTTGTCAAAGTCACTTTGGGAAACCATTGTGATAAATAGAGCATTTGCGCCTGCTCTATTTATCACAATGGTTTCAAACTACAAAATTCTAAAAGTTTCCCTTTCTCTAGTTAATGCTCCATTTCGGTAGATTTATTCAAAGAGGTTGTATTTAAAATAGCCTATGGGGTAATGGGTTAAGCGATCACTTGCTTTTTCAGACTCCTATATTAGATAAACGAATGACCGCTTAAGACAGGTTCTACTGCATATTGTTTGTATGCCATGAATATTATCTTCCTCATATTTGCGGTTTATGTATATCTATTTTCAAATACTTTGTTTTGGTTCGGAGGACTCACTCATTCATATTTAACACTTTACTCCATAAGTACACCTTTCATGCCTTTGCAAACAGTGTAGACCTAGATCAGACGACTCCTGATTGCTTATAATATAGGATTGAGTCTACAGTTCTGCCATGACTGAATCCTGTGTCCATGTGTCTTTCTACCAACTAATCTAGTTAATATCAATGATGTTATTATTTCTTACATGGATATTCATGGAGTACAGGGTTAACTTCCCTACGGCTGCATAAACTGTCTGATAAAATGCGATACCTTTAACCCATTTATTCCCACATTATACAATAAAACCTCTCTATAATGTCTACAATGGCCACTAAATCGTGTTAATTAGTTGGTATTCAGGGCAGGTGGTTGCTTAAAGCAAGGTGAAAGTAAAACAGAACGCTCCTATAGGAGCGTTCTGTTTTACTTTCACCTTGCTTTATGCAGCCACCTGCCTTTAATACAAAATACTTGATGTAATTTAGTGGCCGCTATGGAGAGGTTTTTTACTGTATAAGGAAACTCGTCCAGATCTTACTTTGGAACCCATCCACGTTTTACGTGGGTAGGGCAAAGTAAACAAAATGGATATACACAGTTTGCCTTAGTCTTTTTAAGGGATACTGGATATTAATTTGTTAATAGTTTTAGAAATATTTGACTTTGTGGAAAACAGCTTGGGTCCTGATGAGACGCCACATTACTCGGCCATCTACCTGGATCTAAGTTGTTTGCAAATGCCATTCAGATGGCGCTTAGCAGAACAAGGAAGAGGTAATCGACGTAGGATGGACAGGGAACTGTAAGCCGGGATTGATGAATTTACATCATAGTCGAAGAAACATGTTCAACTATAATTCAGTACTCACATGCTCAATATACATAAATCTTTACCTAAAACAGACGCCTTACTAACAGAGTAGATTCCTATCAGACGGCTGATATAGGAGCCGTCTGTTCTCTTTGTTGGTGGAATAATGTAGATCTGATTTTACAATTTCTGTGCATGGTTGTGCTTATATGCTATTATACAAACTTATATTTGTCGTGATGTCATTAATTCATTAAGTAAAGAGTTAAACATACATGTACATGTACTTAAATAAAATTGTCTGTGAATGCAAAACTCTCTGTCACATGAACAATAATTTTCATACCGGTCATTAATATTGAAATGGTTACCTTTGTTCATTGCTTTCATAAGTAAATCCCAATGCCGGTATGTTCCTTCACAGTTTTCCCAGGCTATTGAACAGACCCTGACTTTAACATCTGTTGTGATAAGGAACCGTTGATATCTCTTGTTTGTAACCTCAGTCTATGAGACTTTACCTTGCTCCATTTGTTTCTATGCCATTTGATGTGATAAAGAACCATTTTGTCATTGTTTGTAACCTCGGCCTAGTGCATCTGCCTTGCACGATTTGTTTCTATGACATGATAGGGTCATATAAGATGAAGCGTTTGGAACATGCAAAATGTTAGACTTTAGGAGTTGTGAACTCCATCAACCTCTGAACTGGAATTCTAGTACAGAAGATACTTTTAGGCAGGTGACTGTTTAATACAGTGTGAAAGTCTTATTTAGGTAGATGACAGTTTAATGCAGGATGAAAGTTCCTAGATAGGTTCTACATGACTCCTATAGGAACTTTCTACATGACTTTCACCCTGCATTTTAAGCTGCCATCTGTCTCCAAAACAGATATTAATACTAAATTGAACCTCTCTAAAGTCATCACCGAATCCTTATCTCAATGTGAAAAAATAATGTCTACTCAAATTTAGACCTGATGCAGTATGACCCCTTCTGATTCAAACAACCTTTTAAGATCATATTGACCGAGTGTCAAACAGATTGGATCCTGATGAGATGACGAGCTACTCGATGTCTCATCTGAAACCAACCTGTTTACAAATACACATACGTGTCAGGTTGAGGGTAGCGGGATGTAATGGTATGAACTAAAATGGGTGTCTATAAAACACATGGATATATGTACTACAGAACAACGAAAGTAGAACATAAAGATCCAAAGGGAGACCACCGGCATACAGTGGTAAATACGCTATTCCTACCCATTTACCCGTTTTTCTACGCGTAAGAAACGGGTAGTGAACGGTTAACGAACGGTTAACGAACGGTTACGGGATAAACGGTTTACACGCGTTAAACGCGTAAAGAAACGATTATACCAAAGAAGTTGCGGTAGGTGCATAAATTTTCCGTTTCATGCGGAGATTTTGGATCTTATCGATGATAGCCGTTTTCAAAAATGTCCGAATGAAACGGGTTAGCCAAAATAAGAATCGATTCGTCACTCAACGAACGTTTAGCGGTTCCATCCCGGCTAGTGTCGACGATTTGCTCATTTAGGTGACGATATGTTCTTAAATTTTGTTTGTACAAAGCTATCATATCAGATATCCACTGTATATCAAACAAATGTATTGAAGAATTTAGTTCTTTTTGTGTAGGTTTCTACATTTCAGATAAAAAACTGTCACAAAGTAAACCACCAAATTTTGGATCTAGAATGAAGAAACCTACTAAAAAATGACATCATGAGTGTTTATTAGATCTTGCTGAATTTAACAACGGTAGAAGTGCACACGCCTTTTTGATATTTGTAGAAAATGTAGTCAACTCTATTAATTTATAATTTCATAAGCAGAGTGGGACCTGATCCGACGGCCGCTACAAGAGCCTTCATGTCTATGTTTACTCTGTTTGCAAATGCTTTAGAGTGTTAAATCCATGTGTATGTAATGGGATAAGCAAATAATGCAGACCCAAGATCAAACGGCTTCCACGCGAGCAATCTGATCTGAACCTATTACGTTTTCAAAGGTGTTTTCATCATTATGAGGTAGATCTAAAGCGCTTTAAACAAATACAGTAAGCATATTTCATGCTCACATATAACTATGAAAACGTTCTTATTATTTTGTTACTTTGTGAAGATTAAACCTTTGTATGCCGAAATTTAAAAGTGGAATGGCCCATCATATTCCATTCACTATTACCAGGCTTATATTTGCTAGATGATTTCAATTAGGCCTATGAAAATACTAGTGAAGACCCTGATCAACACCCTGATTTTGTAGCTATATTGTCTGTGTTTACACTGCTTTCAAATGTCAGTACTTTTGTTCCCCGCATTCAAATATTTTAAAAATACTAACTCGAGCTATAATTGTTATGAATGCATGAAAATAAATTGTCTTAGTTGAAGACTTTATGTTTTCCCCTGCCTAAATATACGATCAAAGCTGCCAGATGCATGGTCAGTAAATTCCCTAGCTATTTTCTCAGCAGGGGACAATGGTCTTGACAGTGATCACACCACTGCTTTCTTATCAACAAAGTTGCGAACTATTACGTAACAGAAATACCAAATAATGTGCCCATGCAATGATCTAAAAGTATGTTTTTTTAGCTTCTCCAAAATACAAGAAAACTATGTTTTGAATAATTGTAGATCTATGGCTCAGCACAAATATAAATCCAAACGTTTTAGACCAATTAAGATTAATATAAATTCTAGTTTTAAAGATAGTTTAGAATGATATGATCTAGATCTGTTGTAAAATACTTCTACTATATCTTCTACGGTACTGTACGAACAGTAGCAAAAAAGACATTTAACAACACATAGATGAACGCAACGAAAATGTAGACCTATATTTTAATATAGATCTAGATCTAGCTAGATCTTATGGAAATGAAACGAGAATTAAAAGTTTAAATACTGTTAACCCTTTCGCTGCCAATGTCGGATCTGTGATTACCTTTGCAAACAGTTTGGATCCAGATGAGACGCAAAAGGTTTTGGACCCAGATGAGACGCCGAGTAACTCGGCATCTCATCGGGATCAAAACTGTTTGTTACTGTTACTATGTTTTTGAAACAAAAATGAAGAAAATCAAAAGAATGAAAATTTGTAGCAGACGACAAAGTTAGCAGACGACAGAGTTTGGCAGCGAAAGGGTTAATCTTAATTTTACATATCAGGAGTGTCCAACAAGTAAATGAGAATGTCCACCATTTCAAAGAAAGGGCATATCAAGGATTACCCCCCTTTCGTCCATGATTACTCCCCTTTCATCCGGGCACTTAAACGTTTAGGAAACGCGTTAAGATACGCGTAAACAAACGGTTAGAAACCCGTTTAACGAAACGGCTAAGAAACGGGTAACGAACGGTTAGGTAACGCGTAAGAAACGCGTTAAGTGGGTAGGAATAGCGTATTTACCACTGTAACCCTGTCTGTACGAGAAACGAGTCACTAATTTATCATGCAACGTCACGAAATACAGTCACTTCCTACTAGCATAATATTTTCCACGTCGACGCTGTATTTTGTGAGGTATGGTGCATGTGTACTGACCCGACTGGAATGCAAGTTTGGTTCAGCCAATAGGAAGAAAACAGAAGGACGAAAAAGGCATAATTAAACATAAACATCAAATTAACACATTTTCTCACCTTTGTCTCAACTATCTGTCAATATAAAATGATTAAATCAAGTTTGTTTTTGTTGTAAAAGTCGATGACGTCACTGCATGCCAACATGACGTCACATGATTCGTACTTGCATGTATTTTTATCCAGGGGACGAAACCGCTTTAGCAATCTTTCTATTTCTTCATTTTCCCCATTTTTCTTGGTGTTGCATGATAAAAGAATTACTATGCTAGTAGTTTGGAAGTTCAGCTGTATTTTGGCTCGTCAGAAAAGTAGTTAAATGCTCGCCAAGGCTCGCATTTAACAACTTTTCCAACTCGCCAAAATACAGCTGAACTTCCAAACTACTAGCATAGTAATTCTTATATCCTTGCTCTATGCAGATAAATCCGCAAATCATGTAAGGGAATGGACACTCGTGCTACTTTTATACTTGTGAACCTAGATCGATATTTGCGTGACCTAGGTCGGTATTTGTGTAACCTAGCTATATACTTGTGTGTCATAGGTCGGTACATGTGTTACCTAGGTCGGTACTTTTGTAACCTAGATCGGTATTTGTATGACCTACGTACTTGTGTGAACTAGATATATACTTGTGTGGCCTAGGTCGGTATTCGTATGACATAGGTCGATACTTGTGTAACCTAGGTCGATATTTGTGTTCCCTTGGTCGGTATTTGTATGATCTTGGTACTTGTATGACCTAGATATTAATTTGTGTGGCCT
The DNA here is from genome assembly GCA_963576725.1 of Azorinus chamasolen. Classification (NCBI taxonomy): domain Eukaryota; kingdom Metazoa; phylum Mollusca; class Bivalvia; order Cardiida; family Solecurtidae; genus Azorinus; species Azorinus chamasolen. The sequence goes on from OY755243.1 coordinate 43,525,965, forward strand.
AGGTCGGTAAATATTTATTATAGTCCCTCTTACCTATTATAAGCCGAACACGCAGATACTGCAACTGCACATTCTCCAAACCACAGTAAACTGTCATTCGACACCATTCTCATCTGCCAACTGTCTGATGTATCGAGCATAAAATATCCGTCCGAGTATAAATCGAAGTGACTACATGTATATACATGTATATACATGTATATGTTCGCACTAATATAAGAAGCCCAATTCACATTTGTCGTACCACGTTCTTTATGAGCGGTATCTTCAACATTGCCTCGTTCCACACAAATGCATTAATGGCGTTCATTGGTGCTTGGCTTGACACCGGGTTATGACAAAGAACCGTAAGCGCTTCCTCTCTGTTAGTACAAAGGTTACATTGCAAATCATCTGCAACCTTTTCTCTGTAAAAAGGAACATATGGGATAACAAACACATAACACTTACATTTAACCCTTTGCCTTATAATAATCATTTTATAAATAATGACTATGAATATTAACAAGCTATGTTTTATAATGACATTATAACGGAAGCTGTAGGGTCAGATATATACAGTAAAACCTCTCTTAACCGGAATTCTAGTAGAGAAGACATTAGATATTTTAGGCAGGTGACTGTTTAATGCAGGGTGAAAGTTATGCAGAAAGCCCAGAACACCCTCCAGTATGCTAACACGGTTCCAAGCTTCTAACAGAATAGTAGAAGGAACCCGGAGAACAAGTAAACTTGTTTCAGAATGTTCTTGAGTATACCACAAAATGTGCTAATGGCTTGTAAACCAACAGTACTAAAACCCAATGGAACATATAGAGGTGTTCCACTGGAGGTGTGTGCACAAGACCTGTGGAGTGACATGGAATAGAAAGGGGACTAATACAATGCTCTCTGAACAGCAAGCATATCAACAAATGACACTGACCTACGACGCTTACGGAAAGGACAACACATCAAGTAAATGGCAATGAAATAACTGAAGGCAGTGGAACTTAAACAAAGTATTTTACCCACGGGCTTGGTCTAATTACAAAGCTAACTGTGAAAAACATTGCTCCCCGTGTGTTATTGCTTTCAACACATCGAGCATATACACATACAGGAGTCCACAAATGCCATACTGAAATACATGTACTGTAAACTGGACGTAAACCCCGATTTAAACAAACTAAACACAAATGCCATCAACAGCCTTGCAACATACATGTATATACATGTCATTTTTGTATTAAAGACTATCCAGATACAATAGTGGTCCACTTCTCTAGTCTCATTATCAGGTGATTTGCTCTATCGTCCCCAAGAGTTGCTCCGACGTAGGTCAGTATCGGCAAAGGACTGATTTCGTTGTCCATCGCTTCTCTCCAGACTTTTATAACCACTATGAGACTGCCTCTGCTCGTCGACAAATGCCTTCGATTACCTGTTTCTCAAGCGACCTGTACTCCTGAGCGTGCTTACATGGTTCCAAGCGTCTAACAGAAAGTAGAAGAGGAGGCTGGGAAACAAGTAAACTTGTTTCAGAGTGTTCTTGAGTCTCATTTTGAGTCAGATTGTCCTGCATATCTTCTACAAACCATCTCTATAGACAGGTTCCGGTCTTCTAACCTTGCTGCTAGTACTCGTCCATTAACCGATTTGTGCCCAGTGTCCCTTTAAAAAGGACATATACAGTGTATATCCAAATCAGAGGGCTCCTTTAGGAACCCTCTGACCAGGATCTAATTTACCCATGTATGTCAAAGTCTTATATCGTCAACTAGTTTGTTTGCTGTGCCCTTTAAACATGGCAACTGGATGGGTTTCAACATGACACCTGGACGCGTTTTTTCCTCAAATAATATTGAAATAAATGGTTTAACGACTGGCATATGTCCCTCTACCTCTCATGGGCGTCCTCTATCCTCTGCTCCAGCAGCACAGTAAGGTTCAGACGGGTTAACTGCTTAATGGTCATTGCCTGAAACAATATATCAGACTGGTGATGGGGATCTTTCGTGGGAATTTTAGCTACCTTTTCAGACCCACCTAGAAATCCCAGTTGGCCGTGGCATATAGACCTGGTGTAGATCACTGTATGGTGATTGCTGAAGTCCTTTCCATCATGGGCGAAAGTCGGTAAGTTCAACACTACAAACTTCTACTACACCCAAGCTAGCCGCAGTCTCGCTTTAGATATTGTGGTGACGTTACCTGTATCTTTTATCAGACTGCAAGAAGATAAGAAATGTCCATGATGTTATTATTTCTTAAATGGGTGTTGGACATAATAGTCGTCCTGCATTAAGCTAAAATCTGTCTGAAAGACTCATCATAAGAATTCTTTTAAGTGGTCACTGTTGAAAATGTTAGTTTTGTAGATGTCAATATGTAAACACGGTCACTGACTGCTAAAATATGCTTTACACAATGTACTCGATATACCACCCGCTGAGAAATAACAAAGTTGTGGCTGAGATGTTAGGTAGAAACAATGTGTTCACTAAATTACCGATTTATCATGTCAGGTGGCGTGAAATGTATATAACTGAAAGTCTACCTTCTGACTATTGTATACTACAATGGATCCACACAGATTAAGACATATAGCCGTTCGCCGCTCTATCAGTCCAAACTGATTGATTAATAATAGCATATTTTATCTGTAAGTAATATGAGAGAAATGGTAAAACCTACGAAATAAAAGTCATGTCGAGTCCAGATACGGATGTGTTGTATATAATAAGCATTATCATTGCGAAAAATGCAGCAATAACAATTTCATCTTCATCTCATCAGGCATTGTAATTTGACTATACCCTTATTACACTAAGTATCCGACCACCTCTGTCCGTCTGTCTGTCCGTCTGTCTATATGTCTGTATGTCGTCTGTCTGACTGTCATTCTCCCTCTCCCCCTCTCTCCCCCTCTCTCCCCTCTATCTCTGTCTGTATATGTGTCTGTCTGTTCGTCTCACAGGGGGCCATTTCGTGGGTCTACATTGTCTAAAAGGTCAAAAAATTGATTGGGTCGATTTAGTGTTATATTATATACACTAAATCGACCCAATCAATTTTTTGTCTTTTACTGTCATTCTCTGTCTTTTTTCTGTCTCTCTCGAAATATATCTCTCGTTTCTGTCTCTCTCTCACTCTCTTTCTATTTCCTTCTCCTCTGTTCCTCTATCTGTCTCTGTCTGTGTCACTGTCTGTCTGTATCTGTGAGTCTCTCTCTGTATGTCTCTGTGTGTGGTGTGTGTGTGTGTGTCTCTCTCTCTCTCTTTCTTTCCCTCTGTCTGTCTCTCACTGTCTCTATGTCTCTGTCTCTCTGTCTATTTGTCTGTCTATCTGTCTGTCTGTCTGTCTGTCTGTCTGTCTGTCTGTCTGTCTATCTGTTTATCTGCCTCTGTGTGTGTGTCTGTCTATCCCTCCCTCTCTCCTCTCTCTCTAAATGGGATTTCGTTAGACTAAATAAGTGACACCATCTTGATAAGTTTAACTTAAACTGATATAGTAGCAATAGTGTAGATCCTGATCAAACTGCTATCCGAGGAGTAGTTTGAACTGGGTCTGCACTATTTGCCTGTTTGAATAATATCTAATAGTGTGTAAGCAGGGTAAATCAACATTTATCATGCTATATGCGTGATCTGACTCGCATTTGCAAACAGCCTGGATCAACGAGACACATTGTAACTCGGCGTTTGATCAGGATCCAAGCTGCTTGACATTCGGTCAATAGTTTCTCAAACGATTGTACGAATATAAGATGTAAGTAAAACTGCAACAGACCAACGTTTTAACAGACATATTGTTTCAGCACTATAAGGTTTAAAAACAGGGCAACCATTTTAAAATAAAATATTTAGAACCCCGGCAGTCTTCGCTTCATTATCAGTATTTCATATCTATAAAATGCAATGTCACATTTTAACCGTATCAACGTTAACTTTTCAGCTAACTACTCCAAATATCAAGCTTATCGTGATTATCCAAGTATCTTTGTAAAGAAAGTGTAACATGACAAGTAGTACAGACCCTGACAAGAGGGCTGCACTACGCGTACTACTCTCATCTGGGTCTAACTGTTTGCCAAAAAAACCAGCAGTGACTCGTTTCCCGTACCGCAAGGGTTTAGCGATATACTTTTAGACCTATGAATACGGGACACGAGAATAATGATATTTGTGAACAGTGTAGACCCAGTTCAATAAAACCGAATCTGCAATTTTCTCTTTTCGCATTGCTACTTTTGCTTTCGAAGGATCTCCCATTTCATATTATTTGCAGGAGCCGTTGATGAGGGTCTGTAAGGGGTCTCATTTAGAATTAATATATCTCAATCGGATTATCTTTACATTTAACCTCTGGTGGACAATTCTACTTTTAAACATCAGTCTTCTAATGAGTAGTTAACAAAAATGTCTGTTTGAAATAAGTGAAGTACATGCATAGCTTCTCAAGTGAGAGAAACCCACACCGAATATTTAGTTACTGTTCTATACACATATACAAACTAAATCGACAAAAGATATAGCAAAGTCTATCTTAAGCGACCCTCAGCCCACTCGATGCTGACTTTTCAAATAGACTACATGTATATGTAGTAAGGACTTGTAAGTTCAAACAGGTCGAGCTTACCGCGAATATTCAGGGATTTTAAAAGAAAATTGTAACTTGACAAACAATGCAGACCATAAGTGAGGGTGTTCGTCTAGTATCCCTCTCATCTAGGTCTACAGTGTTTGCAAAGGACATTTATAAGTGAATCATTCACTTCACTGAAAGGGTTAATATGAAAGTAACACTTTGTGGAGGTTTTACTGTACTGGCTATTTTCTGTATCAGGAATCCTATCCGTCCATCATTTTGCCACACGCTGTTTATTTTTTTATAAACTGTATCGAATGTTAGTTGGAAAGGAACATTAGCGAAAAAAGAAAGAATAAGTTTTGACTAGCAAATAATTAATACATGTAGTTTGTTCCTCAATTATCACAAATATTAAACATTTCAGGTTGATAAAAGGTATGACTAATATAATGTGATGTATATTACCATGATGACTTTGAAAGTGATTCTCATGATGATGATCATTCGACGATAGCGACTATGATGTTGATACCAGTAACCAGGTGATGACAGTGATATAGATAAAAATACGGCAGTTTTTATACAGCGCATATGACGCAGTAAAACCTCTCTAAACCGGACGTTAAATTTAGTGTAAATATATCTCTTGGAGACAGGTGGCAGCTTAATGCAGGGTAAAAGTCATGCAGAAAGCTCCTAGGGGAGCTTTCTGCATGACATTCACCCTGCATTAAGCAGCCACCTGCCTAATTGTATCTGAAATCTTATCTACTAGAATTCCGGTTTAGAGAGCTTTCACTGTAGTGACTTTGGTCCTTGTTCTGCTGCTCCCGACCTGACCCGCATTTGCAAACAGCTTGATGCATGTGAGATGCAGAGCAAGTCGGTTTCTTATCAGGATCCAAGCTGTTTAACATTCGGTAAATAGTATCTCAAAAGCTTGACCAAATCGGAAATAGTCGAAATTGCAGCGGATCCAAATTTCAGCAAATACTATTTTTACAGAGCGGGATAGGGATTAAGATTACCGTTACAGTCAATAGGATTACCATACATTTTGATGGGAAGCTCTTTACCCCCATATAAACGCTTTTCGCGCTTTTGCAAACAGAGTAGACACAAATTAGACGGATCCCCTAGGAGCCGTCTGATCATGGTCTGCTCTGTTTGCTTATAGAATTGTAATAGATCTGATTCTACAGTTTCTACCTACGACAATACATCCTGTGTACATATCCAATTATAAAAAAATAGCTAATGAATAACCATAAATATTCAACAGAGAACTGTTTAAAAATTAAGTGAACATGTGTCCCAAAGGGACCCTGGAGTCCCGGACACCAGAATGCAACACACATAGCATTTTCAGTGCCAAATATGACATTTTCGTACTTGTGCGCAGTTGTTCCTGGGCGACTAACGAATGTGATCCTTTCAGGAGTTCCTTACTGTTCACTTTTATCACTAAGCTCGGTAAAATCTGCACAGCCCTTTCGGCAACTGCGGATAGCGCCTGGAAATAAACACTAACAGCAACTGAATTTGAGCTGTTTTCTGCCGTTTAAAAGCTTTTTAGTAATTATAATTTGGATGCCGAACAGCTTTGATCAAGAATACATGCGACGTGACTCCGTATCTGACATGGATCCATATTGTTATAATATGATAACATGTTTCATATCCGTCTGTTCTAAGGATGTATATGAAAGGTATCGCCAGCTCTAATCTGATAGCGATTGTATTAAACTCAATATTAACATGTAAAAAGTCAATGCGTGCTTGTCCGAATAGTGATAAATTGTAGAATAAATCAATCTATATATACCTAAACACTAGCAGGCCTTTGATAACATGGCATTCCGCCGGTCTTTTCGACTTAGAGTAATCGATTGAAGTTAAGAAATGTCCGTATCAAGCACGGAGAGATTAATAACATGGAAACGGGGGCTTTAGTCGTGGGTTTGAGGGAAATCATAAACAGCGACAGAAAAAAGAGGGATTCATTGGAATAGTTGTTAGACTCAAGAATAGTTGTTAGACTCTGGTGAGTTTTTACTATTATGGAATATATATGTAATGATAGTATATATATTGTGTAAATAATGACGAGAAATGTGTTTAATACCAACCTAAAGAAGATGGTTATATTGTTTATTGTATACATATCGTTGAATTATAAATGAAAAAGCCAAAGTCTGACGCAACACAACAATATTGTCACCGGAAGTGATATCACTAGTAACGATATCAATTGTGAAATTTATCTAACAGAAATATATGTAGTTCATTTTTAGGTATCTAGATATATTATCACTAGGGTATCGATATCAAGTATGGAATTTATCTAAGAATTACATGTAATTCATTTTTAAGCATATTATTATAAGTAATAACGACATAACACATTACAGATTGACTGGGCGTCATTAAACCGTACAAATATTCTGGTATAACCAACGCTATCCATGATGGGTAAGGAATGGAGAAAAAGGTCCAACACTTTTATTTGTGATAATTGAAAATGTAGCAGTCTGTAAATGAATACCATTATCCAGCATCCAGATTCTGTAATCATTTACATACGGCAAAACCTCGTTATTCCGGGCTTAAAGTAAAAATGAATTGAGCGACAATCGAAAAGGGGTCTAAGTATGAATTTGTAAGGCAAGTCGTAATTTAATGAAAGTCACAAGTTATGCAGAAAACTCCTATAGGAGCTTTCTGCATTTGGTTTGCCATGCATTAAGCAACCACATAGTTTTTTAAGACAGACTCCTATGTTCAATAAATAAATGGTCGCTACTGTATTTGTTTAAGCTGGAGACTGCTTAGTGTAGGGTGAAAGTCATGCAAACAGCCCTGAGGATCTTTCTGCATGACTATCACACTGCGCACCAAATTGACTCGTGACTTAACCGTTTTCACTATAACCCAACCTCCCTGTGTCCATGTGCAATTAAATGTGCAGTAAGCAATTAATCTAATTAATATTCAAGATGTCATTACTTCTTACATTAATATTCATGGAGTAAAGGTTTAAATACAGATAATGGTACGTATAAGTCAATATTCCGATTACCAAGGTTTTACTGTGTGTCCCTCACATGTATTATGTATTGCTTTCCTATGCCGCCAAGTGTGTGCTGTTCCTGAAATTCAAATATTCTTGAGAGAATTCAGAAAAGAGACAAGTTAAAGCGTCCATGATTTCCAAGTAAACAATGCCTAGCCTACAGTTATGCATTATATTAAATAAGAAAGTTCCATTGACAACGTTCACATGTTGCTTTAATTGTTTCCCTGATGTCATAAAAATATTCAGATCCCGAACAGAGCGTTTCTTTCATATTATTATTTAGTTTAATCATATTGCATTGATTAATATAATACATAAAGCATAATCATACATATATTCATGTACATGTATATAATCGGAAAATGAAGCGAAACGGTTGGGCCACAAATTATTTCAACATTAGATTCGGCCTTTCCCCTTGCATGCATATTATCACTCTTCAACGAGTTGCTTTATATGATGAGAAACGGGCCTTTGTAAGACTCATATCATTGTCAGACCATGGATATAATAAATATGATGCGAAACACGAGTTACTGCAACAGATCGCAACAGTTACTGCAACAGTTGCAACAGTTACTGCAACAATTACTGCAACTTACAAGTAGTTGCACAGCGTTTAGTTGCTTCACAATATCGCCATGGGTGGTTTGAGTTGAGATGTTCCCTTTTCCCCACTGGTCATGCTTTTTAACCATTAACTCCATAATTACTCGTTTCTACCCCATTGCAAACAGAGAAGACCCAGATCAGGGCTCTGTTTGCTTATGATATAATATAGATATGATACTATAGATTCTGCCATGTCCAAACATTTCCGTGTCTACACTTAATCTAATTAATATTATTCCATTAATTCTTACATAGTTATTGAGGGAGTAAAGAGTTAAACAACGAAACGGTTAAATAAAAAAAAAAACCAACAGGCGATGATTCCTTGAAGACAACAGTCACGACGAATGCATATAGAATACAGTGAGTTATATGTACACATTAACGCTTAATCCTTCGTCGACCCCAGGTGACTGCTTAAAGCAAAGTGAACGCTCCTATATACCAACTAATTAACACCATTTAGTGGTCGTTATAGAGAGGTTTTACTGTAGAGTTTTCGCCTAATTAATTCGAAAACGTAAGCACAGTGTGAACCAGTTTGGAGCCTGATGAGACGTATAATTATTTGGCGTTATATCTGTATCCAAACTACTTGCAAATGGTATCATAAAGTTGCACGTTGGTGACAAGAGCCAACTCTAACTTTCAATGGAATTTTTGGCTTAAACAAAAACAGTAGGATCAGGTCTCGATAATGTCATAAGCAAACAGAGCAGACACTGGACAGATGACTCCTACTGGAACAATCCGTCTGAACTGCTGGGTCTACCCTCTATGCAAAGGCGTGAAAAGGCGTTTATATGAGGGAAAGGGTTAAGCAGAGGATACTTATTTTGAATACAAAATGATTAAGTTGGAATGTAACGGTTAAGATATTACATTTGCAATCAATAATCGACAGGTATATACTAAACTGTCAACCCAAATCCTACTTGTAAACATAATTTTTATAAATCATTCTGCATTAACCCTATCAACGCCCAATTTTAAGAGTGGAATAGTCCATCAGTATACAACTATCAGGTCCACTCAGTATGAAAGGCCTTATCTTGTCAGAGGATGTTCAATGACAAACAGTGCAGAGCTTGATCAGAGTGCTCGTCTAGGTGTACACTATATGCAAATGTCAAAGAAATGCATGCGTGTCCTACAATCAATGGGTTAACGTTGATATCAGCCCTGGTAAAAACGCTGTTAGGTTGTACAACATGCTGCACCAGAACCATGGGCCAGCAAAAGTTGTCGCTTGCTTATTTTGCTAGAAATATTATCTATTCTATTTTTAAAAATCAGGAAGTTCAAAAGTTCATCAGGCTGCAGGTTATATGTCAAGGTCGTCATATAGGTCTATACTGTGGATACAGGAGTCAGGATATTGATGGGACGGAGTTGAAATGGACAATAGCATTCTTAGATATCAAATTTATAAACTGAAAAACTGCTAAATCAAATTTGTTAAGACGTGTCATATTATTAGATAGTAATTTAACCTTTTATCTGATGAATATACATGGCTATAAGAGATAATGATATCATGAATATATATCAGCTAATTATTGACAGCATATGAACATGTTTTGCCATGGTAGACACTGTTGAATCATATCTATATAATTTGATAAGCTAACAAAGCAGACCCTGGTCAGACTGGTCTGGGATTGCTGTGTTTCCAATGCGTCAAAGGGAATCTCTATCAGTTAAAGGGTTAATTTTTACATACTTAGTCTGCTAAATGAGGCCCTATACTAGAGTTTATTCGAGTTATTCCAAAACGTTAGCCGTTTGTCTAATACTGAAGTCTTTTGGCACCTTTGCACTGTGCAAACAGAGTAGACACAGATCAGAAAACTCCTGTAGAAAACGTCTGACGAGGATCTGCTCTGTTTGCTGATAGAACTACAGTAAAACCCCGCTGACGCGACCACCTAAAAGAGATATAATTGTGGGTGCTAGATGCAGGTGGTAGATTAATGCAGGACAAATGTAATGCATAAAGCTCCTCTGTGAGCTTTCTGCATTACTTTTGTCCTGCATCAAACAACCACTTACTTATAAAGACATCCATGTTTATTTATTAAGTGGTCGCATTAGAGGGGTTCTACTGTATACACAGTTGATGTGGCCACAGCTTACGTATATGTAGTTTATTTATGTACCATTATCACTATACAGTCAATGAATATTTATGAAGTGACACAGTCTTGAATAATCATTCATAAGGCACAGGTTAACGACTTCAGTATATTTGTAGACACTCAGCTTAAAGCCGGTTGCTAGCCAACTCTTTGCAGGCCATTATAGACACGTGGATTAACTTTTCATCCTGGATATCAGTTGTCGTCTGTTCTTTGCTGCGATTCGAATAACGAATAATCCCTGTTTCGAAAGAGGGAAGTGGGGGTAACACTAAACCATATACCTCATAGATACGTCTTTTAACCCTTTACTCCATAAATACGCCTTTGCAAACAAAGTAGACCCAGATCAGACGGCTCCTAAAGGAGCTGTCTGATGAGTGTCTGCTCTGTTTTTGCTGATGACATAATATAGATATTGTTCTACAGAATCTGCCATGACCCAAACTGTCTGTGTTCATGATTATGTCATTAGAACAATGCATCTAATTTGTATTTATGATATCATTATTTCTTACATAGATATTCATGGAGTTAAAATCACAGAGTAGACTAAGATCAGACGGATTCTGTTGGAGCCATCTGATCAGGGTGTACTGTGTTTGTTTGTGGAACTATATAGATACGATTCTACAGTTTTTGCCATGGCCAAACATTCCCTTTTGTAGATATCACTTTAAGAACTCAGTAAGTTAATATTCATAATGTCCTTAGTTCTTATATGAATATTCATATAGGGTTAATACAATCTATGTGCGATTAAATGTCCGACTGGTTTCTTAACCCTTTACTCCATAAATACGCCTTTATACGCATTTGCAAACAAACTAGACCCAGATCAGACGGCTCCTGTAGGAGTCGTCTGATCAGGGTCTGCTCTGTTTGCTTATAAAATGATATAGATATGTTTACAGTTTTCACTCTGTCCAAAACGTTCCGTGCCTATGTGCCATTATAAAAATTAATCTAATTAATATTCATGATTATTTCTAACATGAATATTCATGGAGTAAAATGTTAAATATTTTTCTGTTGTAAAAGATGTTTGCATAAACTCCGATATATTACACCTTTTAATTATTTCCGGTTAATTTAAGCTTTAAACTTATACCTCATGAATATTCATGTTAGAAATAATGAAATCATAAGTATTGATTGGATGAAGTTTTATAATGCCATATGAACACAGGAATGTTTAGCGATGACAGAAATTGTAAAAATATCTATATTGCATGTATTCCATAAGCAAACAGAGCAGACCCTGACCAGATGGTTGCTAGGTGATGTCTGATCTCGGTCTAGACATTGAAGGCATACATGTACCTATGGAATAAAGGAGTACACAAACAACTAACTCAGAGTCAAACAGTTTGGATCTGGATAAGACGACATGTTACTCTGGGATCCAAGCTGTTTCCAAAAGCAAGCCAATACAGTAGAACCTGTCTTAAGCGACCTTATATTGACTGGACATAGAAACCTTTAAAAATGTTGTTGCTTAATGCAAGACAAAGGTAATGCAGAAATCTCCTATATGAGCTTTCTGCATTACATGTACTTGTGACCTGCATTACGCTTCCATCCGACTTGCAGATCCTTTATTAGACCTCTTTTTGATGGTCGCTTAACACAGTTTCTACTGTATATGGCAGGATGAGGGTCAAGGTTACATCCAGATACAATACAATAGAACCTGTATTAAGCGGCCATCAAAAAGAGGTCTGGGAGGCAGATTGTAGCCTAATGCAGGGCAAAAGCAATGTAGAAAGCTCCTACAGCAGTAACCACCTGTTTTTAAGACTCCTTTGTTCAATAAACGGTTGACCGCTAAGGACAGATTCTACTGCATAACCTGTATACTGAGAGGATATTCTGTAGAATTCACATTTCTAGAATTACTAAAGAAAAATGTGAGTTCGCATGGTTGACACTTTGAGTTTGAAACATATACCGTAATGCAAGTAATGCAAAGTAGATATAACCAGTCATTTGTCTAAATAACATCTCGAATAATATTACCCATTTGGAAACTGAAATTAATTTCTGAATGATCCATGTTTAACAATATCAAACGGCAAATTTGCTGTAAATAAGTGTTTTTTCTGACAACTATGTATAAAACTATGTATAGGCATTGATCTGAGAGCTCCCTTAAGAAATCCCTTGAACTAGATATTCTCCCTAGCTCTCTTTATTTCACTCTGTCTCTCTAAATCTCTTTCTCTGTCTCTCTACCTGTCACTGTTTCTGTCTCGCTCACCCCCCCCCCCCTCTCTCTCTCACTCTCTCTATGTCCGCCTCAATCACTCTCTTTTCTCTTTTCTCTCTCTTCTTTTCTTTCTGTCTCTCTCTATGCATCTCTCTTTCTCTGTCTCTCTCTGTCTATCTGTGTCTATCTGTGTATGTCTCCCTGTGTCTCTCTTCTCATCACCTCTCTCTCTTTCTGTAGTTTTCTCTATGTCTCTCTCTCTATCTCTCTTTGTCTGTCTATGTCCCTCGTTGTCTGTCTCTGTCTCTGTAAGTGACTCTTTCTGTGTGTCTCTGTCTCTGTCTCTCTCTCTCATCATCTCTCTCATCTCTCTATCATCATCTCTCTCACACACATTATCATCTCTCTCTCTCTCTCTCTCTCTCTCTCTCTCTCTCTCTCTCTCTCTCTCTCTCTCTCTCTCTATCTATCTATCTATCTCTGTTTGACAATTATCAGAATCTGGTAGAAGATTGTTATCATATTCTCCAAATACCTTATCAATGAGATGATGTCTTACTTAGGTATACACTGTTGGCAATGCTATTAGATCCCTTATCCGAGGGCGGTTCATATGGCAAACCGTTGAACAGATTCAGAATTACCCGGGAACAGATCTAAACAATTTACAGATGGCATGCTTTCCTCTTATTGTTTCAGCTTTCAAAGCGGTGTTAACTTCAATTTCTTTGAAAGAAACAAGAATAAAATGTTTCCCATCAGGATCTAAACTATTTGCAAGTGTTACATTGTATTACATATTCGCATATTGCGACAAAAGTGTTGTAGAGGATATACATATATTTGTTATAGAGGATACATATATATTTGTTGATTCAAACGAACAGTGTCGCGTCATTTTTATCAATATATTGACTTTAATCATTTCAATGCTAAGTGACTTCCGTCTACAAAAATCCCCTCCTGCTTTAATTCCCAAAGACAATTTATTTGTCGATTTACTGTCAGACATGCTGAGCAGTTTGTTTCCGGATAAGACAAGAGTTACTCGGTGTCTCATCTTAATTCAAACTATTTTCAAAGGTTACCATGGATGCGTCGGTAGTGTGGAAACTGGAAACACCATTATCGTTAGACTTGTATCAACCCCAATGCTGATATTCGCATTCTGACTTGCATTTGCATACAGTTTGGACCCAGATGAGACGCCGAGTAACTCAACACTCAGCGTCTCATCAGGAGCCAAGCTGTTTGACACTCGTTCAATAGTTTCGAAAAAGTTTGATCGAGTCTTAAGAATTCAGATTTACATCAACTTAGATTTGAGAAGACAATATTGTTTCACAACGGAGTAAGGGTCCGTAAAAGCAACCTACTCTAAAAACAAACAATAACGTGCAAACAGAGAGGTTGCCTTTACCAGTCGATACGCTGTATATACTGAATGTAACAAACATGAGTAACACATAGTTTGTGCCTTTAACCGGGCCCCTATAACCCATGAATATTCATGTTAGAAATAATTACATCATAGATATTAATTAGATTAAATGTTATAAAAGCACATGGACACAGATCTTTTTGTGGCCAAACACTGAAGAATCATATCTATATCATATCATATCATAAGTAAACAAAGCAGCTTTCTGATCAGTTTCTACTGTGCTTGTAAATGTGAAGAAAAACATATTTATAGAATAAAGGGCTACTTCATATCGACAGTATCTTTGATATTAATTTCACCCGATATATTTTGTTTCTACTACCGAAACAACCAAAAGATGACTTGTTGTCAGAATCCACCTATACATATGTTGTTTGTTTTGAATTTAGTAGTGCGTCACTAAAATTGACATTTCTAAAATGGAGATAAATAGGGATACACAATTAGCGTGACTGTATTTCGAAGCAGACGACAATACATGTACTATAAAGCAGACAACAATATTATCAAGCAAACGACAATATCACCAAGCAAACGACAAGGTTACCAAGCAAACGACATCACTTAGCAGACGACACTATTATCAAACAGACGACCATTTTCGGTCGTCTAAAGGTTAAACATGACATGCAGTTGACATTGATTCTTTATTTAGCTTTTACAAATTCAAATGTCAAATCAAACACTATCAATGTACTAGTGATTACGATCAATGTTGGTAAGGATATCACTGTAATTACTACAAATACCTATCATACACACTGTAGTTGTCACATAGAAGGTACGTGCTGTTAAACTGTGATACCATAAACATTAAGATATTTATTTATGTGACATAAAGACGAAACTGAAACAAAATGAGACGGGAATTAACAATTGCCACTGAGGTGAGATCATCCACTGCTGTATATAAGATATATCTAGTAGAACCTGTCTTAAGCGTCTATCAAAAACATGTCTAATTATGGGTCTGTAAAGCAAGCAGGCGGCAGCTTTAAGGAACTTTCTGCACTACTTTTGCCCTACATTAGGCGACCACCTGATTTATAAGACTCCTATGTTCAAGAAATGAATGACCGCTTGTGACAGGTTCTACTGTGCTAAGCTATCAAAATCGCTTATTTCTCATCCACACTTTATCTTGCCGCTACACGTTATATTACTAACATATTTTGTTTAAAGGAGAAATCTAATGATTAGCAGCACTACTCCTCTTAGGTACTACTCTAGATATAACTAATGACAAAGCTGGCATAAACCCATTTGTTCCCATATCATTTGCCCTTTACCTCATAGGCTATATTAGACCCAAACTTTTTGAATAAATCTACCGAAATGAGCAAAACAGAAAATGTTAGAATTGTGTAATTTGAAACCAAAGTGATAAATAGAGCGTTTGTTCCTATGGAGCAAATGTTCTATTTATTACAATGGTTTCAAAATGCGACTTTTACAGAGGCGTATAAAGGCGTTTTAAGGGAACTCCACCCAGTTCTTACTTTGGAACCAATTCACTTTCCATGCGGAGGGGAAACAGCAAAAACAATATTGGCTGGCATAAACCAGTGTGTATTATTAATGCGTTCAGCAAAAAGCGCAGACCTTGGTCAGAGTGTTCCTAAAGGGATTCTCTGATCAAGGTCTACACTGTTTGCCTATGTCCTTTTTAAGGGACACTGGACACTAATGAGTTAAGCATTGGTATTGACCGTGTGTGAATGGCCACTTATTGACTTTGATAGATAACCTCTCTGTAGCGATAATTAAATGAATAAACATACTGCCTTAAACCAAGCTCCCTTGTGTCCACGTAACTAATGGTTTAGCATACTTATTTTTTAGGGATCTCTAATGGGCGTAAATTGTTAGACGTAGTTTAACCCATTCTCTCACTTTTGACGACTCTGTAAACGTCACTTTATGAAACCATTGTGATAAATAGAGCATTTGCTCCTATAGGAACAAATGCTCTATTTATCACAATGGTTTCAAACTACAAAATTCAAAAGTTTCCTTTTCTCTAATTAATGCACCTTTTCGGTCGATTTATTCAAAGAGGTTGTATCTAAAAATAGCCTATGAGGTAATGGGTTAACAGTTAACCCTTTCAGTGTTGCAAACGAGTCACTGGTTTCCTTTGCAAAACGTGCAGACCCAGATGAGAGGGAATGTCGTTTGCAAACAATGTAGGTCTACCCAGGTGAGAGGACTCCTAGAGAAGCCCTCTCATCTGGGTCTACATTGTTTGTCATGCAACAATTTGTTTTAAAAAATACCTGAACATTACTGTTACATGAATGGGCTTATGTTACAATTTAACATTGTTACAAGTTACATGAAATGGGTTATGTTACAATTTAACACTGTTACAAGTTACATGAAATGGATTATGTTACAATTTTCTTTAAAAATACTCGAGTTTATTTGGTAATATTGACCTGTTTGAATTTGGAATTGTTCATTTGAAAGTGTTAAGATATATGATGCAGGAAGACGGGACGTTTGTCTAAGATATGTAAACGACTAAACGTAAAGTCGTTATCATCTTAAAATTGTCGTCTGCCTAAATTCTCGCATTTATTATTTTCTATCATTTGTTTGAAAAAAAAAATACAAAAGAAAGGCACAACTTAAGTTATCATTTGGATCTAAACGTTCGCCTAGGTTACCACCAAATCCGCACTTAAACTCTTTCACTGCTCAAATCCGACATCTGCTACAATTTTCATGTTTTAATTTTCTTCATTTTTGTTTCAAAAACGTACTCGACATCTCATCTGGATCCACACTGTTTGCACAGGTAATCACAGATGCGACATTGGCAGCGAAATAGTTAACTCCTTGTCAGATATAATAATGAATATTAACCCATTACATCATAGGCTATTTTTAGATTCAACGGCTTTGAATAAATTTACCGAAAAGGAGCATTAACAAGAGAAAAGGAAAATTTAGAATTTTGTAATTTGAAACCACTGTGATAAATAGAGCATTTGCTCCTATAGGAGCAAATGCTCTATTTATCACAATGGTTTCACAAAGTGACTTTTACAGAGTCGTCAAAAGTCGTCAATATCAGAGATTGGGTTAATAAGCTGAATATTTACCATGACAGAAACTGTAGAATTTGTAAGCAAACAGAGCAGACCTTGATGAGACGGCTCATACAGGAGTCTACTCTATTTACAAAGTGCCAAAAGGAGTGTATATATAGAGTAAAGTGTTAACTGATTTCGAATCGCATTACACCTATAAATACTCAACACTGTCAATGGTTCACGATAATCTCAGTGGTTAATGCGATATATCAATTTTCTTTCTTGTCATATTGAAAAATGATTTTTATTTATTACGCTTCACCAGATAGTAAAATAAATCTTGAGGAACATCTAGACATTGATAGATTAATTAAGGGTGTAACCTGTTTAAACCCTTTCGCCGACACCATAAATTTTCGTCTGTTGAGATTATCGTCTGCTCCAGATTTCAAAGTGCAGTTTTCATCAATGTCTTTACCAAAACATTTTCAGAGTGTCAAATAGTTTGGGTTCTGATGAGGCGCCGACTTACTCGGCGTCTTATCTGGATGCAAACTGTTTCCAACAGTTATCACGGATTGCGCTATGGCGGCGAAAGAGTTCTGTTTGGTCCCCGCAAAGCATGTTGCACATAAAAGAGAGTAGGAATTTTCTGTTAAGTTACACAATGGAAGACACATGTCTATAAATCTTATTGAATACAACAAATAACACAGCTCATTTCACAGATATCAAGAGATATTTAATATTTAATATACGTATTTAGCTCTTTGAACGCCACAACGTGTCGCATTTAAATAAAACCTGCTCCATTAACCAAAGTAGATTTCAGTCTTATTTCTTTAACACATTATCCCCTAGTTACGCATTTTTGCGCATCTATAGAAGTCACTTTATGAAACCATTATGATAAATAGAGCATTTGCTCCTATAGGAGCAAATGCTCTATTTGTCACAATGGTTTCAAACTACAAAATTCTAAACTTTTCCTTTCCTCCAGTTAATGCTCCTTTTCGGTAGATACATTCAAAGAGGTTGGGTCTAAAATAGCCTAGGAGAGAATGAGTTAAAACATGTAACCAGAGTCTCAGTCAGGTTAGATCCCGATGAGATATAACGTTTCTTGGCGTCTCATCTGGAAACAAACTGTATGCAAATGTCTTTAACTCACTCACTGCCAACATAGTCGTCTGCTTGACAAAGTTTCGTCTGCAATAAGCATTTAGAGAGAGTGTTTTTTCAATTTCTTTATAAAAATACAAACAGTAATAAACTGTTTATATCCTGGTGAGAGGAGTTATTTGGCGTCTCATCTGGATCCAAACTGTATATACTATTTGATACTATGATTGTGTAATGCCTTTTACACAAAAAGGAAGAACATTTTCAAAAGTGAATTTTAAAGCAGACGATAGAATTTGCAGACGACAAAACCTGACAGGGAAAGAGTTTACCCTTTACCTTAACGCCTTTGCAAACAGAGTAGATCTGGATAATTTGAAATATGTTTGACCCAGATGAGACACCGAGTAAGTCAGTGTCATATTGGAATACCAACTGTTTGTTACTCTGATTCTGTCATCCTTTAATTAAAGAGAATAAATGGGAGTAATTGAAAATAATGAATATTAAAGTTTTTCAGAAAACAGACACGATTTAATACTTTATCTCCTAGAGACACCTTTTGACACCTTTGGAAACAGAGCAGACCAAGATTAGACGGTTCCTGTATGACGGCTTATGAATTAACCCTTTCCCTGTTATATATTTATTTCAAATTCCAATACCTACTGAATATTCATGGACAAAATAGTTACAACGAAATATGGAAGGTGGAACATTGCACTCATTTTAGAAAGTTAAAAAGGTCTATCAAATTCCATTGGCAAACAGAGCAGACCCTGATCAGACGTCTCCTATAAGAATCATCTGATCTTGGTCTACTCTGTTTGCAAATGCATGAAAATGCGTTTATATGAAAGAAAGGGTTAACATGGGTCTGTTTTGTACATTTTCAATTATAGTAAAAATGTCCTTGTCCATGCATGGTGCCATTATAAAGATTAGTTAATTGATAGTCATACGATCAAATCATACAGTCATACTGTCATACAGTCATCACACCATGCAGTCATTCAGTTAAATCCAAATCAAATACATATGCAGAGAGTTATTGTCCTTTATCAAAATCCCACACTATTGTTCAACACAGCCTTGATGTTTGAACTCTATTAAATGGGAGATAACATTTGATATTCCCATTCATATTTCACAGAAATTGTCGTGGCTAGTTTAGATTTATTGCCCCTGAGAGAGATAGGTTTTCCATATCTTATCCACCTCTTTACCTCGTAGATGCACCTTGAAAATGCCTTTACAAAGAGAATAGACGCCTACCAGACGGCCCGTCTTAGAACCGTCTGATCAGGGTTTCTCCTTTGGCTTATGAAACAAGATAGATATGGCACTACAGTTTGTGTCATGGTAAAACTGTTCGCTCGATCATAAAATCATTACAAGAAATACGCTAATAGGTATATAAAAAGTAATTATTTATTATAACATATGACTGTTTAGGAATATATTACCATTTGTATGTCTAGTTTGCGTTTAACCCTTTCTTTCATATAATCTCATTTCACGCATTTGCAAACAGAGTAGACCCATATGATACGGCACCAATAGGAACCGTTTGATCAGGGTCTGCTCTATTGCTTACAGTATAATATAGATCTAATTGTAGAGTTTATGTCTGAGTCAAAATGTACTGTTTTCAAAATTATGCCATTATAAGAAATATAATATAATTAGTATTCATGACGTCATTATTTCTTACATGAATATGCAACAGGACAGGGGATGGGTTAAACGCATAAAAATGTCCATTAACAACAGAACTACCTGGCGTGTTTTGACCAGTTTTGCTTAACTTATATTTATACACCCTCCCAGATAATGAAAGTTAGAAAACCAAGGCCATAATTTTTCAATTTCGTGTGGCAACAGAGCTCTCCGCCTATCCTTTCACTTGTTTAACCCTGACCTTGTTTATCGTCACGTGACTTGTATTTGCAAACAATGTACATGTATATCCTGATGAGATCCCAAGTAATCTGAAGTCTTATCAGGATCTAAAATGTTTGACTGTCAATCAGCAATTAAATAAATCCTAATCCAGATCAGAGTTTGTGACGTCATGTTTAGAATTAACCATTTACCTGTTTACTATATTCATGGAGGAAATAATGACATCATTAATATTGATTAGATTATTTTTTTATAATGGCATACATGTACAAACAAATGACCTTTTTGCTCTGGTAGAAACTGTATAATCATATCCATATTCATATCCATATTCATTTCCTAAGCAAACAGAGCAGACCCTGGTCAGACGGTTCCTATAGGAGCCGTCTGATATGGATCTACTCTGTTTGCAAATGCTTGAAAGAACGTTTACTGAAAAGAAATGAATAACTGACATTTCAGAATCTCAGTCACCTGGGTTTCGTTTTATGAAATATCGTTCGGCCAACTCCTATCTTACGAGAGTCATTGCTATTCGCGAAATCAAATTGTCAAAAATTCTAGCATGCGACAAGATAGATTAGCTTCGTACGACAGAATTTATTGTAAGTTCTAACAAATGACGATCTCAACTCGAAGTTGTATACTACAACTTACGATAATTTCTGTCCTGTGATCTAGGTTTC
Organism: Azorinus chamasolen; assembly: GCA_963576725.1. NCBI lineage: Eukaryota > Metazoa > Mollusca > Bivalvia > Cardiida > Solecurtidae > Azorinus > Azorinus chamasolen. The sequence continues at coordinate 43,546,767 of OY755243.1, forward strand.
AATGTACAAGTAGAACCCGTCTTTAGCGACCATCAAACATATGTCTAAATAAGGGTCTGTAAGGCATATGGTAGGTTAATGCAGGTCAAAGGTAAACCAGAAAGTTCCTATAGGAGCTTTTCTGCATTACGTTTACCCTGCATTAACCATTTCCCTATTCTATATTTAATCCAAATCTTGATACCTAATCAATATTCGTGGATAAAATAGTAATAATGAAATATGGAAGGTTGAACAGCGTAGCCATTTTAGAAAGTCAAGAAACAGATATTTCGAATTCTATTAGTAAACAGAGCAGACCCTGGTCAGACGGCTCCTATAGGAGTCGTCTTATCTGGGCCCACTCTGTTTGCAAATGCGTAAAAACATGTTTATATGAAGGAAATGGTTAAGCAGCCTTCTGCTTTCTAACACTATGTTCAGTAAATGAATGGCCGCTTAATACAGGTTCTGCGTATGCCGGTATACATAAGTTGGACAAACATGAGATACACTCTGTTGATATACATGTAATGCTTACACTTTTATGACTGTCAAAACTTTACATATTATTTATCCATCCCTAGAAAAACTATGTTCCGTCGTGTCGGAGTTGGTTTTTATAATAATTTCCCTCATAGAGACACATTTCGACATCATTGCAAACAAAGTAGACCCATATCTGGTTGCTGCTATACGAACCATCTGATCAGGGTATGCTCTGTTTGCTCAGTATCAATCTGATTCTACAGCTTCTACCATGGTCACAAATGCCATTGCTCATAATGCCATTATAAAATTCAGCTAATTAGTACAGTAAAACCTCTCTATAACGGCCACTAAATTGTGGTAATTAGTTCGTATATTATGGCAGGTGGCTGCTTAAAGCAAGGTGAAAGTAAAACAGTTTTACTTTCACCTTGCTTTAAGCAACCACACGCCTTTAACACAAAATACTGGATGTAATTTAGTGGCCGTTATAGAGAGATTTTACTGTATTGATACGTTCATGCTTTCTTACATGGATATTTATGGGAGAAAGGGTTGAATGTGTAGTTGCTTTAGTGAAAATACTGAGCAAACTATCTTCATTTGACACTTAAGGAAAGGTCGAGAACAATAATTATTATTTATAACCCAGTGATAGTTTTCATTATCGAGACAATGGCTGTTAACATTATACTTAGTGATATTTAAATATAAATGTACGCAAATTATGTACATAAGAGCATGTGGGATTCTTCTTGACTCTCGCAATAACATCTGCCGTGGTTTATTGAAGTAATTAACGACATTATAAGTGGTGTCTTATGTATATGTACTTGGCAAGGGAGACAAATGCGACCAACTCAGAAAAACTGACCTGGTGCATTTATTGCCCATATTTATAATTACTTCAGTTAGGTTTTATCTGTTAGATCGATGTAATCTTATGAGATTTACACACGAATTAGGTCAAGCTTAACCCTTCACTTCATGAATATTCAAGTAAGAAAATATGACATCAGGAATATTAATTAGATGAATTGTTATAATAGCACATGTTTTTCCCCATTGTGAAAACTACAGAATCATATCTACCGGTGTATATATATATAATACGCAAACATAACAGGCCCTGATCAGACAGATCCAGTGGTTATCTAAAGTTATCTGGACTGGATTTACACTGTTTTCAATGCGTACAGAGGCGTACTTATAAATGGAGCAAATGTTTAACATGCTACATGTAATGTATCTGGCATAAGTCTAACTGTATGTTTAATTACACTTAGTCTATTTACATACAAGCCAACGTACCTTAACCCTTTATCTGGATAATTTTGGTGGAAGAATTAATGATCTGAATATTGAGATGGCTGTTTAAAATGGCAATATGAACAAGGATTTTGTTATGAATCAGATATGTATTATTGCATAAGCAAACAAACCGTGATCATACGACTAATCCTTCTGATTTGGGTCAACTCTGTGAGATAAAGGGTTAAACGTTTCAAGCAAACCTTCAATGTCACAAGCAGAGTGTAATACCATTTGTATTTTACAGACTGCAAAACCTGTGTCTGACGACATGAAGAACGACACCAAGCATCGGAAACGTCATAAATCCGAGAGCGACTCCGCCAAAACGACGGAACAGGCTGACGCAGCCCGAAAGACAGGCCATAAGACATCGCATCAACATGAAAGCCAACATGAAGCTCGCAGCAGGAGAATCTCTCGTCACAAGATGGACCACGGCGCACATGAGCACGGCCATGGCCATCAAGAACACGGGCATCATCAAGATCACAGTCATCCTAGTCGTAAAATTTCGCGTGACCATGGATATCACGATGGCGACCATCACCACATGTCTGCGTCCTCTCATCCGATCCGCCCACGCAGAGACACAATGATGTCACGTGGACACTCAACACACCACGAGAGCGATAGACGAAGCACCGGTACGGTAGAGGTTCCTACGCCTACAGTGTTTTACGAGAACACGTACAAACTAGCCCCAGACTGTAGATTTCACGAGGGCAGTGTGAGGAATGTTATTAGTGACGTCCTAAAAGAAAACATTACTGAGACGACCTACGATCCAAACATCTGTGGGGCGAAATGTAAGCTACTTAGTGAAATCTTAAAAGAACGCATAAAGCATCTTAAGATGGAAAGATTTAAAATCATTAGCATGGTTATGATTGGTCAAGTTTTTGACCAATCAATGGTTGTTACGTCTCGCTGCCTGTGGGACCATAGGTTTGATAACTCGGTTAGCGTTGAATACAAGAAAGGAGACATTCTAGCTGTTGGTCTCGTCTTTGCAGTGTATCACGAATGACAAGTTGATGTAGATGATTTGATACCCAGTAGTGTTATAGAATAAAACTGACGAGAACATCATTGATGTTAAAACAGAAGTGCTATTGACTAGCTCAACACACGAATCTGACATACAGTTAACCCATTTCCTGCTACTTACACCTTTTGGCGCCTCTGTAAAAGTCACCTTTTGAAATCGTTGTGATAAATAGAGCATTTGCTCCATAGAAGCAACTGTTTAATTCATCCCAATGGTTCCAGAACTACATAATTCTTAAATAGATAGTAAATGTTTCTTTTCGGTAAATGTATTCAAAGAGGCTGGGTCTAAAATTGTTTGGGAGCGAAAGGCTTAAATTTCCACGTAGTGACAACTAATGAAGATTTATCAGCGCCGGTGGTTGCTTAATGCAGCAGCTTTCTGTATAATCTGTGTCCTGCATCAAACTACCACCTACTTCCTAGAACCAGAATTAATTAATACACATTGAAATCTTTAAGAGCATATGGTGGCTTAATGCAGGACGAAAGTAATGCATGAAGAAGGCTCCTATGGGAGTTTTCTGCATAACTGCCGTCCTGCATTGAATTACCACCTGCCTGTAAGGAACATAGTTAGGTCTGTTATTGATGATCGCGTTGACGATCGCGTTAGATGGGTTTCACTATGTCTGAAAATGACCGACGACTGGGAGCTTTCTCCACGACTTCCACCATCTATTAAGCAGCCACCAGCCTAAAAGGGTCTCAGTTTGTCTATATACTAACATTTCGAATTATCGACGTTTTACAGACAGTATATCAAAACCTCGTTACATTACAGTAAGGGAGAATTTAGAACTACTTTAAGCAGGTGGATGCTTGATGTATGGTGCTCCCGGAGGATCGATCTGCACGACTCTCACTCCGCATTAAGGTGTCTATATTTATTCAAAATTTCAATACCTTCTGAATATTCATGGACATAATAATTATAAACATATTATATATAGACATGTTATAGACATGGAAGGTGGAACATTTTAGCCTGTTTAGAAAGTAAAGATGGAAGGTGGAACATTTTAGCCATTTTAGAAAGTAAAGAAACATAAAGAAAAAAATTCAATTAGCAAACAGAGCAGACTCTGATCTGGGTCTACTCTGGTTTCAAAAGCGTTAAAACGCGTTTACTTGAAGGAAAGGGTTAAAAACCGATAACCGTACTTATGTGAGTGTTGGGATTAGCGAGGTTTACGGTATCTCGAGGTTATCTAATAACTATCATACGTGTCATTCCCCATACATTATAAGCGTGTTTTCTTGTAAATGTGTTGTGTTCAAGCTAAGGATAAATCTGTTTTGCTGATTTGCTTGATAATAAATAAAATTAGATGCTTGATTTACATTTTATTTATTTTTTGTGTCTACTTCAGTACTTTTCAGATGGAATAAGTAAATGCTTCACAGATGTAACACAACCGTTAACTTGGTCCATTGTTAACCCCTTTACTCCAATGCATGTATAGTATTTACGATAAACTCGTTCAAAGCGACATTGTAACCCATCTAATGTCATGTCTTCATGCACAACAGACATACCCGTTCAAAGGGACTTTTGAACCCCTCTAATTTCATGTCTTCATGCAAAGCAAACATATAAACCCGGTCAAGGGGATTTTTGAAGCTCGTCTGGTATATAGAGGATACAACATGAGTAGTCATTAAATATTCCAAATATAAAACGAGTTGTCTAAAATGATTTAATGCGAGGCTTTGCCGAGCATTAAATCATTCTAGACAACGAGTTTAATATTTGGAATATTCAATTACCACGAATGATGCATTCTATTTATCACATTACTCCTAAGACAACGCCTATCAGTACTTTCGGTCCTTTGATCACAGTTGTGTGCGATTCACGCCTATCAGTACTTTCGGTCCTTTGATCACAGTTGTGTGCGATTCGGTCTAGACAACCAAAAAGTAGATCCAAACAAATTTCATATATTTTGTTCACAAAAAATAAATAATTGTGCTTCATTGTTGGAAACGACTAGTTATGCAATCAGGCAAACTAGAAATTAAGCAAGTATCTTTTTTATCATCAGAAACAAATAAAGCAACATCAACAAGTGCAGTGATGTCATTTTGACACACCGTCTCGCGATTGAATTACGTCAACAGTCATGTAAGTTTTGAGCGCCATAAATCTCTACTTTTCAATCAGTGTCACTAGATCGATCAAATCAGATTAGTTATATCTGCTTGACTGTTTGATTTTGCTGAATTATCATTCTGGTGGATATGTACATGGATGTTCCCGCCATATATTGGGGCGGCGAAAAATGCACTGGAACCCACCAGTGGCATGGACATTTGACGATAATATGTGTAGAGAGTTTGAGTTCAGCTGCACTGGATATATGCTCTTGTGACCATAGATGGTTTTGGGCGATGTTATGATTGCTGTCAGTGTAGTGGAGGATGCATTATGTGCTGGTTCTGAATAACTAATGCGACTGTAGTTGTTGATTTAAGCCATGTTCCTGTGACCAGATATTTGCAGTATCTGGTTTGCAAGCGGGAACATATCATTGTCACCATTCTTTGGAATCATGTATTTTCTGGCGCTGTGGTTGGACAAGTGTTTTTCGACCATGTCTTTAATCATAATACAGAACTATAGAGAATGTTTACACGATCGGATTTCTACGGACTATATACACATTGTTCGGTGAAGGCGTGTCGACAGTTGTTGGTGCTATGTAAAATGGACAGTCAGGCTCGGAATAACCGGAATGTCGTCTTTTGGCATGCTCTCTGTAGACAGCTATTGGGCACCTGTTTTGACTGTCTAAGTTTGCCCACAATTTTGGTTTCACAACGCGTATGTATCTCGAGGGTTGCTTCCCGTGTTTTCCATATTTGTTTTTATTTTTTGACAGCGCGTATCAATATAAGTTAGGTCAGAATATACAACGAGTTGTATAACAAGCCTTCAATATCGCGTATATAGTTCCAAAGTTATAACACTGCCGGGCCGGAAGAAATGTGATAAAAACCAGTAACATCGACTGGTTAAGCAAACTTGAAGGGACCGTCTGATACGGACTCTGTGTACTTGTTTGCCAATATTATATTGTCTTCATGCATCATTCCTGCTAGATTAACATATTCTCTAATCATATTCGTTATAGTAAACGAGTTCATACAAACAAATTAGAATGAACACGACTGTAAGAATCTTTTTATCACATAAACCTTAAAAGGTCCCATAGAAAGTGAAACAAGCTATAGCTGACATCTGACGTCATTGTTTACAACCATCGTAGTAATACAGACGACGCGCATTTCACGTGAATCGGCATTTCGAGCAATACGATTGGCTCACGATTAAATGCGCTATGCATTGGTTCCACGTATTCTCTTTAATATTCATTATTGGCCGGATTTAAACTGCTAATTTGAGTTTAATGCATTCTGTTTCGGCACTCTCACACCGCAGGTTATGTGATAAAATATATTACATTTGTAAAACAAGACAACCCTGTTCATCAAATGGCACTGTTTATTATATACCCTCTATCTTACTTTAGATAACACACACAACAAAAGAAAAAATTACTAGCTGTAGTAAAACTCCTCTAAGCAAAACTTTCAATCTAATAACAATGCCGATCTTTATGACATGTGGCAGTTTAATGCAGAGTGAAAGTAATACAGAAAGCTTTCTGTCTGACTTTCAACCTGAAATAAGCAGCCATCTGCCTAAAAAGATCTAAATTCTGTTTTACTAAGTCCGGTTTAGAGAGATAAAAGTTCAGCTTAGTGGTGTTTTACTGTATAGAGAAAGTGTCCGATCAACAGACCTTTCTTTATGAAACTGAAATAAGCGACACAGGAGAGGGGTACTCGAACGGCAGTATCGACCCTGATCAGGTGTTACAAAAGAATACAGCTTATGAGAGAAAAAAATCTCTGTACTAATTTGTCACTAGTTTACCGACTCGGTTACTGCTCCAAACAGTGTAGACCAAAGTGCAATTTGCCCCGTGATATTGATCATACATAAAGCTGTATTCAGGATTTCACAAACGATATGCGTTATTCCCCGAAGTCTACTTAACCAATTTTGAGCTACGGTAAAACCTCTCTATAACGGCAACTAAATTACATCAAGTATTTTATGTAAAAGTCAGGTGGCTGCTTAAAGCAAGGTGAAAGTAAAACAGAAAACTCCTTTTGGAGCGTTCTGTTTTACTTTAATATTGCTTTAAGCAGCCACCTGCCCTAAATACCAACTAATTAATACAATTCAATGGCCGCTATAGAGAGATTTTACTATATAACTCGTCTACTCTTTGTTTAACCATTTACTCCATTGTTACGCCATTCTATGGGTTTAGCTACAACAGGTATCTCGTATATAATGTGCATTCAATAGAAACTTCAACAATTCAAATAATATATAGTTTCTCATAGTGTAAGTCTAAGTTTCAAACTTACAGTCACAGATATTAGACAGACGTGTACTTTTAGAGCAACTTAACCCTTAACCCTTTACTCCACTAATATTCATGCAAAAAATAATGGCACCATGAATATTTTAAATATTAACTTGTTACATTAGCACAAGGAGACAGGAATGTTTGGCCTTGACAGAAACTGTAGAATCATATCTCTTTTATATCATTTAAGCAAACAGAGCAGACGTTACGTGATAGAGACACCTGTGCAAAGGAGGACACAGGGTCCCCTTTGTTTGTTTTATCCTTTACTCCATAAATACGCCTTTCTACGAATTTGCAAGCAGAGTAGACAGCTTCGCCTGTTTGCTTATCAAGTAATACAGATATGATTATGCACTTTCTTCGACAGATTAAAGTTCCTGTTTTCATGACCCATTATAAGATTAATCTATTAATTTATATTCATGATGCCAGTATTTCTTACATGAATATTTGTGGAGTAAAGGGTGAATGATTTAATTGTTTATAGATATAATATTACAGTTTCTGTCATGGCCAAAAACTCGACTAACAAATAGTATTGCCATTAGTATTATTACTAGTATATCTTATGCAAATATTCAAGAGGAAAAGGGTCAAAGGGGAAAGGGGGCTATGGAGTGCATACTTAAGTTGAACTCGTTCATGATTTATTATTTCAATAAACAGGACAATCCTAGTTCGAGTCCCTGCTAATCAAACTACATTATACAAAGTTCTAACTAATATACAGTAAGACCTGTATGACCTGTTTTAAGGGGCCATTATTTCTGCATTACTTTTGGCCTGCATTAAGCAACAACCTGCTTAAATTAAGACTCATATGTTCAGTAAATGCATGACCGCTTAGGACAGATTCTATTGCAGTATGTACAAGACGCACATCGTTAGCCTACAAGGCGTTACAAAGTATCGTCATCAACACTTTCCACACTGTAGTAAGTTTGTGATAACACGTGCTTATAGTTTGGATCCAGATGAGATGCTTCCTACCTCGGAATTACATCAGGATTCAAAGCACTTGACAGACTGGAACAGTTTAGCCGTTTACTCCATATATATGCTTTTCAAGGCCTTGCTAACACAGATCAGACAGTTCTTGTAGGAGCCGTCTGATCAGGCTCTGCTCTGTTTGCTTATTTATAGATATGATTATACAATTTCTGCCATGGTCAAACATTTATATTCAATTGCAAGGCCTGATCATGGTATAAAGTGTAGCACACTAATCAATACGGGCGTTTGTCAGTGACAAACATTGTATATCCTGATCAGCCATTGTCTGATCTCGGTCTGCATCGTTTACAAATGCAAGAGTTATCCTTATCCTGTGACACAGAGAGGCGATTCGAATGAGTTGCGCGAAATAATACACCAACACTGTAAAGATGTACAGTAGAACCTCTCTAAACCGGACGTTAAAATTGGTATAAATATCGGTCTTCCAGACAGGTGGCAGCTTAATGCAGGGCGAAAGTCATGCAGAAAGCTCCTTTCACCATGCATTAAGCAGCCACCTGCCTAAAAGTATCTAAATTCTTCTCTACTAGAATTCCGGTTTAGAGAGGTTTTACTGTACTCTGTTAATATTTTCGATAATTCTGCGTAACAAAATAACTTCAGAATATGAATCTATGTGACGTACAACTAACTGAACCCTTTCGGCGCCAAATTTCTAATTGTCGTCTGCAATCGAATTTTGTTAAATCATATGGTAAAATAAAGAAATGGAATAAATAAATGCAACTTACAAAGAAATAAAGCACATATATGGAAATAGAGACTGAGACAAAAAGTGAAGTCCCTGATCAGACGCCGCCTTGAAAATGCGGCGTCTGATCTGGGACTGCACTATTTGTCGTGGTGCAATTTTGCGACTTCGGCGGTAAATGGGTTAAAGCTAACGAGCATGGTAAGGAAATAGTTGATTGTATCGGGAAAAAATGAAAAATTGATTGCTGCGGAAACTGGTGGAAACAGACCCACTATTCACCGGAATATGTCATTAGATCAATTATGTGTACCGGGCACACACTCATTTTGATGTACAACTGTACATGTAGGTATACTATTACACAGTACATGTAGTTGTTCTATTTCATAGTTTTAACTTTCGACTGATTTTTTGTGTCATAGATTTTGTTGTCAACACCAAGTTAATATTCTAAGCATTGTTCCAAAATGGATTCGGAACCCATTGATTTCCGCAGACAGTTTCCGTCTTTTAAAAGGTCGGCGATTTTCTAAGGAGTTTTAGCAATATTCAGATGTCAATGATATGTAACTGAAAAGGGCGTTGGAAAATAGTCCATAAGCATTATTTGTACGATATGAATATGTGTACAAATTCTGTTGTGAATTGGTTTACAGTAAAACCTTTCTAAACCGGACGTTAAATTTAGTATAAATATCGGTATTTGAGACAGGTGGTAGCTTAATGCAGGGTGAAAGTCATGCAGAAACCTCCTATAGGAGCTTTCTGCATGACTTTCACCCTGCATTAAGCAGCTCCCTGCCTAAAAGTATCTATTCTTTTCTCTACTAGAATTCCGGTTAAGAGGGGGTTTACTGGATACGAAAAACTTTAAATGTTCTAATTAGTGCCATGAGTTTTTACACACAGATAATGAAATCAATGATGGCACGTGTTTACCCTCAACTGTGATACAAACTTGATAGTTTTCTTTGACCCTTTTCTTATTTTAATATCTATGTAGGACATAATTATTTACATCGTGGATATTTATCAGTTTCTTTATAATGGCACGTGTACATAGGATGTTTTGGTATTGGAAGAAACTGTACAGTAGGTCTACTATAAATGCATAAGCAAGCACAGCCGTCTTATCTGGGTCTGCTATGTTTGTTAATGTATGGAAAGCATTTGTAAGAGGGAATGGGTTAAACAATAGTTTTATATGCCTAAAATGAGAGACAAGCGGGTAACATATCAGTGGATATCAAATGCACGAGTATCTTGGATATTATATGATAAAAGTTAGGATTTGCAACATGGTGGGTAAAATAGGTGTGCTTAGAAGCTGAAAAGGAACTGTAGGCATACATGTAGTGTATCGATATCTAATAAATAATGTTTGCTAAGTAATGAAAGAAAGAAAAAGAAAAAAAGAATATTCTCATTTACTATCATACAGAAGAAAGTGGGCTAAATAAGACCATTAGATGAAGTAAAGCTGAACTCAACATTTAGTACATCTTCTTTTACTCTTATGTTGCTTTAAAAAATTATGTCTATTAAAAATCTGGCAATTTTACTAAATTCTTATAAGTTCAAGCTTTTGAGAAACTATCAAGTCAATGCCAAACAGCTTGGATCCTGATGAGACGCCGAGTTACTCGGCGTCTCATTTTGATCCAAGCTGATTGCATATCCCAGTCAGGTCTCACTCGGGATAAGGGATAACATTTTATTTAGAATCACGATGCTCTGTTTGGTCAATGTCAAGTTCATCAGATACTCTGATTGGTCATGTCATATTCATATGATACTCTGATTGGTCAATGTCATATTCATTTGATAGTCAGATTGGTCAATGTCGTTATACACTGTTCCTTGTGATTGATTGCACCAAAGACCTATGATAACACATTGGAAAATGATTATAAATAATTTTAATGAATGTTTTATCACAGATAAAACTTCTGTTTTAGTAGTTTATGAAACATAGAAGTTTGCCACGTGTCGAAATAAGGTATGATTCTTAGCATGTACCAAATCAAACAAAGTCGCTTTTGCAAATATTTCGGATGGTAAGAAAAACTCAGGAAATATAAGCATATCATTGTGTAGTACAATTAAAAAGCTACACTATGGTACATTGATTGTTAAAATATGTTAACAAGCAAAAACGTTTTATGCAAAGACCCAAACCACCTATCAGAATAAAGTTCTCCTAGTGTTACGCAGTAGTTTCTTATCTATGTGTTACCATAGGTCTTTGATTACTCTGACAAATTCACGTCTATAACAAGAAGAGTGAATAAATGTGACGCGAAACGCGTGGATCATTATAGTATGATACTGACAAGACGCGAAACGCGTGGATCATTATAGTACGATACTGACAAGACGCGAAACGCGTGGATCATTATAGTATGATACTGACAAGTCTACGTGTAAGACATACAGTGTGTATTAACCTTCAGCATGCTGACCAAATTATTTTCCACAATTGTTCAAAATTCAAGCTATAAATAGCCTGTCCAGCTAAATGCAACCAGGATGTCGAACAGGTTGGATGCTGATGAGGTGCCGAGTTTCTCGGGACCTCATCTGGATCCTAGCTGTTTGCATAGGTTATCACTCATATGCCCACAGAAAGCTCTAAAACACTCAAGTAGTAGTACATGAGTATCGGGAAATAATAATAATAAAAATACATAAAAAGTATGAATCGGCCATTAACCCTTTACCTCAATGAAACATCCTTTAACATATTTGCAAACAGAGAAGACCAAGATCCGTTGGCTCCTGTTGAGAGTCGTCTTATCAGGGTCAGCTCTGTTTGCCTATGGATTACCATAGATAGAACATTGTATGTTCATGTATCACGATAAACCTTCAGCTGAAACTACACATGATTTATGATGTCATTATTTCTTTACATGAATATCAATGGAGTAAAGGTTTAACCCTTTACTCCATTGATACACATTATTTCTACATCTCTGCAAACAGAGCAGACCCAGATCAGACGGCTCCTTAAAAAGCTGTCTGATCAGGGGCTGCTTTGTTTGCTTATGAAATAATATATACATGTATATATGATTCTAACGGCTTCTGCCATGGCATAAAAGCATGTGCCCTTTTGCCATTATAAAGAATAATCTATTCAATATTCATGATGTCATTATTTCTTATATGCATATTAATGAAGTAAAGAGTTGATAACCTTTAGCATGCAATTGGTGATGTTTTGATCACATTTGATAATAGTTGCGATCCAGATGAGATACGGTGTAATTCTGAGTAACTCGGTGTCTCATCATGGTCCAAATTGCACGACACTCTACTAGCGAGGAAGAAAATCCTTCTTTCTGAATTCATTCGAAGTTGGTATTCTTCTAACAAAATGTTGACATATTTGTTATTTTTGGTAAGTTTCTATTGTTTGGAATTGTTGTCCTGGCTGTCTACGGTCGGTAAACATATTTGAATTGGTTATCAGCGTTTTTATAGTATTGACCCTGCCCAGACATCTTCACATGATAAACGTCAGACCCAGCCGGGGCGGATGTCTTGTCTGGATGATACATACTGGTCCGATCCATTACGGGCGGATGTTGTACCCTACCATAGCTGGATTGGCTGTGATAGCTTGGTGGCTGGTGGCTACTGCCCCTGGATACCTGTGAGTGCCATTCGTCATAGACTGGTGTCGACCCATTACCATTATTTGACTGTTTATGGTACTGAAATTTTTTAGACACAAACAATTAGTATGTATACTTTACAAAACCTCTCTAAACCGGAAGTCTAGCACATACGATTTTAGATATTTTTATGTAGGTGACTGTTTAATCTGCCACCTGTCTCCAAGACCAATATTTATACTAAATTGTACGTCCGGTTTAGAGGGGTTTTACTGCAGACGCTTTTAGCCTTTTCACGGATTTGCAAACTTTCTAGAAGTCGTCTGACCAGGGTTTGCTCTTTGTTCTTATGAAATCTTAAAGCTCTAATTCTACAGTTCTGCCATGGCCAATATGTCATTATAAAAATTAATACATATCCATGAAGTCATTATTTCTTATATTGCTATTCGTGAATTAAAGGGTTGACCTCTTTCCCTGTTCAATGTTTATTCCAAAGTTCAATACCTACTGAATATTCATGAACAAAATAGTAAGATCTATAATGAAATATGGAAGGTGTTAGACCGCCTCTGTCCATGTACCATTATCAAAAAATGTATCTAATTAAAATTATTGATGTCATTATATTTTACATGAATATTCATAAAGTAACGGTTTAACCTATTCCGTCATTTGCTAACTTTTTACCCAACCTCTTTGAATAAATCTACTGAATAGGAGCATTAACTAGAATTGTTCAGTTTTGAAACCATTGTGATAAATAAAGCTATGGAGCAAATGCTCTATTTATCACAATGATTTCAAAGAGTGACTATTGCAGATGCGACAAATGGCGTCAATATGAGAAAATGGGTCAAATGGTCGCAGCAAACATTTCATTACCGGTATATGGTTTATAAGCCACTCAGGTTATACACTTTACCTTGCCTGTCTCCGGTAGTCTTTCGGTCTCCGCCTTTCTGCTTTTTTTGTAGGCAGTGCCAAGTGCCAGAATAATGAGAAGCAGTACACCAACCGCAGCGGCGATAATGATGATCGCACCTGTCTTGCCGATCAGTTCTTCATCCTCTTCATCAACAATTGTAGGTTCTTCAGGTGGTGCGTACACTGGTCAAATAAATAGTCATATTAACCCATTTGTGTCCAGTGTCCCTTAAAAAGGACAACGGCAAACAACAGTGTATACCCAGATCAGTGGGTTGTTTGCACTGTTTGCAGAACCCATCAATGTCCATGGATTATACTAGCAAATATGTCGCATGCTGTGCCCCCCCCCTTTCCCCCTCAACATGAAAAATGGATGGGGTCCAAAATAAGATCTGGGTGGGTTTTCCTCGCAATGAATGGGTACTTAAGCCTTTATGAATGGGTAGGTGGTTAGCCCTTATTCCCCTGTCAATGGTCAGCTCAAAGTTGGTTCCCGTGCAATTGTGACTACAGTAGAGCCCCACTAATTCGACCATTTAATGAATAAACATCGGTGTCTTTTTAAGCAGGTAGTTGCTTCATGCAGGACAAAAGTAATGCAGAAAGCTCATCTAGGAGCTTTTTGCATTACTTTTGTCCTGCATTAAGCTACCACCTACATCTAGCACCCAGAATTATACCTCTTTTAGGTGGTCGAATTAGTGGGGTTTTACAGTATGTCCATTTCTTTGAAGTTTTACATAACTATTGCCCTAGTATCAAACAGCTTCAATCCAGATGAGACGATGAATTATTCGACATCTTAGCTAGACCGAAGCTGTTTGCATATACGAGTAAGGTCGCAGATAGTGGAATGAGCTTTACCATTTTTATCGACATTTTCACACAAGGAGACATGAAATGAATGCAATACTGAAGACGGAATTCACCAGCTGTCATGGTTTGTATGTTTGTTTTAGCTAAATGAAATTGAGTTCCTTAGTTCAACAAACCATTTTGTTCAGACTAAATAATCATAGTTTTGTAAAATAGAAGTAAGATGTTTATTTGTCAAGGCCGAAACAGGATGCATAGTCAGATTTGTCCTCACCCATCCGAAATATTAGTAAGGAAGAATTGAGAACTTTCAAGGTAGATGACTGCTTAGTGCAGGCTGGACGTCCTGCAGACAGCTACCCAGATCAGAGTCTGCTCTGTTTGCTTAAGATATTCAAAAAGATTGGTACCAAAAAATCCTCGTGTACATAATTCATCTAAAAATCATCTAACAAATATTCTATGATATCATTATTTCTTACATAAATACTCAACAGGCAGCGGGCTAACTCCGAGAATTTGACCTCTTTTGGGTAGTCCATACCGAGACGTTTACTGTTTCGGTTTGTTTTTATTTTCAACAGATAAGTGAAAATTTGTGATAATTACCTGGCATAGCATCAAAAACTTGGGGTGTGTATTCAGTGTTGAAATCATAACCGTCTCTTGTTCCTGACCGCACCAACTCCTCCAAGGAACTCCTGACACCATTCTCCATACCATTCTCTACTGCAGGGGCGCTTGTTCCTGTGTCTTCTAGATTGACAAAACCCTCCGCAATGACACTACCTCGACTGTGAACAAAGACTGAACTGTAAATACCTCTCTATCAAAGCTCACTAACAAGTGGTCTGATTGTGGGTCTTTAATGCTATACTCCATAATCCATTTAAAGGTCTCTGCAAACAAGATAGAACCAGCTCCGACAACTTCTGTAGGAGCTGACTTATCAGGAAGTGCTTTGTTTGCTCTTTCTGCATATGAACTTTGTTGCTGTTCGGGCGACTGTTTGTTCTGTATGTGGTGTTTCCTGCAAGACTCATTTTTGTACTTATATACATATGAGTCTACTGTTTCTGCCATGACCAAACATTTTACTTTGTTCATATTCATGTAATTCATATTCATGATGTAAATATTTCTAAAATGAATATTCGTGGAGTAGAGGTGATTTCTAATATAGGATTCATGCAGCAGTTATCTGCTTTTAACCCTTTCCATGTTCTGTGTTTATTTCAAGGTTCAATGCCTACTGAATATTCATAGACAAAGGAGTTATAATGAAATATGGAAGGTGGAACATTGCAGCTATTTTAGAAACGAAAGAAACAGATCTATCAAATTTCATTAGCAAGAACTGATCAAACGGCTCCTATAGAAGTCATCTGATCTGGGTCTTGTACTCTGTTTGCAGATGAATGAAAATGAGTTTTTATGAGGGAAAGGGTTAACCGTACTATGACAGACAAATGTAGGGTTTAAGTCAGATGGCTGCTTAATCTAGGGTGAAAGTCATACGGAAAGCTCCTTTTGGAACTGGTGACTTTAAAAATTGCCACCTGTCTGAAAGATCGGTTTTGATAAAACATCCGGATAGCGAGGTTTTACTGTATAACCACTAATCATTAGACTCGCATAGGGCATAGGAGAGGCAATTCTAATGAGTTGCACAAAGGTTTGGCGGAGATAAATACCAAATACAGTAAAACCTCTCTATAACAGACACAAAATTACATCAGGTATTTTGTGTTAAAGGCAGGTGGCTGTTTAACGCAAGGTGAAAGTAAAACAGAATGCTCCTATAGGAGCGTTCTGTTTTACTTTCACCTTACTTTAAGCAACCACCTGCCCAAAATACCAACTAATTAACACAATTTAGTGGCCGTTATAGAGAGGTTTTACTGTATCTAGGATTCATTTTATACTCTCATCTACAGCTCTGACTCCGAGATTATACAAATTTCTGGGTCAGTGTCTGAGTTCCTTCGAAAGAATCTGATTGGCCAGATTTTGAGCATCCTGCTCAAAATCTAGCCAATCATATGCTTGAGACTGAACCCATACTCGAGCTAAAGGTTTTATAACCATGGGACCATTTCCATTACAAATACCATGTAGATGGACAACTAGAACTTTTCGGTTATCTCCTGACCTTTGCAAGGTGAAAGTAACACAGAACGCTCCTATAGGAGCTCGTTCACTCTGCTTTAAGCAGCCACCTACCCCAGATACCAACTAATTAATGCAATTTAGTGGCCGTTATAGAGAGGTTTTACTGTAGATCTACTCTGTTGTAAAAGCGCGAAATGCGTTTATATGAAGGGAAGGGTTACATGTATTTCAGTTGTGATGTTTGTTATAGACACTATGGTATCACTATTCACTTACGTAAATCCCACTACATGTGCCTCTCTTGACCGATATCCTCGAAGTTGAACGACCTTTAAATATCCGTCAAGCTGAATTAAGGAACAAAAATAGTGGATCATGCTATCTATTATTCATGGTTTGATGCAAAACAATAGTATGGTTTTATAAATTGGTCGTAAATAAAGAATGTATTAACCGTTTTCCTCATAGCGACTCATTTTTACGTCCTTGAAAACAGAGAAGACACAGATCAGACGGCTCATATAGGTGTCGTTTGACCAGGGTATGCTCCAGTTGCTTAAGAAAAAATAGTATACACGCAGATCTGATTCTACAATGTTTGCCATGACAAGATATCCCCGTGTTTATATGCCCTTATAAAATAATCTAATTAATAATGATGATATCATTATTTCTTGCATGAATATTCATGAAGTAAAATGTTAAACGACTGTTTACGAGTTTCAACATTTGCAAACAGACAGGAAGGACTGAAAGAAAACACTAAATAGCTCTGTGTTAATGGCAGCTGAAAAATGTTGTACATCTCGGTTATATTATATATACAGAACTCATACGAATACCAACACTATACAAACACCAACATACTGGCTTTGATCAAGTGGGAATGGGCTAAAATGCGGCACCAGATCAAGTGGGAATGGGTCAAAATGCGGCGCCAGATCAAGTGGGAATGGGTTGAAATGCGGCGCCATAAATGGGAATAGGCTAAGACGCGGCGCCAGATCAAATGGGAATGGGCTAAAATGTGGCACCAGATCAATTGGGAATGGGTTAAAATGCGGCGCAAGATCAAGTGGTTACGGGTTAAAATGCGGTGCTAGATCAGGTTCTGTACTGTTTGCTGCCCATTAGAGCCTTTTCCATTTATCTGACCCATGAAACAAACAGTATAGAACCTGGCCAGACTGCATTTAAGCGTGGCTGATCTGATTCTAGACTGTTTGCAAGTTCTAAAGGCTGGGTTACTTATACCTGTCCCCAAGGTTATAAAACTTTTCATTGTCAAGCATGAGCTATTTTAGAATGTACTCAATTCAGTTTTATAACCTCGAGTCCAGGTCTTTGAGATAAAACTGGTACACATTATGAATTGTTATGATGTTTGTAACCAATTATTGGAAATATGTTTACCATCTGTTCCAGTCCACTACGCAGGTTCTTGTAGTCTTCAGAGTTCTCGTCTCTCAGCGATTCAGTAAATGTACGAATAACTGACAACTTAAATGGTATTCCTCTCTTGATAGTCAAGTTAGCTGCAATAAAACACTGAATATTACCATTGGCCGGAATCGTGAAGAGAAATATATTGAGACTTAGACCCAGATCAATGTCTGAACTATTTGAAATTGTACTTTTGAAAATACTGATGCTGCTGACAAGTAAAACGTATTTCAACCCTTTACTCCATGAATATTTATGTAAGAAATAATGACATCGTGAATATTAATTAGATTAGTTGTTATAATGCCACACAAACTCAGGCATTTTCGGATATTTGTAGAAACTGTAGAATGATATCTATATTACATCATAAGCAAACAGAGCATATCTTAATCAGACAACTCCTACAGAAGCAGTCTGATCTAGGTCAACACTGTTTGCAAAGGCGTAAAAGGTGTATTTACGGAGTAAAGGGTTAATAAGTGACCATTTAAAACTTTATGCGGGTTTAAGGCCGATGGTAGCTTAATGTAGGATAATATTAATTCAGAAATCTCCAATGGAGCAATGGACAAAAAGGGTAGAAAAACATGAAGAAAACAAGATCTGCCCCACACCTAAGTGTTGATAAAGAGAAGGCCTAGTATAGGGAATACGACTCGTATATGACTCAAGCATTGTCAGAACAAGAGCTGTATGCGACATTCTGCTGTGCCAAGATGAATCCAATATGATGCACCAAAATATGGTGATGTAGTGTATGAAATACAGATCTTTGTCAATGATCATTGTCAAAGTATGACCCCAAACTGGTATGCAACACTCCCAGTATGCATCCAACCAACCACACACTTTGGTATTTCTAGGTGATTTAGTGTAAAAGATAATTATGCACTAGGCAATATAGGTGGAATGAAAAGTCACGACCTTTGACCTCTAAGAATGACATTAACAACTGAGGAACAGACCTTTGTCTTCAGCCCGACATGCCGTCTTAATGTGTTGGTCATTTGTTGGGTCCCTAATTGGTTCCTATAGGAGCGTTCTTTTTTACTTTCACATTGCTTTAAGCAGCCACCCGTCTTTAACACAAAATACTTGATGT
The DNA here is from genome assembly GCA_963576725.1 of Azorinus chamasolen. Lineage (NCBI taxonomy): Eukaryota > Metazoa > Mollusca > Bivalvia > Cardiida > Solecurtidae > Azorinus > Azorinus chamasolen. The sequence goes on from OY755243.1 coordinate 43,565,784, forward strand.
AAATAAGTGGCCGTTATAGAGAGGTTTTACTGTACAGTTTGTGCAGCGGCAAAACTACTTGTGTGTTCATGTGCCATTGTATAATATCATTTAATTATTATCATTATGTCATTATTTCTTACATACATATTCATGAGGTAAAAGCTTTTAAGACTTATTCAATGACTGGCTATAAAGCTGAAAGTGTTTGAAAGTGTTGTAGACTGTGATAAAGACGACAGTGACAGTCTTCAAGAAGACAACATTGGGGTACCCTACCTGGTTGGTCACAGTCTTTGAAGCAGTATGTGCGAGTTGTCAAGGATCTATCGGCATGGTAGGTAACAGAACCGTCAGTGTTCACGTTTCCGCCCCAGCTGAACAGGATGTATGCGCATTGGTCGTTGACGAAGTTGAAATCGCGACTGTCCCCGGTATCCAACGCTCTCTCAAATGTTATAGTGGTGACGCCATTGACGACGCTTCCGTCAACATTATCAACATTCTGGGTGGAGTCGAGCGGGGGTGGGGCTCGCTGAGGCATGTATCTAAGGGAGAATCACATCAACACCTTAAGTTTCCTATGTGGACGGAGCCAAATCTGAGCTTTGAACAATGTGAATTTTCACTTTCATGGTGTTTTCTGTACAATACACAAGTGTGTAAAGTTTAATTGGACCGACTCTAAAATTATTACTGAAATGAACCTTACATATTCGGACAAACATTTAAGTAAAACGTGCAGACCAAGGTCAAACTTTTAAGGAGCAGTTTTATTAAGGTATACACTGTTACACACCGGTATCCTATTTGTTTTATATATACTTTATTAAAAGAAAAAAAAATGCCAAATTGACCCCTGCAGCTTTACACACTAATGGAGAAGTGATCTTATGAGTACGATACAAAAATGGTATTTTTCTTAGAGTTTTAAAGCTTTGAGTTTTTAACACGGCGGTGCTATTGAAATAATGTTGGAACGAAGACTGTGCCAAAATGTCGAGATATATTACATGATTGACAGAACAACTTGATAGTAATTCTGACAACTCCCATCAAGTCATTATTTCTTGATGTCCGATTTACCATACTCAGTGAATACAAAATTAAAATATACAAGAGAACCACTCTACAGCCTGTCATAAAAAACGATGTCTAATTATTGGTTTGTAACGCAGACGGTAGCTTAATGTAGATCTAAAGTAACGCAAAAAATATCCTGTAGGAGCTTTCTGCACTACTTTTGCCTGCATTAAGTAACACCCTGTTTTTGAGACTATTTTTTTTTCAGTAAATGAATGGCCGCTTAAGAAAGGTTCTACTGTATAACGACTTTGTGGGATACAAACACGTGGGTCTTTAGAAACATTTGGCTTCTTCATGCAGAACGAAAGTAGAACAGATATTTTCTGCATAATTTTCATCAGTCTTAACATTTTCCCTGATGAATATTCATGTAAGAATGACATCATGAATATTTATCATTCATTTTTATAATGGCATTAGTAAACAGGATATTTTGGTAATGGTAGAAACTGTAGGCTCATATCTATTATAATTCCATAAGCAGACAGGGCATACACTGCTCCTACAGCTCCTACAGGAACCATCTGATCTGGGTCTACTCTGTTTGCAAGGGCATGACAATGTGTTTATATGCATGAGAGGGTTAACTCTTATGCCGCTAGCAAGACTTGACTCGTAAAGTAAAACCTCTCAATAACGACCACTAAATTGTGTTAATTAGTTGGTATTTTGGGCAGGTGGTTGCTTAAAGCAAGGTGAAAGTAAAACAGAACGCTCCTACAGGAGCGTTCTGTTTTACTTTCACCTTGCTTTAAGCATCCACCTGCCTTTAACAAAAAATATTTGATGTAACTAAGTGGTTGTTATAGAGAGGTTTTACTGTATTTGCAAACAGCTGGAATCCTGATGAGACGCTAAGTATCTCATCAGGGTCTAAACTGTTTGATACTCAGTAAAAAAGCTTCCCAACAGCTTGACGGAATTGACGGTAGCCAGCATTGCACCACATACACATTAGAACAGCTGATATTTTTCACAGCGGAATAGTAATTAAAGTTCTTCCAAATTAGCGTTGTAGAGATGCTTTTCTGTACCCAAGAAAACTTACCTGTCTGTTACTACAGCCTGTCCATTCATCATATAGGCGATATACGAATCCGATTCATCGCCAAACTGAAACATACAGTAGAAAATAAAATCAATTTACATGTCCCTCATATAAACGTGTTTTCATGCATTTGCAAAGAGAGTATACCCAGATCAGACAGCTGCTATAGCAGCCGTCTGATCAGAGTCTGCTCTGTTTGCCTTTGACATGATATAGATCTGATTCTGCAGTCTTTTAAAGCAAGGTGAAAGTAAAACAGAACGTTCCTGTAGGAGCGTTCTGTTTAACTTTCACCTTGCTTTAAGCAGCCACCTGTCCTAAATACCATCTAATTAACACAATTTAGTGACCGTTATATATAGACAGGTTTTACTGTACATAAAAAATGTTACCCCTTGTGCACCATTCAGAGCAACAGATATACTTCCATATTCTAGCACTAAAAATCGCAATGTCTCCATCAAAACCTATGTTGTGACCACTCTTTATATATCATTTCTTCGAGACGAATCTAAAGAGTTATCATAACACACGGTTTGGTGGAGAAATAAAGAAGTTATTCTTGAAAAAAATTAACTTTTACGTATCTTATCTGGACCTCTGCAAAACAAATGTAATTGATGGTCAAATGTGTGTCGTGGAAGTATCGTCTCTCGTTTTAAAAAAAATAAAAATAGCCGTTACTAGATACTATAATGACAAGTATAAAACTATTGAACAGAAAACCAAAAAAAAAACCAGAATAACATAAACAGAATAAAACAAAATAGCATAAATAGAATAGCATAAAAGGAACAGCTGTTTCTGTCTTTTCATATTATTTTATATCAATGCAATTTATATTTGCAAAATATTTGTATAATTTATTGACTTTGAGTGTTTATATAGAAAATATTTAAAATCTAATTTGACAATTGTATGCATGGTAACATTAATTATGATTTGTTTCGCATCTATTTGAATCTAGTCTATTAACTGTATGAATAAATGGAGGAAACGAGATGTTTCGATGCAAATATAGTTAGTTCAACCCGGAAGTTCTTCTGTGCACGAAACAATGCAATTAGTTCTGTGCACGAAAGAATCCCTGAGGTCTTCCTCCCCCTTTAATTAGCTGAATGTCGTGATATGGGACTGAAATAATGTTAAAGCGGCTTAAAACCTGATAAAAATCAAACCAATCCAAATCATTTAGTAAGATGAGGTGAAAGCATTATTTTGCCATTTTAAAAATACAGTAAATCCCTATAAACCGGTATTCTAGTAGTGATGAATTTAGATTCTTTTAGGCAGGTGGCTGCTTAATGCAGGGTGAACGTCATGCAGAAAGCTCACACTTTCACTCTGCATTTAGCCGCCACCTGTCTCCAAGATTGATATTGAAACCAAATTTAACGTCCGGTTTAGAGAGGTTTTACTGTAGTAAAATAATAATTTTAACGTACCACGATTGCAACTTCAAACTAGGATTTTCGTATGGTAAGAACTTACCATACTTTCTGTCCCATCACGTTAGACTCAACTCATCCCCTCATATCAATTGATATCTTGTGATGCCTTTGTAAATACTTTTTTGAAATAATTGTGATAAATAGAGCATTTGCTCCATAGAAACAAATGTTCTATTTATCACTATGATTTCAAAACAACACAATTATAAAATGTCCCCCTTTTCAGCAGATTTATTCAAAGAGGCGGGTTCTAAAATAGGCCATGAAGGAAGGGTTAATTGAACGGTAGGCTGTACGATAATGCCAGCTATTTTGAGTAGCAGAGCTTGTCGTATAGTTAGACTGGCGGTAACCTTTGATCGTCTGATCGTTTGTAAGACGGGTCCATGATATAAACCAGAGCTACATACAAAGGTTCATACCAAAATACTAAAATCGTCATTTCTCCATCAAACCCTATACTGCGATCACTTTTTAGAATCGTCTCGAAATGACGATTCTAAAGAGTGGTCACAGTATAGGGTTTGGTGGATTTACTCATCTTATTTGGACCTCTAATATAAACTAAAGTATAACGCTCACCATTTGGAGCTGAGGATTGAAGCCTATGGCCATCCACTGGTTGGTTGTTGAAGACAGGCGCCCTGTCAGTGTAAATTTTATGACGTTTCTATTATTATCGAACTGCCACTTCGCTGTATAATCACCGTTTCCACCAGAAAAGTCACCATCACATGCACTTCCGGTCGGCTCTTCTTTAGGTGCTGGATAAAGGCAAACAGTAAGAATCAGTTTACTAAGTCACTGCTGTATGAAATTAAAAACGTATTAGTAAACTTGTGATTCTTAAACAAAACATGTTTAGCAATAAATGATTAACCGTCTTCTTCATACAAAACAAACGCTTTTCACGCTTTTACAAACAGAGTAGACCAAGGTGAAATGTTTCAGAAAACGTTATTTGCTGGAAGTCTTGGTAGAATTATCAAATCCAGGCAGGAGCATGCTGCATTACTTCCATCCTGTCTCAACCCTTTTCTCCACATATACTCCCTTCTATGCCTTTGCAAACATAGTATACCCAGATCAGACGGCTCCTATAGGAACCGTCCAATCAGTGTCTGCTCTGTTTCCTTATGGAATAATACAGATCTGATTCTATATTTTTTACTTTAGCCATTTTGAAAATTAATCTAATTGATATTCACGATGCCATAATTCTTACATATTATTCATGGAATAAAGGTTTAAACAACCACATGCGTTTAAGGACTCCAAGCTTTGTTCACCAAGTGGCCGTGTTGAGCGTGGTTTAAGGTAAAAAAAAACTGTGTTTTGCCCATGTGGATCGCTATTCAAAATTGTCCCGCAAATTACATATTTGAAATTACATTCTGCATTGGATATATTATTAGCAATTTTTCGTCTGCAACAATTGTCGTCTGCTTCAATTCTTAAAATAAACTTTTTCTCATTTCTTTGCAAAAGTATGGTCAATGTGACAAACAGTTTGGATCAAAACTGTTTGCATGGGTAACCACAGAGACACCGCTAGTGTGCAAACGCTGGTAGACCATATCACTTTAAAACTTTCTTGAACTGCCTTTCTTTAAAACTTTTATACCTTGATACAATCCAAAGTATTTAATAAATCACTGTATCATGCTGTATGTCAGAATGATATTTACCTTGATATTTTATAATGGCATTGGAAAACAATTACATAACATAGGGAATTTCAGCATAAAGAAAAGAGCACATGAAACAAGAGGGCCAGAATGGCCCTGAAGCGCTCACCAGACAATCAGAGGAGAAGATTTTCAAAGTTTTCACTATATGTTTCTGTTGAAAACTGGCTACCCCTGGGGAGGGACCAATTTTGACCCCTGGGCCATAATTTATACAAATTCTGTAGAGGACCTGAACATGATGCTATGTGCAAAATATGAAAGCTGAGAACCACCCAGTTTCAGAGAAGAAGATATTCAAAGATTTCACTATTTGTTTCTATTGAAAACTACCCACCCCTGGGGCGGGTCCAATTTTGACCCCAGGGCCATAATTTATATAACTTTTGTAGCGGACCTGAACATGATGCTCTGTGCCAAATATGAAAGCTGAGAGCCTTCCAGTTTCAGAGGAGAAGATTTTCAAAGATTTCACTATTTGTTTCTATTGAAAACTGCCCAGCCCCTGGGGCGGGGCCAATTTTGACCCAAGGGCCATAATTTAGATAACTTTTGTAGCGGACCTGAACATGATGCTCTATGCCAAATATGAAAGCTGAGAGCCTTCCAGTCTCAGAGAAGAAAATTTTCAAAGATTTCATTATTTGTTTCTATTGAAAACTGCCCACCCCTGGGGCGGGGTTAATTTTTACCCCAGGGCAATAATTTATAGAACTTTTGTAGAGGACCTGAACAAGATGCTATGTGCCAAATATGAAAGCTGGGAGTCTTCAAGTTTTAGAGAAGAAGGTTTTCAAAGATTTCACTATTTTTTTCTATTGAAAACTGTCCAACCCCTGGGGCAGGGCCAATTTTGACCCCAGGGCCATAATTTATATAAATTTTGTAGAGGACCTAAACATGATGCTCTGTGCCAAATATGAAAGCTGAGAGCCTTCCAGTTACAGAGGAGAAGATTTTCAAAGATTTCACTATTTGTTTCTATTGAAAACTGCCCACCCCCTGGGGAGGGGCCAATATTGACCCAAGGGCCATAATTCATATGACTTTTGTAGAGGACCTGAACATGATGCTCTGTGCCAGATATGAAAGCTAAGAGCCTTCCAGTTTCAGAGAAAAAGATTTTCAAAGATTTCACTATTTGTTTCTATTGAAAACTGCCCAACCCCTGGGGCGGGGCCAATTTTGACCCCAGGGCCATAATTTATATAACTTTTGTAGAGGACTTAAACATGATGCTCTGTGCCAAATATGAAAGCTGAGAGACTTCCAGTTTCAGAGGAGAAGATTTTCTATTGAAAACAAGGAATCCCTGGGGCGGGGCCAATTTTGACCCCAGGGCCATAATTTATATAACTTTTGTAGAGGACCTAAAGATGATACTATGTGCCAAAGGTGAAAGCTGAGAACCCTGTAGATTCAGAGGAGAAGATTTTTAAAGGTTCAAATTGTTGACGACGGATGACGCACGTCGACGGACGACGGACATCAGGCAATCACAAAAGCTCACCCTGAGCAGTTTGTGCTCTGGTGAGCTTAAAAAGGCATAAAGACAAAAATATATGAGAACAAAAAAAGGTGTTGGCCCAGATAAAACTGTAAGAACAGATCTATATCATTCTATAAACAACCCGAGCAGACCCTTATAAGACGGTTCCTACAGGAGCCATCTGTTCTAGGTCCACGCTGTTTGCATAGGCAATACAATGCATATATATATTAAGTAACGTACCAGGACCAAACTGGTATACATCCAGATGAATTACATAGGACCCAAACTGTTTGATATTCGGATCAGGTTTGAAAAGAAATTGACAAAACCATTATTTTAGAGATAATATGGATGGTATTTTCTGAGGACGGAAAGTTGCTCATTATGCTCAAGATGTTGTTGTTGTTAGGATTATTAAGCTGTATCCAGGCTCTTACTTAAGAAATTTTTGGTCATAAAGCCTCTATGACCATAGTTGGTTCCAGTTCTTGTATCGGAGGCGGGAATGTCCTGACCGTGGTACTTGAGTTCATCTGGTTTGTAGTAGTTCGGGTCGGAAACAGCTGCGCCGGCGGTGTCGATGCCCGCTGGTGGCCAGTGGTACGTGTTGCCTGGTGTTTGACCACGTGCCCATATAAGGTGCATGTCACTGTTCGATATGCTGTGGTCAGCATCATCCGTTGCTACAACAAGCAGGATAACGATGAGACAGAGCAGTCTGAGTATGGCCCATTCATATAAACCCTTATAAACCTGACATTCAAGAAAGTACTTTGTCCTTCTTCAACTTTCTAGTGCCAAGTGTCCCTTAACACATTATCCCCTAGAGACGCATATTTGCGCATCTATAAAAGCCACTTTAGGAAATCATTGTGATAAATAGAGCATTTGCTCATATAGGAGCAAATGCTCTATTTATCACAATGGTTTCAAACTACAAAATTCTAATAATTTACCTTTCCTCTAGTTAATGCTCCTTTTCGGTAGATACATTCAAAGAGGTTGGGTCTAAAATAGCAATCAATGTCAAAGGCTTATTCGAGCAAATAGTTTCTTTGTTGTTCCGTCCGCAAGTAAAATGAATCTGGACGTGTTTCCTTTAACGATTTACTCCATATACATGTATATGCCTTTCTATGCGTTTGCAAACAGAGTAGACCAAGATCAGATTCAGGTAAAAAATAATAACACCTGGTGATGAATATCAAGTATATTATTTTTATAACGGTAGATTTGTACATGGCCACAGTCCTAATACTTGACCATGGTTGAAACTGTAGAATCATAACTACAGTAGAACTCCTCTAATGCGACCACTTAATGAATAAACATGGGTGTCTTTATAAGCAGGTGGCTGCTTAATGCAGGACAAAAGTAATGCAGAAAGCTCCTCCATGAGCTTTCTGCATTACTTTTGTCCTGCATTAAGCTACCACCTGCATCTAGCACCCAGCATTATTACTCTTTTGGGTGGTCGCATTAGCGGTGTTTTACTGTATATTATTGCATGACGAAAAAGAACAGATCATATCAGACGGCTCCTAGAGGAGCTGCTGATCTGGGTCTACTCGGTTTACAAAGGCATGGCTAGGCCTATTTTTGGAGTAAAGGGTTAAAAGCTTCTGAGCCCAAGTTCATTCTCAAGTATATGATTTGTCAGATTTTCAGCATGCTAAAAATTGTGACCAATCATATATCGTTGAGAATGAGCACATATTCGAGCAAATCATTTTACACATTTTGCAAACAGTGAAGACCCAAACAATGCGAAGCATCTTTGGATCAAGATCTACAATGTATGCCCAGATGGACAGCAGAATACTAACCATTTCGCTGCCAATGCCGGATCTGTGATTACCTATGCAAACAGTTTGGATCCAGACTGTTTGTTACTGTTACTATATTTTTGAAACACAAATGTAGAAAATAAAAAAAATTAAAATTTGTAGCAGACGACAAAGTTAGCAGACGATATAATTTGGCAGCGAAAGGTTTAATGTAACGCCTTTTGACGCTTTTGCAAACGGAGTCTGCTCTGTGTATGTATGGTATTGTAATGTATCTGACTCTACAGTTTCTACTCATAACAAAACTATGAAGTGTACACATGCCATTATAAATATTTAGCTCATACATGTTCAAGACATCTTCCATGAATACTCAAATGGGAAAGGGTCAAGAATACTGACGAGTGTTAAACCGTAATCTCATGAAAATTCATGTATGAAATAATGAAATCATGCATATATATTAGATTAATCATTATAATGGCATATGTAACGAGAATGCGAGGTCATGTCAGAAACTATTGAATCTGATCTATGTTATTCCATAGGCTAACGGAACAGACATTGCTTAGGTGGTTACAGGAGCCGTCTGATCTGGGTCATTTGTTTGCAAAGACGTTACAATGTGTACATTAGCTTATCCCATAGCATGTTTATGTAACTGTATTTGTATTCGTGAATATTTATTCGTATTCGTTATACTGTATCGTGATACGTATTCGTATTCGCTACATGGGCGTATCGTTGCAGCCCTAGTACATTTGAGGTAAAGCGTTAACCCTTTCCCTTACATAAACGCCTCTTCACACATTTGCTAACAGAGTAGACCCAGATCAGACGGTTATGTTTGCTTTACACAAGATATAAACCTGATTCTACAGATTTTGTAAATCAAACAAGATGTGTCTGTGAAACACTATACTATACATCCCCCCACACACACACCACCCTACACCCTAATATGATATCTGGCCAAATATGAAGTCTCTATATGAAGTTGGTGATTTGACCTATATATGAACTTTGACCTTGAAGGATGACTTTGACCTTGACAAGGCATGTCACCAGGCAATACATGCGGCTCCATAAGATACACATGCATGCCACATATCAAGTCTCTATCAGTACTAAATCAAATAGTATAGCGAATGTAAACTTTGACCTATATATTCGTCATTTGACCTTGAAGGATGACCTTGACATTGACATGTCACCACTCAAAATCTGAGGTTTCATGAGATACACATGCATGCAAAATATCAAGTTTCTAAGTCTATTGGTTCAAAAGTAAGTGATATGACCTGTATATCTGGTCTTTGACATTGAAAGATGACCTTGACCATAACATGTAGCCCCTGAAAAAGTGCGGCTTCAAGAGAAATACATGAATGCCAAATATTAAGTCTCTATCTCTACTGATTCTAAAATTATGCCAATATGCCCAATGTTAAAGTTGCTGACAAACATCTGACATTGACCCTGAAGGATGGCATTGACCATAACATGTCCCCTCAAACTGTACAGCTTTATGAGATACACATGCCTACCAAATATCAAGCCTCTATCTCTACTGGTTCAAACGTTATGGCCAATGTTAAAGTCGGTGATTTGACCTATATAATTGACCTCTGACCTTGATGGATGAACTTAACGTTGACATGCTACCACTCAAAATGTGCGACATTATGAGTTACATATGCATGTCAAATACCAAGTATCTATCTGTACTGGCTGAAAAGTTATGACCAATGTTAAAGTTGTCCTCAAACAAACAGACAAACAGACAGAGTGACAGGGAAAAAATCCAGATCTGGGGGCATAACAATCCCTTGAAAAGTTTCGTGATTAAAGTTCAGCTAATAAATATTCATAAATATTTGTTCCATGAATATTTAATAGAGAAATAATTAAACCTGGTATTCCATTTACTTCTGCGATCCTTTATATGGGACATAGTCCAACAGTCCAGACCTAGATGATCGGAGGCCTCTTTTTGTGTGCACCATGCTATAATACGACTCTTGGGGTATAAAACTGGATGGTTTCTAAACCTACTTGGACCAGTTTACCGCAAATAATATTAATGTATGCCACTTCTTTGATCCGACAGCCTGTCTTAGACTACACTATTTTCTAGGCTCGATACATTGTACAGTGTCTCTTACAATAATATATTTCAAATTAAACCTGAATAGAATCTACTACTGTTTTATCATTCATTCATTGAAATAAATTTTGGTTTCTCTCCATTCAACTCGCCTATTAGCATTGAACCTGAACTAACACATAATTACTCTTTAGTCGAAGCAATGGCGTACCTGTATTTTAAGCACTTATTTGACAGTATCTGAATGGAGACGACACCACTAAGTAGTTATAGTCAGGGAGCCAGTAGTGCCTACCGTGCACCCCCCCCCCCCCCTAGACTTTTTTTCATGGGTACCAAAATGTTCAGAAAAGTGTCCTGAATCAGAATCGCGAATGTACTCAAACTTAAATTCTTTTAGGCTATGTGTATTTTAACCGTTTCCATGGCAACCCCCCAGTTTTCGTAATGATGACCCATACCTACAAATTCGCCCATATCACAGCCAGTTTTTGTCCTAAAACTATAAAACTGGTACCAAATGGAAGATAAGACATTGTGCTTTTATTTCTAACTTGTTTTTTTAAATTACCTTATTTGCATACTTATGAATATTAATGAGAACATTAAAATTAGTAAAAAAAAAGTATAGAAATAACGTAAACCTTTCATTTTTTTTATCCTACAAATATCAGAAAATAACTTCAAATGCAGTTTAACATGATGACGAAACCCCCAGGAAACAAAATGTCCAATTTGAGGACCATAGCCTTAATTTTAAGCACCATTTTCACCGTTTCCATGGCAACACCCTAGTTTTCGTAATGATGGTCCATACCTGCAAAATCGTCCATATCACAGCCAGTTTTTGTCCAAAACCCATAAAACTGGTACCAAATTGGAGATAGGACATTGTGCTTTTATTCCCAGTTTGTTTTTTTAATTTACCTTATTTGCATACTCATGAATATTAATGAGAACATTAAAAATAGTAAAAACAATACAGAAATAACGTAAATAATGTAAACTATTCACTTTTTATCCTACAAATATCAGAAAACAATTTCAAATGCAGTTTAACCTGATGACAAAATCCTCAGAAAACAAAATATCAAATTTGAGGACCAAAAAATTAACTCTAAGTAACTTTTTAACTGTTTCCATAGTAACCATTCATTTCACTCTGTTCACACAGTTTTGTTAGTCGACACCTACCTGCAAATATCTTCCATATCACAGGAAGTAGTTGTGCTAACTGCATAAAACTGGTACCAAATTAAAGCTAAGACATTGTGCTTTGGTTTAAAAGCTATAATTAGGAATTACCTTATTTGCATACACATGAATATTAATGAGAATAATTAAAAAATAGCAAAAAATACAGAAATAACGTAAACCTCTCAATTTTTATCCTACCAATATCAGAAAACAATTTCAAATGTAGTTTAAAATGATGACAAAATACCCAGAAAGCTAATCATCTTAATTAATACCCAAACAATGAACTGTAAGTAAGATTGTAACGGTTTCCATGGTAACCGATCCTTTCACAAATTTTGGAAATTTGACATCCAACTGTAATACTCCGCTAGATCTCAGTTATTTTTGATGAATCATGAAATCAATTGTTACAAACATAGATATGAGGCATTGCTTTAATAGTAAATATTACTTTTCTGATATAAACTAATTTGCATATGTATGAATATTTATGAGAACAGTAATAGATGTTGAAATTTTCGACAGACACCAGTCTTTCTCTTATAAAGCAAACAAACATGGAAAATGGTTAGCTAAAGTTTACTATGATCACTGAATATCACCAAGATTGTTAGATAAATGAATTTGGGACAAATTATATAGCACTGATGGTGATATATCTGTTTCCTAGGTAACCATTCTAACCTCATTGTTCATATTACAGAGCGTTTACATACCTGCAACATACAAAGATATTGCGGCCTACTTGGGCGATAATTATAAATGATATAAACATATACCCAGTAGTTGATGTATGAATCTTAATGTTTGGTTCACTTTATGCAAATTACCTTATTTGCATCCTCATGAATATTAATTAGTGATAAGAAAACAAAGAGAAACAATATTGAAAATAACATGTTTCGCAGTATGCCGAGCACAACATTACACCATGCTCCAAGTATAGCTTGCTATAATAAATGTACCTTTTGATGATGAATAAAAAAAAATTATGTCTAAAACTGTTACCAAAATGACCATGTACTGCTTCCATGGTAACTGTTGAAAGTCAAGTACTTATGATACCCCAAACAATCTTCTGTTATTGTTTTTAAAGTGTCAGTGATTTTAAAGCCCATAAAGCCTGTGTTGAATTCAGGGTTTCAAGACTGTTTCGACTTTTGATATACCATCATTTGTCGAGAACTGGTAATCCTGTGATGTGTTTTAAGACCCTTTGATTTGTCTGTCTCACCTATATCAATCTGCATATTGGGTCTTTGTGAACCACTAATAATTGCTACAATTCCTTGATTCCTTACGATTAGAAGCTGCAAGGCAGAAATATTTTTTCACATCTATGACGGTGAGCCTAACCAGTTCTCGCCAGATTATGGTATATCAACAGTGAGAAACAGTCTTGATGCCCTGAATTCAACACAGGAAGAAACTGAAACAAGGATCGTTATTTACACCAAGCATGCAAAAGAACAAGGCTACAAAACTGTTCATCTTCGAACTCCAGACAGTGATATATTCTTCATTCTTCTGTATTACCTTAACTGGTTTGAAGGTGTTACTGTCTTGTTTGATACTGGCTCAGGCAATCATAAAAAAAAATAAACATGTGAGAAGTTGCACAAGCATACACAGAAGATTACCGATCAGCACTTCTGGGTCTCCATTTGTACTGTGGCTGTGATTCTACAAGTGCATTCAATGGCTGAGAACATTTGACACCCACTAAGACCATTGAAAAGAAACCAATGTTTATAAAACCATTAGCAGGTTTGGGCAACTCTTGGGATGTGTCTGGATATCTTGTGCAAGACTTGGATGAATTTACGTGTGCAATGTATGGCAACCTAAGATTTCACACTGTGAATGAATTGATATTGTTTAAGATTAAGGAGAAGTGTGAAGATAAGCCAACAGATGCACTTCGCAATGCTGATATGGGAACATTACCCCCTTGTAGGGCCTGCTTAATACAGCACATCTGAAGAGTTATTTACCAGTTGATACTTTGGAAGAGATCTCTTTCCCGACCCAGACATTCCCCTTGTTTTAGAGAAGAATGGTTGTCAACATGTAGCTCTGACAGTCAATCAACAGATATGATTACATTATTGCCTGTAATAAGGGTATGCTCCACAGACATTCAACAGCAATGTTATCATCTTGACCTAGCTCTTATCAGAGTATTACCTGAGAAGATCCAATATAAACTGTTCCATTTTAGCCTCTAATTAAGGTATGCTCTGAGAGTCCGACCTTCAATTTATAAATTAGCTGATAAATACCCATGATGTCATTATTTCTAACATGAATATTCAGCTGGTAAAGGGTTAAGTGGGATATCATTCATCTATTTTTGTTGAGTCGGCATACTCAAAGAAGCTTTCTGTAAATGTGTTTTAAAGCAGAGCGTGGGGTTAACCCTTTACTAGATGTATACATGCCCTTTAACATCTCTTAGACAGTTTTAGAATTGAAATTCATTTATCACCAAAAGGTACATTTATCATTGCAAGCTATATTTGGAGAATGGTGTAATGTTGTGCTCGGCATACTGCGAAACATGTTATTTTCAATATTGTTTCTCTTTGTTTTCTTATCACTAATTAATATTCATGAGGATGCAAATAAGGTAATTTGCATAACGTGAACCTAACATTAAGATTCATACATCAACTACCGGGTATATGTTTATATCATTTATAATTATCGCCCAAGAAGGCAGCAATATCTTTGTATGTTGCAGGTATGTAAACACACTGTAATATGAACAATGAGGTTAGAATGGTTGCCTAGGAAACAGACATATCACCATCAGTGCTATATAATGTGTCCCAAATTTATTTATCTAATAATCTTGGTGATATTCAGTGATCATAGTAAACTTTAGCTAACCATTTTCCATATTTGTTTGCTTTATAAGAGAAAGACTGGTGTCTGTCGAAAATTTCAACATCTATTACTGTTCTCATAAATATTCATACATATGCAAATTAGTTTATATCAGAAAAGTAATATTTACTATTAAAGCAATGCCTCATATCTATGTTTGTAACAACTGATTTCATGATTCATCAAAAATAACCGAGATCTAGCGGAGTATTACAGTTGGATGTCAAATTTCCAAAATTTGTGAAGGGATCGGTTACCATGGAAACCGTTACAATCTTACTTACAGTTCATTGTTTGGGTATCAATTAAGATGATTAGCTTTCTGAGTATTTTGTCATCATTTTAAACTACATTTAAAGTTGTTTTCTGATATTGGTAGGATAAAAATTGAGAGGTTTACATTATTTCTGTATTTTTTTGCTATTTTTTAATTATTCTCATTAATATTCATGTGTATGCAAATAAGGTAATTCCTAATTATAGCTTTTAAACCAAAGCACACTGTCTTAGCTTTAATTTGGTACCAGTTTTATGCAGTTAGCACAAATACTTCCTGTGATATGGAATATATTTGCAGGTAGGTGTCGACTAACAAAACTGTGTGAACAGAGTGAAATGAATGGTTACTATGGAAACAGTTAAAAAGTTACTTAGAGTTAAATTTTTGGTCCTCAAATTTGATATTTTGTTTTCTGAGGATTTTGTCATCAGGTTAAACTGCATTTGAAATTGTTTTCTGATATTTGTAGGATAAAAAGTGAATAGTTTACATTATTTACGTTATTTCTATATTGTTTTTACTATTTTTAATGTTCTCATTAATATTAATGAGTTTGCAAATAAGGTAAATTAAAAAAAAAAACTGGGAATAAAAGCACAATGTCCTATCTCCAATTTGGTACCAGTTTTATGGGTTTTGGACAAAAACTGGCTGTGATATGGACGATTTTGCAGGTATGGACCATCATTACGAAAAAAGGGTGTTGCCATGGAAACGGTAAAAATGGTGCTTAAAATTAAGGCTATGGTCCTCAAATTGGATATTTTGTTTCCTGGGGGTTTCGTCATCATGTTAAACTGCATTTGAAGTTATTTTCTGGTATTTGTAGGATAAAAAAAAATGAAAGGTTTACGTTATTTCTATACTTTTTTTACTAATTTTAATGTTCTCATTAATATTCATAAGTATGCAAATAAGGTAATTTAAAAAAACAAGTTTGAAATAAAAGCACAATGTCTTATCTTCCATTTGGTACCAGTTTTATAGTTTTAGGACAAAAACTGGCTGTGATATGGGCGAATTTGTAGGTATGGGTCATCATTACGAAAACTGGGGGGTTGCCATGGAAACGGTTAAAATACACATAGCCTAAAAGAATTTAAGTTTGAGTACATTCGCGATTCTGATTCAGGACACTTTTCTGAACATTTTGGTACCCATGAAAAAAAAGTCTAGGGGGGTGCACGGTAGGCACTACTGGCTCCCTGAGTATTACCTTACATATCAAAATAGGAAATGAAACTACAAGACCTATTACCTGTTAGTTTCCTTCGGAACAACATTGTAGTATAGCCTCCATGTTCGTCCGCCATTGCTGCCGTCAGACTGTCTTCCCCACCATACACAGTGTCAAACATCGGTGTAGACCTGTCACGTGTGTAATAATCCCCAATGCGAGACTTCATACCCTTGGCCGAACCAATGACCACGTCTACACAGTCCATTGGGTGCAAGGCGTCTAGGAGAAAGTAAAGTAAAGGTACAAGTGGTAACCTAATGCAGGACGAAGATTACGCAGAATGATCCTACAGGAGCTTTCTGCACTTTGTCGTCATTCATTAAGCAGTCCCTAGCGTTTGAAGACATCTATATTTGTTCATAAGGTGGTCGCATTAAGGAGGTTTTCTGTACACAATTATTAACTCTTTCGGCGCCAATGTCGCCTGTTTGCAGCATTGAAAACAGTGCAGTCCCAGGTCAGATGCCGCCTTTTCAAGGCGGCACCTGGCCTGGGACTTCACTGTTTTCTGTATTATTTTAGCCCAAGCATACAAGTTTTAATAAAAACAAATGTTTTATTTATATACCTTTATTATTTAGTTTAGAATTATATTTAATATGAAATTATTATTGCAGACGACACTTTTAAATTTGGTGCCAAAAGAGGTAAAGGGTATATTTGCAGACAAAATACAATAGAACCCCTTCAAAGTGAACGCTTGATGAACATGGGTGTCTCTAAAATCAGGATGTTGCTTAATGCAAAATGATAGTAATGCAGAAAGCTCCTGCTAGAGATTTCTGCATTACTTTCATCCTACATGAAGCTACCACCTGCATGTAAGACTCAGAATTAGACCCTCATTTTGGTGATCACGTTAAAGAAGTTTTACTGTATACCTATACTAGTCGCCATGCCAGATATATGGTGACTGATTAGGTTCTTAACTATTTGTCAAGGCGAATACTGATAACTGTAAATGCTAATGAAATAATTATATATTATACATATATAGCCAAATACCATGCAGGAAGCCTCAAACAATACACACATGATTAATATAATTATCATATTAAGATATACATATAATAAGAAATTATATTGCCATGCTAAACAGAACAGAAGAAGATGTGTTAAATATCAGCAAAGAGAACAAAATGCTGATCACTTTTGAAAACTTGTCATTGTATTACCGAAAAACTAGTGATCAACATTACTGAGAGAAAATAATACTTACTTCCACTTGTGGCTGGCTGTTGAACAGGGATTCCGGCACATGAACCGCTATTACCTTCTCCTTCACCTTCTCCTTCTCCTTCACCTTCACCTTCACCTTCACCTTCACCTTCACCTTCGCCTTCGCCTTCGCCTTCACCTTCTCCTTCTCCTTCACTTTCACCTTCACCTTCACTTTCTCCTTCTCCTTCTCCTTCACTTTCACCTTCTCCTTCACCTTCACTTTCTCCTTCTCCTTCACTTTCACCTTCTCCATTGCCCTCTTCCTCGCCCGCACCACCCTCTTCCTCGCCCGCACCACCCTCTTCCTCGCCTGCAGCACCTCCATCTAAAATATATTAAGTGTAATAAGTAAGAAGCCGCAGAATTTTATCCTGCTGTTTATCGATGTAAACAAAGAACAACATAGTTTGTTCTTCAACTCATGTAAACGATTGTGAACTGTTATTAAACATGTTTTCTTCCAAGACCTGGAGCTTCTTCGTTGACAGCTTTTTAAGTATTACTCGTTTGGTATGCATGACATGTGTCACCTACTTATGAATGTGAATGCTAACTTGTGTATCCCTACAGGAGCTGTCTGATCCGGGTCTAATATGTTTGCAAAAGCGTAAAAAAGGCGTTTACATGGGGGAAAGGGTTAATTTTAATATGTATGGCTAATGCCAGATAAATGTTATTTCATAAGCATAACCTGCTACAGGAGCTGTCAGATCTGGGTCTACCATGTTTGTATATGCTAAATATGCGTCTTTATATAGGTAAAATAGTAGTATAGTGTAAGGCGTTGAGGAGAGTTAGGGGGATTGGGGGATTATGACGTAACTGGCACGATGACGTCATCGGGGGATCGCGCCACAGTCGCGTCATCGAGGGATCGCGGGCTACGTCATCGGGGTCCCGTTAGACGAGATGGGTCCTTCTAGGTCATCCAATGCAGTGCCTATCTATATAATTAGGGTATGGTTTACGTCCATCCTTTTAATTAGCCCAGATGTAATTAGCTTTACCGACAGGCCGAACCTTACCGACGGTGGGAAGTACGTCCTATACAGTCTACCCGCGGTTCGGACCCCGGTCGACCGTAAAGCCACTCTACATCAGATTTGATTCACACTATCGAACTCTTCCCTCCCAGCTTCTTTAATTCGAGTACGAATATAGAGATGTCAAAGCTCGAATAGACTGCGCAACGGGCGATATTTGTCAGACTAATTGAAAGGATGGGCGTAAATCGTACCCTAATTATATATCCCTTGGATGACCTCGTAGGACCCGTCTCTACTAACGGGACCCCGATGACGTAGGGACGCGATTCACCGATGACGCGACTATGGTGCAATCCCCAATGATGTCATAGCATCACTGTTACGTTATAATATCCCCCGATCCCCAACTCTCCTCAACGCCTCACACTATACTACTTAAAACTGTAAAAGTCAACAAGAAATGACAACAAACACAGCCAAAATAATAATATAAGAAGAGTGCCAGTGGGCATAATATACGCCCGTCGAGGTCTTGTTCAACATAAACTGGGGTTAACCTATTTGCTAAACTCAAATTCTAAGTCCAATTTTGCGACCAAGTTTCAAGGTTGTAAATAGGTATACTTTAACAAAAAACCTTAACCAAAAATTCTAAATTAAAAAGTGCCATAATTGTGTCTAAATGCTTGACAGAGTTACATTGTATTTACTCTTGCCTACAGATGAAGCTTCTGATGGTGAACAAATGTTTCAACTTTAAAAGCTTTATCTCAAAGCTTAACCAAAATTTCTAAGTTAAAAGGGGGCATAATTCTGTCAAAATGTTGGGCAGAGTTATGTACTCTTGCCTACAGATGTAGCTTGTGATGGTGAACAAGTGTTCCAAGTTTAAAAGCTTTATCTCAAATGGTTATGTAAATAAGTGGACTTTAACCAAAACCTTAACCAAAAATTCTAAGTTAAAAAGGGGCATTATTCTGTCAAAATGTTGGACAGAGTTATGTGCTGTTGTCTACAGGCGACGCTTGTGATGGTGAACAAGTGTTCCACGTTTTAAAGCTTTATCTGAAAGGGTTATGTAAATAATGAACAAAAACCTTAACCAAAAATTCTAAGTTAAAGTGTTATGTAAATAAGTGGACTTACAACAATGTGTTCGACATAAATTGAGGTTAACATTTTTGCTTATCGCAAATGCTAAACGCAAATTCTAAGTCCAATTAAGCGACATTGACCTTGGATAAACGAACCGGGACTTGGCAGGCTACTGTAGCATGTCTAGATAAACATTGTGATTAAATTTAAGAAGGATCCACCAAGCGGAACTTGAGTTAGAGATGTTACAGACAGACAGGTAGGTTAACATTTTTGCTAAACGCAAATTCTAAGTCCACTTGTGTGAACTTGACCTTTGATATACGAACCGGGACTTGGCAGGCTACTGTAGCATGTTTAGATAAATATTGTGGTTAAATTTCGGAAGGATCCACTAAGCGGGACTTGAGTTAGAGATGTTACAGACAGACAGGTAGGTTAACATTTTTGCTAAAATTCAAATTCTAAGTCCAATTGTGTGACCTTGACCTTGGATATACGAACCGGGACTTGGCAGGCTATTGTAGCATGTCTAGATAAACATTGTGGTTAAATTTGAGAAGGATCCACCAAGCAGAACTTGAGTTAGAGATGTTACAGACGGACAGACGGACAGACAGCGCCATTCCATAATACGTCCCGCTTTTTCAAACGGGCGTATAAAAATGAAAAGATAAGTATCAAACCTGCTTCAACCCTATCCCTAATGAACATTTATGAATAAATAGATCACTTCATGAATATGTAGTAACTAAAGTGTTTATGAGCTAAAAATAAATAACATGGGGATTGTTTGGCGTAAACAAACATTTTAGGATCAGATCTAAATACAATGTAATTTCAAAAGCTAGAGAGCAGACCCTAATCAGACGGTTCCAACAGAAACCACCTTGTCTGTGTCTACTCTGTTTGCAAAGACGTAAAAGTGTGTTCATATGAAGGAAAGGGTTAACTGGAACAATCATACTTGTGATCAGTGAATGCATTTTATGTTAACAAATCCTCTCCGCCGGTTTGTACAGCTGATTAAATAAGTTAATGCTCAAATAAACGCTTTTTCAAGCATTCTAATAGGACCGTCTGATCAGGATTTGTTCTGTTTGCTTATGAAATTATAATTGGACCAACTCTATGATTTCAACAAATACAAAAAAACCAGTCCTGTCTACAAAGGGTGTTATAAAATTTCAGCTAATAAACATTCATGATGTCATTATTTAAAGGGTTAACTAGTATCCCGCTGTGAAAAAATAGTCTGCTCAAATTTTGATCGGGTGGAATTTTGACTTCTTCAGATTCGATTTATCTGTTTGCTTATGTCTGTTAAGTCGGTAATAACAACAGAATGGTTGAACTGTAAATAAATGTCTCCAGTTCTTACCAGTAAATGCATTTTATGATAATTAACAATATAACAGTGAATTTAAACTGATATTACAGCAGACTTGCTCATAAAATCTATCCACGAAATTGTTTCCCTGTTTATTCTAAACCCGTGTTTAAGCCTTTCCTTCATATAAAACGTGTTCTCAAGCATTTGCAAACAGAATAGATTATGATCAGACAGTTCCTATAGAAGCCGTCTGATCAGGATCTGCTCTGTTTGCTAATGGATTTGAAAGGACAGGTTCTAGAATGGCTACAATGTACAACACTCTATATTTCGTTGTAAGTTTTCCCATGAATATTCAGTAGATACTGAAACTTGGAATAATTTGTAAAAGGGTGGAAGGGTTAACTTTTAGCCTGCTATGGATGGATAAGTGACTACCTATGCAACTCGGCATTTCATCAGGACTGTTTGATACTGTGACCGTTCGTTGAAAGGAAAATGCAAAATACATCAACTGTGACAACTGCAATCGATTTTATGATCTACCAACGAAAGTCTGCTCAGCAGGATAAGGTTTGTATGAACGGTTTACAGTAACTTAGTGTCAACGGTCATGCAAGACTGATGCCCTCCGTGCCAGCAATACGCTTTACACTTCAAGTTATCACCCGCTCGTAGTTTGTCTAAGATGGACCATTGCTCCAGCTCAGAGTTTAAATCTTTACGACAGGATAAAGATAAATATCAGCCATGTTTATCGATACCTACCACATTCTCTGGCCAAACATACTTCTGGAGAAAAGTATTTCTTGTCGTGTTTCAACATGTTCCCACCAGCGTCAATGTCACCTTCTGCATAAAGCAGGTGCATGTGGTCGGTACTGATCGCTACATCGTCGTCATCTGTTAGGGCAACTGGTCGGGAGTAGCTATACTTAAGTACACCGTTGACCAGGCTCGTTGATCCGGGGCTAATGTTGTTGGTTGTGGTGTCAATACCAGGGGCGATGCGATATGGACCTAAAAATCTGTAAAATATTGACACCAGCCAATAACAAACGTAATCTCCAACTTAAACCATATATCGTGCTGAAAAAATGATGACTGCAAAACCTGATTGTGTTTTACTACAGTTGAATCTGTGTTAAGCAATATTATATTGATTGGGCACGGGAATCTTAAAAAACAGGTGGTTGCATAATACGGGACAAAAGTAATGCAGAAAGCTCCTATAGGAACATTACTTTTGATCAGCATTAAGCTACCACCATTAAGCTACCACCATTAAGCTACCACCATTAAGCTACCACCATTAAGCTACCAGCTGCCTTACACACCAATAAGTAGACCTCTGTTTGTTGGTTGCTTAACCCTGGTTCCCTGTAGAATGTTTATTCCAAATTTCAATACCTACTGAATATTCATGGATAAAATACTTATAATGAAATATGGAACGTGGAACATTGTAGCCATTATAGAAAGTAAAGAAAGCGATATATCAAATTCCACTAGCACACAGAGCAGATCCTGATCAGACGGCTCCTTTAGGATATGGGTCTTCTCTGTTTGCAAAATGCATGAAAACGCGTTTACATGAGGGAAAGGGTTAAGGTTATTGAGAAACTTTTTGAGTTTGAAACAGGGTTACTCGGTGTCCTATCTGGATCCAAGCTGTTTGTAAATGACGGTCATGTCTCGGTTAGGGATAATAAAGAGTGTAAAGGATAATAAAGATGAGGGATAATAAAGATTGTTTTTCTGGACTCATGTTAAAAGCAATTATTCTTAAATACCTTTGTACTGAACATACTGGACCAAATCTACCATATACAATCATATCCATCACAAACACCATCACGTCATCAAAGGAGTCAGGCATCGGAGAAATGATAATATATTCAACACTATTTATACTCTTATAAGATCATCATTATAAACTCTTTCAGTTCTGGTGACGAAGATGTGATTGTATTTCCGAGTAAAATTGCGTCTCATTAGGATCCATACTGTTTGCCACTTTGGTCGCGTGTTTGTAAGGCAATTGAAGTAAATGCTAAATCCGTAGGACTGAACGGGTTAATATCACCACCTTCATCATCGACTCTTTCAAAACCATTTGAAGCACCACCATCATCGAAGTACCAGCAATTCGATCATCGTTTGCATCGGATTATTATTTCAGTATTTACTTACTTTGTCATACTGTACACGAATAATGTTTACTGTCGTCATTTTGCTTTGCGCAGTGATATACATTGATATGTATTGATATGCATGTATAAGGCGTTCTTCACTGGTAACCCTTTTCCTGTTCTATGTTTATTACAAATTTCAATACCTACTCATAACTGAATACTCATGGACAAAATAGTTAAAACGAAATATGAAAGATGGAACATTGTACGCATTTAGAAAGTAATGAAATAAGTATTTCAAATTACATGGGTAAACAGAGCAGACCTTGGTCTACTCTGTTTGCAAATGCGTGAAAACACGTGTAAATGAGGAAAAGGATTAACCTTTTACCTGATAGAGAAGTCTTTTAATGCCTTTTCAAAAATGTCTAGTCCCTATAGAAACGGTTTAGTCCCTATAGAAGCTGTCTGATCAGGATATGCTCTGTTTGGGTATGGACATATAAAGATGTGATTCTGCATGTCCTCACTATCCTCTGTTAATATGCCATTATAAAATTCAAATATAAAATTCATCAAATAGACATTCCTGGTATCAATATTTCTTTCATGAATATTCACCAAGTAAATGGTTAATTCTGGCATGAACTTATATATGGAGCAACCAGCTATTTTTCACAACAATGACCAGCGTGTCATGACACAAACTGAACTGCCACAGGGAATAGTGTCGCCCCTAGCCAGCGTGTCATGTCAAGATCTACTACTATTTCTACTACCTTTATTCGGCCCTAAATTAATTAGAGAGAGAAAGATCCTACATTAATTGGCTACATGCTTAAATACACCGATGACGATACTTAGTTCAATGTTCAGATTGGCGAGGTTTTACTGCAGTTGCTTGTTTGGCCACTTACCCGTCTGTGATATTCAGAGACGTGGAGGTTAAAACAGCCACGTCGGAATTGCTCTGTCAAAGCAAAAAAAAATAAATGAATCCATCAAGAGTAAATAGCGAGTGACCTCTTATTTAGTAACAATAAAATTCTAACAGGGATGTGATTGCTTAACCCATTCCCTCATATTGACGACTTTTGACGACTCTGTAGAAGTCACTTTGTGAAACCATTGTGATAAATAGAGCATTTGCTCATTTTATCACAATGGTTTCAACTTCAAAATTCTAAAATTTTCCTTTTCTCTAGTTAATGCTCCTTTTCGGTAGATTTATTCAAAGAGGTTGTATCTAAAATAGCTTATGAGGTAATGGCTTAATGCGGGGGAAATGTTATGCAGAACAATTTGCAAGCGTCTACATAATTTAATTTGCAGTTTGATTCAAGACCAGGGTCCAGTATTATAAAACGTCTGAGTCTGGGTCTGAAATAATTCCCAAGTATCTGATTGGTCACATTCTGAGCAAGCGCTATGGTTTAAAAATGACTTTTACAGAAGCGTCAAAAGGCTTCACCATGAGAAAACGGGTAAATGAGCTTAAACGGGTGGATCCACTTAATCAGGTTCTACAGTATTTGTCAGTTTTTCAGTTTATTTAAAAGTTATTTAAATGATGTCCCATTCTAATTGTAAAGCTTTACAAATTAATGGAAATGAGAGACGGGTGTCCGAATACTTGGAATACTTCGCGTGCACCTTATAACAATTAGGGCATTTGACCAGGTTTACGCCATGGATTTGTCCGGTATTGCACGACGGATTTAGTAGTGTTTTGATGCCAACATCTCGTCGCTTCTAATTTTGCGCCAACTATTTAAAAGGTTCGACACTAAAGCCAGATGGCTCCGATTTTACACAACTGGTTTATCTAGTCTGTTACCGAAGACTTGCATAGTTATTAGGTTAGTTCTCAGGTTGTGCGCCACATATTGCATTGAAATAAACCGCACAAGGGGAAATAAATTATGTCTGAGCATAACTCTTTCCCTCACATAAACTCCTATCCACGCCTTTGGAAACAGAGTAAACCCAAATCAGATGACTCCTATAAGAGCCGTTGGACCAAGCTGTTTGCTTCTTGAATTATACAGTTGTGATTCTACACTAGGATTCTGCCGAGTTAATAAAGTCCTGTGTTCATTTACTATAAAAGTCAGCTAATAAATATTCATGATGTCGCGAATATTGAACAGGCAAGACTACGCGGTATTAAGCAGTAAATATCGAGATCAGTCGTAACATCGAATTGATATTGTATTACTATACAAGCAGACTAATGTAAACATGAAAGCCCCTGGACATGAAAGACACCACGTTTTGACATGATGTTTAGTCTGGGTTTACGCACATTTCCTAATGCAAGATCCTTATAAAGTGCAAAGTAGGGTTTAATTTAAAATGTCGTGTTTTTTTAATTCGTTTGCTGAATAAAAAATGCATAGGAAAGGAAAGGCACGCTTCCACTTTTAGCACAAGGCATGTGAAACTCCAAGAACGATACTGTTACGTACCTAAAGATTTTTATTCATAACGAACTGTTGTGTAAAGATAGAATAAATGTTTTAAAATTCTTGTACTACAAGCCTCGTGGAATAGCCGTCATGTCACAAAGAATGGTGTCTTAGGTCAAATGTGACTCTATCGACTATGATGAATATGTATTAGGTGAATCCTTCTAAAAGTGGATCAAATGGAGAAATTGAATTAGCATAGTGTATACAGTAGCACCTGCCCCTAAAAAGCAGGTGTTTGCTTAATTAACACATTATCCCCTAGTGACGCATTCTTGCGCATCTATAGAAGTCACTTTATGAAACCATTGTGATAAATAGAGCATTTGCTCCTATAGGAGCAAATGCTCTATTTATCACACTGGTTTCAAACTACAAAATTCTATTTTTTTCCTTTCCTCTAGTTAATGCTCCTTTTCGGTAGATACATTTCAAAGAGGTTGTGTCTAAAGATAGCCAAGAAGAGAATGAGTTAATGCAGGGGTAAATGTAATGTAGAAAGCTTGATGGGGTTTTCTGCATTACCTTTGACCTGCATTAAGCTACCGCCTGCCTTACATACCCATAGTTAGATCTCATTTTGATGACGGCTTAAGACAGGTTCTAGTGTAGTCTTCACTATTCTCAAATGGATATGTACATGTTATTAGCATAAGAATGGTTAACTTACCATTTGAGTGTTCTCGGAGACCGCCACACCGATCCATCTATCACTAAAGCTTGACATTCCCCCAACGGAAATCTCGAAATTAATGTTCGTGTGCGTTGTGGTCCATTCTATTTGTATCTCGTTACAGTTAGTCGTTGGGCACCAATATCTGTCGTACAATGCGTTCGGGTAGGCTTCAGATTCCGCCTCTCCAGTCCCACTTTCGCTCTCTGATTCCCCTTCACCTTCTGTTTCACCCTCTCCTTCACCTTCACCCTCTCCTTCACCCTCTCCTTCACCCTCTCCTTCACCTTCTGTTTCACCCTCTCCTTCACCCTCTCCTTCACCCTCTCCTTCACCCTCTCCTTCACCTTCACCCTCTCCTTCACCCTCTCCTTCACCTTCACCCTCTCCTTCACCCTCTCCTTCACCTTCACCCTCTCCTTCACCCTCTCCTTGCCCGCCACCTGCACATTGGGCATTTAGATAGGCTCCATAGTCTGTTCGCACAAATGAAGGCAACTGGGGAAAACGTTGACAGCCAGAACGGTAATCTGAAACAAGAAGCAGATACATAAAAGTAAACAAATTCGATCTTTTGTTTCTGCATAACTTCTACTTCCTAGAGACGCATTTTGACACCTTTTCAAACAGAGTAGACCCGGATGACACCACTCATGTAGTGGCCGCTAGGTCAGTGTATAATCCGTTTGATTATAGAATATCATAGATCTGATTCTATATTTGTTTACATAGCTATGTATTACCATTTACTCCATAAATATGATTGTCTATGCCTTTGCAAACAGAGTAGACCTAGATCAGACGGCTCCTATAGGATGGAGCCTGTCATGAATATTTAAGACAAAACCAATGCATATTTACATGTACTAATAGGACATTGTAGTATGGCTGTGTCCACACATACGTTTGAAGGCCGGTAGTATGGCTGTATCCACACATAAGTTTGGAGGCCGGTAGAATGGCTGTGTCCACACATAGGTTTGAGGCCTGTAGTATGGTTGTGTCCACACATAAGTTTGGAGGCTTGTAGTATGGATGTTTCCACACATAAGTGTGGAAGCATGTAATATGGATGTGTCAAAACATAGTTTTGGAGGCATGCAGTATGGCTGTGTCCACATATAAGTTTGGAGGTCGGTAGTATGGCTATGTCTACACATACTTTTGGAGGCCTGTAGTGTGGTTGTATACATATATATGTTTTGAGGCTTGTAGTATGGCTGTGTCCACTCATAAGATTGGAGGATGGTAGTCTGGTTGTGTCAACACATATGTTTGGAAGTCTGTAGTATGGCTGTGTCAACACATAAGTTTGGAGGCCTGTAACATGCTTGTGTCCACACATAGGTTTGGAGGCCTGAGGCCTGTAACATGCTTGTGTCCACACATAGGTTTGGAGGCCTGTAGTATGGCTGTGTCAACACATACGCTTGGAGGCCTGTAGCATGGCTGTGTCGACACAAAAGCTTTGAATCATGTAGTAAGGCTGTGTCCACACATACGTTTGGAGGCTTGGAGTATGGATGTTTCCACACATAAGTTTGGAGGCATGCAATATGGCTGTGTCAACATATAGTTTTGGAGGCCTGTTGTATGGCTGTGTCCACTCATAAGATTGGAGGATGGTAGTCTGGTTGTGTCAACACATATGTTTGGAAGTCAGTGACATAAACTAAACGAAGCAATAACACTGGCATAAACTAATCAATGACAATCGCATACACTAAACTAGCTAATAACAATGCCCATATATCAAATGAATCAATACCAATTGTCCAATTGTATAAACTATGTATTAATCAATAGCAATGGCATAAACTAAACTAACTACATGTAATGACACTGTCATACACCAAGTAACCATGCAATAACAATGGAATAACCTAAACTAATCAATAACGCTATTGCCATTGATTTGATATTGATTGTTTTAGTTCATGCAATCAATCAACATGAATGGCATATCTGATCAACAGCTACGGCAGTAGTGTTATTGGCGCGAGAGTATTAGCTATCGCTTCTATATGGAACGCATTAGGCGGAATTTCACTGGTAGGAGGGCTGATCTATCAAGACTTGTGAAACTATTGTGGAATTTTAATTTGTGGTTTATGAGTGTAAAAACAGTATGGCTGGAATAATACAATTACATATAGTTGGAAACAGGTCGACATATTTGTTTCCACTGTATAAGTGTATGTATTTTGGAAATGAAAATGTTAGAAAATGATTTCCCCTATGGTCGGGGCTAATTCAAAATGTATAATACCGCAACGGCAAGATCATCAAGAATAATCACCGAGGAAATGACCAAGATGTTGCGAAATCGAATATGCCTAAAATATGAACGGATGACTTTGGGCGAAAGGAGGCGAAAGGAGGATTAAAAATTAATAACGGCTATTTATTAGTTATTATAAATGATGCGTGAAATTCCTACAAAACACGCTGTTTTGTCTTGCTCGAACGAGAAGTCGCAACAACGTGACCCACTTGTTGTTGTTGTCTGGTATTTTCCTCCGTTTTCTTCGGAGCACTCCTTGAAGGATGTCTGATAGTTTCCTTTGATGATTCCTACTTAGTCGGAATGTATCAAAAGTAAATTTTTTTTTTGAAAAGTACAATGTTCCAGCTTCACGTTTGTACCAAACATTAGTGGTTATTCCATCTTGGCTGTCCGAAACCGGGCGTTATTTCGAATGGGTCGGTGAATCTGCGAATCGGTAGCTGAAACCCTTGTATATAACATAACACTAAATTTTACTTTTTAGACCATCTAGACCCACGAAATGGCCCCCTGTGACCTAATTTATCATGTGTCCATTTCAATAATTCCATTTACTTGTGAACAACAAATAATCGAATTAAAGGCATGTAAGCAAGGAAGCGAAAGTACTGAAACATTAACACTCTTTCTCTCGTTAATATTTATTCATGAGGTCTTCATCTCATGAATATTCATGTCCAGAATCAATAAAAATGGAACATAGAAAATAGATTCGTTGTCATCATTGCTGTTGAAACTGCATAATCAGATCTATAAATTTCCACAAGCAAATAGACCACATCCTGATTAGACGGTTCGTATAAGAGCATTTTGATCTGGATCTACATTGTTTGCAAATACATAGAAAGACGTTTATATGAAGGAAATGGTTAAGGAGGTTAGCTTTACCTGTTGGTCTCCAGCCGACACCTACCCACGAGTCTGTCTTAGCATGAACTATTACTTCTATCTCCTGAGTAGCCTAGACAAATAAAAATATTACATGCAATAATTATTCATTCATTAATAGTGAATACATTACCTCTTTAATTGATGAATGTTCATGGAAAATTAAAACCTTGTTTACTAGTTAACCATTTTTATACGCCCGTCTTCAGATGTCGTGGCGCTGTCCGTCAAGTTCGAAAACTATCAAGATTGCCCCCAGACACTCCAGAATTATCTTCCCTTACTTTCTGAATTTCTGTGAATTTTACTTGTCCGTTCTCTAACTCAAACACATGTAATCCAATCCTTTTCAAATTTTGTCAGCAAGTATATTACCATAATGTCTCAGCCAGGTTCGATAACCATCAAGATCACACCGGACACTCCAGAATTATCCCCCCTTATTTTATGAATGTTCTTGAATTTCTGCTTGTCCGCTCTCTAACTCAAACAAATGTAATTCAAACTTTTTCCATTTTTTCAGCATGTACATTACCATAATGTCTCAGTCATGTTCGATAACTAGCAAGACTGTGCCATACATTCTCGAATTACCTCCCTCCCTTTACTTTATGAATTTCCGCGAATGTTTGCTTGTCCGCTCTCTAACTCAAACAAAGGTAATCTAATCCTTGGTCAGTATGAATATTACTATCATGTTTCAGTCAAGTTAGATAGCCAGCAAGATTGTCTCTGGCACTCAAGAATGATCTCCCCTTATTTTATGAATTTCGGTGAAGTTTTGCTTGTCCACTTCCTAACTGTAACAACAATAGTAATCAAATCCTTTTTTCGAATTTGGTCAACATGTATACTAAAACAATGTCTCATTCAAATTCGATAAATAGAAAGATTTCCATTAACTCTCCACAATTATCTCCCCTTACGTTATGTCACCTGATATGGAGTAATGTCATTTCAATGTCCAGATAGTTGACGGGCGTATATTGTGACATTTTGGCACTCTCTTTTATATTATACTATTAAATAAGGAAATGTATATTGCCATGACCGTAGACAATCAGATCTTAAACATACAAGCAAGCAATGCATAGCCTGATCAGACAGTTCCTTAGTCTATTATGATTGTGAATTTCTCTATCACGCAAAGGGTTGAGAAAGACTTACATGTAGTGTACTTAACCCATTCGCGCCCAGTGGATTCTTCCATGCTTATATATTGGATAAGTCCATTTTTATCTAAGGAATGTCTGGTCTGAATTTTCATTTTCGTTTTGTTTTATATTGAGATTCCTATCAGCAAACAGTGTAGACTCTGATCAGACGCCGCATCATGCGGCGTCTGATTAGAGTCTATACTGTTTGCCTATATCCCATATATGGGATCGTGGGCACAAATGAGTTAATTAAACTATTTTGTTTTGAGCTATTCAAGTGCAAAATATACAATTTGAATATAAAAATGGCTGGATCTTGAGACGAGATTATTAAGATTCAAATTATTTGCAAAGGTCGCCGCGCGTGCGCAGTAAGTGTAAAAGTTTATCCCTTTCCTTCATATAACCATCTTTACGGGCATTTGCAAACAGAGAAGACCCAGATCAGACGGCTCCTATAGGAGCCGTCTGATCAGGGTATGCACTGTTTGCTAATGGATTTTGATCAACCTGTTTTGATCAACCTGTTTATTTACTTTCTAAAGTGACTACATGGTTTAAACTCCCATATCTCGTTATAACTATTTTGCCCATGAATATTCAGTAGGTATTTACATTTGGAATAAACATGGAACATGGACAGGTAACGAGACTTATGAACTAAGAGTTAAACGAAATAGTTGACTTCTTGACACTCCTGGGTATTTGCTAAGGGTCGAGCTGTTTTACTCTATGCGTTAGGCACTCTGACCCGGTTTGTGAACAGAAATGACGCACGGTAAGTGTGTTCGTTTCTATTTGTGTGTATGAAAAGAATGACTATCAGAGGTTAGACCCTACCTATTAATCCTTTCGCTGTCAATTACGATTATTTGTTTATGTAAACTGATTGGATCCATATGAGACACCGGGTAAATCGGCATCTCATCAGGATCCAAACTGTGATGATGTAGTTCCGCTATAAAACAAATGACAAGAAGCCCTATATAAAATTATTTGAATTCGATTCCTTCTTCACTGTTATAGCTGCGCAAGTTTTATTTTTCTTGTTGGCTTGAAATAACTAAAATGGGAAGGTTGGTCAGACGATCCTTACTCATTAAACATGTACCATACTCATAGTTTGAAACGTTTGCGTTAACAGAAAATTTGATTCCTGTGGAAACCGGCGGAAGTGTATCAGCCACTCACCGAAACAGAACAGACCCTGATCAGACGGCTCCTATAGGAGCCGTCTGATCTAGGTCTACTCTGTTTGCAAAGGCGTGTTCATAGAGGAAAGAGTTTTCGATTTTTTTTAGCAATATTCAGATATCAATAATATTTAGCTGAATGTATACATACCGTGGGAAAATGGGCCGCAAGTATTATATATTCATGGTATGAATATGTGTACAACTTTTGCTGTGAATTGATTTATACCAAAAATATTAGCAGAATATACTTAACCCTTCGCTTGCTATTCACCTCAATATACCTACCTGTAAATAGTGAAGACCCAGATGAGACAGCTCCTGCAGGTGCTGTCTCATCAGGGTCTGCACTATTTACAAGTTCATTGTGCAACCAGTGCACTCCACAGCAGTGATTTCAAAGCGAAATACTTGTACACAGTGAAGATATATGTAATTATACAACGGGGCATGGGCAAAGAAGGAGAAATGTGTTTTAAAATTCAGCAGGAGAAGGGTTAAGACCAGGACTATTATGATTATAAAATTCTTGTATTAAACATATGAAACAATGAAATATATTGCTCTGGTAATAGAGAAATAAATAATACTATAACGTAAAAGTAACATACTCTGGGCAAACAGATCCTACAGGATATGGGTCTACTCTGTTTTCCCTGGGGTAAGTGGCAGGATTGTGTGAATTCTACTGACGGGATAATTAAATTTGTGTTTTTTAATTGACCGATTTTAAACAAAACTGAAAATTTTGACAAATACATTCGACCCCTAGAAGAGACAAACTGGGTCAATCATCTGACCGACACCACGATAAAGTGAGAAGTTAGGAATCCATTAAGACCAAGATCAGGTGCAGTATAAGGGGCATAGGGTTCTATCAAGATCCACTTACCTTGGTCCTGTATTGCCTTTACTCCATGAATATTCGTGCAAGAAATAATGACATCGTGACTGTTAATTAGATCAAATTTTCATAGTAGCACATAGCCTCAGGAATGTTTGGCAATTGTAGATCTTGTAGAATCATATGTCTTTAAAGACACATCTCAATCTCAATTGCATATTTCATCATTAGCAAACAGAACAGACCTACATCAGACGGCTATATACTAGAAAGGCGTATATACGAAAACCAACATTATTGCTTTGCAAACAGTATTGGGACAGCCCAGTCGCCGCGTTTGAAACGTAACGTTTGATCATGTTCTGTGCTGTGTGCCGTCCATCACAATCTTTAAAGACACATCTCAATCTCAATTACTAGTACATTGTATCTGTACTGCCATGAAAACGTTTAAAGTAGTTCCCCCGTACCTGCAATATTCTGTGATAGATTTTGAATTCGCCATTTGTGCCGGGGGCAGTTGTGACAACATAGTCCTCCTCTCGCATCGAGATGCTGTTTACTGTGGACACTGAAATATTCAAAGCGTTCCTTAGAACAGTAAAACCTCTCTAACACAGACATTCAGTTCGGTATAAATATTGGTCTTTAATGGGACTTTAATGCAGGGGAAAGTAATGCAGAGAGCTCATATATGACCTACATTAAGCTACCACCTGCACTACAGACTCATAATTAGACCTCCTCTTTTTGCTCCTCTTTTTGAATGCCGCTGAAGACAGGGTCTAATGTATACTGCTTGGATTTAAACAGACAGAAGCAAGGACGGGTGCACTGAGATATAGACAAAACAGACAAAATACACCGACACGCGTAACAGACAAAATACACTGACACACGTAACAGACAAAATACACTGACACACGTAACGGACAAAATACACTGACACGCGTAACAGAGAGACATACAGACAGACAGACAGACAGTGAGACAGAGATATAGACATACAAACAAACAGACATAGAGAAAGGGGAGATAGAGAGAGAGAGAGAGAGAGAGAGAGAGAGAGAGAGAGAGAGCGAGAGCGAGAGAGAGAGAGAGAGAGAGGGAGAAAGAGAGTCAGATACACAAGTCAATCATAGATACAAGCACATTCAAAGAGTCAGACAAAATTGGTTTTAGTGGGGAAATGTACATGATAGTAAAAGACAACCCGAAATGAAAAAGTAGCAAACACCAATTAAGATATACATGGGAAAACGAACAGTTGGAAGGGAATGTGAGTCAGGAAGACTGGTACTAAAATAAGATTTTGTATCTGAGTTACAAGCTGCTAGCCGTAGCATAAGACATACACAGCATAATGCAGTAAAAAACCCTCTAAAGAGCATGTTAAAATTAGCATTAATATCGGTCTTTTAGAAGGGTGACAGCTTAATGTAGGTTGAAAGTCAAGCAGAAAGCTGCATGACCTTGACCCCACATTAAACAGCCACCTGTCTAAAAAGACCTACATGTAATTTATTCTTTTTCAAAATTCTTGTTCAGAGGGGTTTTACAATACTAACAAACTCTAGAATTAATAAATACAAATTCGAAAGAAAAGAAGCAGCTTACCCTTTTCACAGTGCCTTCCGAAAAAGCCAGCAGCACAGTAACAGTGGTTTTTCGGGTAGTACGTGGACACGCCAATCTCACATGAACCTCCATTTTGACAGTCGTTGTCAGACTTGCATTCCTCTGTATAAAAAGAAGAGACAATATAAACAGTTTGCCAATTCAACTTGGTGAAGGGGCTACACCGTTAGGTGTGTCTACAGCAAAACCTCTCGAAACGGGACTTTCAAATCTATATCAATGCGGATCTTTGTGACAAGTGACAGTTTAACCCTTTCCCTGGTGCATATTCATGTAAGAAACAATGACAACATGCATATTAAGTAGATTATTTTTGATAATGGCATATGACCACAGGACATGCCGATTCTTGCACAAAATGTAGAATCAGATTTATATTGCGCCATAAACAAACAGTGTACACCCTGGTCAGACGGCTCCTCTACTCTGTTCGCAAAGGCATTTATATGAAGAAACGGGTTTATGCAGAGTGACGGTCGTGCTTTCTGTATGACTTTCACCCTGCATGAAATAGCTATCTGCCTAAATAGAATTACATTCTTCTGTAGTATAAGTACGGTTTAGGGGTCTTACTGTATCAGGGTTTACAAACTGAGTAGACTCAGCCTAACTATACCGTTGAAAACACTGTGTCAGATAAGGGGTATACATTGTTTGCACTCATCAATATTAATTCCTAACTATTCAAATGTATTGGTCCATCATTAATTTTAATGACAGAGTCACTTCAGTATGAAAGGACAGTGTTTATAATGACAAACAGTGTGACCCTATTAGCTGTCTCTATCAGTTAAAATGTTAAAATCGAATGCACACTGTCAATTTACCTTGATATTGGCATTTTGGTCCCGTCCACATCCCGATGCAGTTGCACAGCCCGTTCTGGTAGGTGCCGTGGAATGAACACTTCTCGACGTTGGAACCTGAGACAAAAACCAGCAGTAAGACTATGTTGTGTCAGTGTATGAGTAAGACTATGTTGTAACAATGTACGAGTAAGACAGTGATGTGACAGTGTATGAGTAAAACCATGTTGTGCCGGTGTACGAGTAAGACTATATTGTGACAGTGTATTAGTAAGACAATGTTATAACAGTGTATGGGTAAGACTCTGCTGTGTCAGTGTATGAGTAAGACTATGTTGTGACAATATATGAGTAGGGTTATGTTATAACAGTGCATGAGTAAGACTATGTTGTGACAGTGTATGGGTCAGACTATATTGTGAAACTATGTTGTGTCAGTGTATGAGTCAGGCTGCGGTGTGTCAGTGTATGATCAAGATCATGGTATAACAGTGTATGAGTAAGTTTATGTTGTGACAGTGCATGAGCCAGACTACCTTGTGACAGCGTATGAGTCAGACTATGCTGTGATAGTGTTTGAGTCATACTACCTTGTGAAAGTGTATGAGGCAGACTATGCTGTGACAGTATATGAGTCAGATTATGCTGTGATAGTGTTTGAGTCAGGCTATATTGTGAAAGTGTATGAGGCAGACTATGCTGTGACAGTATATGAGTCAGATTATGCTGTGATAGTGTTTGAGTCAGGCTATATTGTGAAAGTGTATGAGGCAGACTATGCTGTGACAGTATATGAGGCAGACTATGCTGTGAAAAATGTATGAGGCAGACTATGCTGTGACAGTATATGAGGCAGACTATGCTGTGAAAAATGTAAGAGGCAGACTATGCTGTGACAGTATATGAGGCAGACTATGCTGTGAAAGTGTATGAGGCAGACTATGCTGTGAAAGTGTATGAGGCAGACTATGTTGTGATAGTGTATGAGACAGACTATGTTGTGACAGTGTATGAGGCAGACTATGTTGTGACAGTGTATGAGTCAGGCTATGCTGTGATAGTGTGTGAGGCAGACATTGTTGTGCCGGTGTATGAGTAAGACTATGCTGTGACAGTGTATGAATCAGACTATGTTGTGACAGTGTATGAGTAAGACTATGCTGTGACGGTGTATGAATCAGCCTTTGTTGTGACAGTGTATGGGTCAGGCTATATTGTGACGGTCTATGAGTCAGACTATACTGTGACAGTGTACGAGTCAGACTACCTTGTGGCAGTGTATGAGGCAGACTATGTTGTGGCAGTGTATGGGTAAAACTACTCGTATGTCGTAAGAGTGCATAAAGCAGACGTTCTGTATCATAGTATAAATCGACCTTTTCGAAAGAAAGATATTTCGAACTTTTCAAACAGAGCAGGTCCCGGATCAGATGGATCTTGTACGACCCATCTAACCAGGGACTGCCAGGTTTGCATATGGACTTATATTGATATGATAATACAGTTTCAGATATGGCACAAATTTCCTTTGTTCAACATGTCATAATAAAAACTAATCTAGTTTATAAGTTATTTTTCATAATGTAATTATTACTTACATTAATATTCATGGAGCAAAGAGGTTACTAATCGTGTACAAGTGAATGTTTAAAGCACATGTTCACCTACTTCGCACAATGTCGACATCGGCACAGGAGTAAAACTCATAACGACCACAGTTGCAGTCCCCGGAGCTCCATTCGGCAGCCCTTCTCATTAGCTGGATTGAACAGCTTCGACATTCTATATCAGGTAATGTGATTCGGTGCTGAAGGTTACTGAATGGTGAAAAAGAACCATTGTCATGCTGTGCAAATCTCTGCTCGATTCTGGTCGGCTGCATTATCAGATATTACAGTAAAACTCTTCTAAAGCGAACAGTTTACGAGTATAGTAAATCCCTCTAAACCGGAATTCTAATAGAGAATAATTTAGATGCTTTTAGACAGGTGGCTTTTTAATGCAGGGTGAAAGTCATGCAGAAAGCTCCTCTAGGAGCTTGCTGCATGGATTTCATCCTGCACTAAGCTTCCACTGTTTCCAAGACCGATATTAATTGTTAAATTTAACTTCCGGTTCAAATGGGAATTACTGTAAATACATGTGTTTTTAACCCATTACATCATAGGCTATTTTAAGACCCACCCTCTTTGAATTAATCTACCAAAAAGGAGCATTTACTAGGGAAAAGGAAATTTTTAGAATTGTGTAGTATTGAAACCATTGTGATAAATAGAGCATTTGCTCCTAAGGAGCAACTGCTCTATTTATCACAATAGTTTCAAAACGTGACATTTACAGAGGCGTCAAAAGGAGTCAATATGAAGGAATGGGTTCAAGGCAGTGGTTGCTTAATGCAGGACGACGGCAATGCAAGAAAAGAATAAACGAATTTCATCATGCATTTATAGTTATATGAACTATATGCCTTTAACACCCATAATTAGATCTCTTTTGGTGGTCGGTTAACAGGGGTTTACTGTATTTATATTTCCTAATTGAATGGGATTTCTTGGTGCTATTCGTTTCGGTAGGAGGTGTTGTTACTTTAGACGTATGGACTGTGTGGCAAACAGCATGGATTCTGATATGAAGTTTCATCTGGATCTAAACTGTTTGCAATACCGGGCAGGTCAAGATTACAGTAGAATCTGTCTTAAGTGGCCATCAAAAAGTGTTCTAGTTATTGCATTGCAATGCAGGTAGTAGCTTAATACAGGCCAAAAGTAATGCATTACTTATGACCTGCATTAAGCTACCAACTGCTATTTAAGACTCTTATGATCAATAGAGGACTGGCCGCTTAACCCACAGGGGGCCATTTCGTGGGTCTACATGGTCTAAAAAGTCAAAAAAATTGATTGGGTCGATTTAGTGATAAATAACACTAAATCGACCCAATCAAATTGTTTGACTTTTTAGACCATGTAGACCCACGAAATGCCCCCCTGTGGCTTAGCCTATTCCCTCATATTGACTCCTTTTGACGTCTCTGTAAAAGTCAATTTCTGGAACCATTGTGATAAATAGAGCATTTGCTCCATAGGAGCAAATGCTTTATTTATCACAATGGTTTCAAAACTACACCATTCTGAAAGTTTCTTTTTCTCAAGTTAATATTCCTTTTCGGTAGATTTATTAAAAGAGGTTAGATCTAAAATTAGCCTATGAGGGAAATGGTTAAGACAGATTCTACTGTTGTAGAAAAATGTTAAATATATGAGACACCCTAAGAGACAGAGTGATTTTGAAACTTTAAAGACAATGTAGACCCGGTCTTATCAAAGTCAAATATTTTCGAACATTATAAATTACGCAGTTTTACCCTTCATTCCTTAAATTCGCCTTTCTATGTCTTTGCAAAAAGGGACTCTGATAGATCTGATTTGCGACTGATTTGGGTTCAGCCTGTTTGCATAGAGATCAGACGATTTCTTATTATGTGGCATGGCTTATATAATATGCATATATTTTAACCCATTACTCCATAGATACGGATTCAAATGCCATTGCAAATAGAGAAGGCCCAGATCAGTAACTCCAGTAGCCGTCGTATTTAGGTCTGTTCTGTTTGCTTATGGAACTACATAGAACTAATTCCGTTCTAGTTTCTGCTATGGACATTATAGTATAACCTCTCTATAACAGCCACTAAATTGTGTTAATTAGTTGGTACTCGGGACAGGTGGATGATTAAAGCAAGGTGAAAGTAAAACAGAACGCTCCTATAATAGCGTTCTGTTTTAGTTTCACCTTGCTTTTAGCAGCCACCTGCCTTAAACACAAAATACGAGCTTACATTCCACATTTAATACGACAGTAAACTCACTGGACTGTTATTGATGTCTTGTTGATATGGGAGTATGAGAATTCAGCTAATAAATATTAATGATATCATTATTAGTCAAAGAGTCAAATACTGATGTGTAGATATTTATATATCTTTTTTTAAAACCAATAAGGTGAATGTAGCGTTCCGTGAATGTAATATACAGTAAACTCTTTCTAAACTGGAATTTTGCTAATGAAACAATTAGATCTTTTTATGTAGGTGGGTGTTTAATGCAGGGAGAAAGTCGCACAGAAAGCTCCCAACGGAGTCGTCTGCACTTTCAACCTGCATTAAGCTACCACCTGTCTTAAATACCGAAATGGTACTGATTTTAACGTCCGGATTAGCTGAATTTTACTGTATATGTGTTATCAACTCTTGTATGTCTACCATTAACCATTTGTCTGATATAGTCACACCTTGCAAACACAGAAGACCCAGCTTAGGAGTCGTCTAATCAGAGTCTGCTTTGTTCAAAATATGGTATCATGTTTAACTATGATGTAAACCACTGCTTGTTTGAATGTGATTATTTGTATCAAGATCGACGAAATCATGTTGCCGATATCGAGGTTCGTGTTGGAAGTTCTGTTACTGCTAGATTAAGTATGCTAGACGACTATGCCAAATTAGGTGCTCTGCTTGGCTCATCGGGCATAGATTTGTCAACAGAATTAGTCATTCATGCAAAATACTTTTACAAAAACAAACATTATGTTTATTGGAAACCTGTGGTGCAGGTTTGCTGGCGGGTTGTGTTAAGTACAGCACAAAGTCGTTAAACAATAGCAATGAGTTAACTCGCCCTGTATAAACATTGCACCCGTGATAAGTACATTTGCGTTTAAATACAATCGGCGTAGATTCTGGTCAGGGGGGACTTCTAAAGGAGCCCTCTGATCAGGGTCTGTACTGTTTGTCACTTTGCAATAGATTGTTAAAATCGACCCTAAATAGTAAAAACTGACTGGACTTTGTTGAATGTGGGACTGTCCGTTTTAACCTACAGGGTGCATGGGTTTAATGTATTTTCTGAAAGTTCATTCAACCAAAATGCCTTGTAAATTGTAAATATATTAGCATTTGTTGACCAGTTTAAAGTACTTGCATGTTCATACGTCGCTCATCATGCTGTATTCATTACATGTCATGTATGCCTGTTGATTGTTCAAATCAGTCCAGCATTATAATTTGATGCTCCTAAATGAACTATACTAGTTTATTTTGCCAATCGATGTTTAATACACATTATATGTTCTAAGGTAACTTGTTCTTAGAAAAATAATGTCTGGGTTGTGTTGTGTTTACAAACTAAGGGTAAATTATTAAACTTTATTCAAATTAATGCTATTATTATCATTATCATCGTCATTAATATTATTATTACTTATTGATGCATTTGTATTGATATGCATTTGTTTGTCATTGTGATTGTATATGTACTTCATTTACTTTCTATATTTTCGTGTTTCTGTGTGTAGTATGTTAAATGTGTTTGCTTATGTGTTTCTGTATGAATAGTCTTCAATATTGGAGGAAATAAAGATATGTAAATTATTTCTTCATGAATATTCATGAAGTAATGGGTTACAGATACCCGTGAGTTATTAGCATAGCGGTGTGCTTGGTGTGGTTCTACAGTATATCCTTACGTATAACACAATCAGAAAATAGTTGGCGTGTTTCTTAAAATCAAAGACAAAACACAATCTTGAAACTCATGCCTGATAATCTCCGTAATTATAAATGTATGTCTTACGTTGGGTCGTTTCCAATGAATCCATTGGTGAAGGAGTAGACCATGTGCTCTGTTGAATTCAATAGCGCCAGCTGAATCCCTCCCTGCAACAAACATAGCACCGTTATTACATTACAAAATAGTTATGCAACAAATATTCACAATTCTGGATCCATCAGCCCTACTACCATACAGACGTCGCTCTTCCGGAGCGGTGCCAATAACCATGGACCTGAAACCTGCCATACTAAAGAGGCTGCGTGTAGTGGGTTACCCGTCTCTAATGTTATATAGTAAATCCTGTCTTAACGACCATTAACACTTTCCTCTATAAATACGCCTTTCTATGCCTCTGAAAAAAGTCAATTTATGAAACCATTGTGATAAATACAGCATTTGCTCCTATAGGAGCAAATGCTCTATTTATCACAATGGTTTCAAATTACAAAAATCTAAAAATTCCCTTTCTCTAGTTAGTGCTCCTTTTCGGTAGGTTTATTCAAAGAAGTTGGGTCCAAAAATAGCATATGGAGGAACGGATTAAAGCCAGTCAACGTCTGTGACTTTAAGACAGGTAGTAAACAAAGGTAATGCAGAACAGTCCTTCTGCATTACTTTTACCCTGACTGTATTAAGCAACCACATGCTTTATAAAAAGTTTATATTTAATCACCAAGTAGTTCATTAACCCTTCGTCTGGTAATCGCAACCTGACCTGACTCACATTAGAAAACAACTCGGATCCAGATCAGACTATTCTGCCTCTCAGCAGGATGAAAGCTGTTTGACACTCGGGCAGTATTTTCTAAAAAGCGCGAATAAATCGAAAGTAAGGCAGATTTGTAACAGTTCGAAGTTTAAGCACACGTCATTTTTGTAGCAGGGAAAGGGTTAAAATAGAGTTTATTTGTTATCTATTTTTGACCCCTATTTTGGTCTCGCTCAGGCCATTCATCTATGTCTGGATCTACAGTGTTTGCAAAACCAATAAGACGCTGTCAGGCGGGGAGAAATATGTGACTGCCGACAGTATACGTCACATCTGGACAAAGAGCTTGTCTTAAGCGGCCATTAATTTATTGAGCATCTTAAAAAGCAGGTGGTTGCTTACTTCAGTGCAAATGTAAGACAGAAAGCTCTCTGCATTACTTTTGACTTACATTAAGCTACCACTTGCCTTACAGACCCATAATTAGAGCTCTTTTTGAAGGCCACTGAAGACAGGTTCTACTGCATATGGAAAGGGCGTTCCCAGACCAAGATACACTTTGAGTAACGCACGGGTTCTACTACAACCAATAACTAGAATGTCGCAGGACAGCAAAGCTCGCCTATTGTAGATCTTGTCTACAAAGATGAAGTCCAAAATATTTTTCTTTTTTAACTGAACTACATCAATGTTAAACCTACTGGCAAACTCTATTCCAAACTACAGCTACCTATGACAAGTATTTCATGTTGTATTAGTGCATCTTAACACTTACCCCAAGACTTTAACTTTGAGATTTCAGCCCAAAAAGCTAAGTCCAAAACAGGTGAAATTTTGACTAAAATTCAATTTTATTTTAAATTTTAAATACACTACATCAATGTTCAACACACAGGAAACCTCCATTCCAAATATTAACTTCCTAGGGCAAATATTTCATGTAGTATTAGTGCATTTCAACACTTACCCCAAAACTTTAACCTTCCTAGCCCAAAAAGCTAAGACCAAAACAAGTGAAAATTTGACTAAAATTCAGTTTTATTTTAAATTTTAACTACACTACATCAATGATCAACACACAGGGAATCTCCATTCCAAATATCAGCTTTCTAGGGCAAATATTTCATGTAGTATTAGTACATTTCAACACTTACCCTAAAACTTTAACCTTCCTATTTCAGCCAAAAAAGCTAAGTCCAGAACAGATGAAATATTTACTAAAATTCAATTTTATTTTAAGTTTTAACTACACTACATCAATGCTTCGCGGCCGTCTGATCAGGGTCTGTTCTGTTTGCTAATATAATTTGATAGATATACAAGTTTATATGAGGGAAATGGTTAAATACGTATCATTATCCGTCTTTAACCCAGGTGGCAGCTGAATACAGAGTGGTGAAAGTCATACCGAACGCTCATATAGGAGCTTTTGTATGGCTTTCACCCTGCATTAAGCAGCAACCTGCCTAAAAGGCATCCATTCTTCATTAGTAAAATTTCTAATTATCTAGTTTTAACTGTACTTGTATATAGGTTTGGATATCTTCATTGATGATATGGTAAATCAGCACCGCAGGACTGACTACTTTATAGAAGAGCTTTTGTTTTCAGTGCCCTAGTTGACCTGGGTCTACATTGTTTGAATAGCAGTGAATACAATGTAATACTTTCCCCAAACCAACTGAAACTATTCTTCAAAGTGTGTGTGTGGGGGGGGGGGTTAAACTGCCGATTAAAAAGCCGGGCCTCAACTCTACGAGTCCGCCACTCTAATATACACAGTGATAAAGGGTTAGAAAGGGTGTAATAAACCCAAGCATGCCTAAAAGAGACGTTTCTAACAGCAGTAGCATGTAACCCTTTCCCTCATTTAAACGCATTTTCACGCATTTGCAAACAGTAGAACCTGTAGGAGCCGTCTGATCAGGGTCTGCTCGGTTTGCGTATGATATTATATAGATATGATTCTTGTCAAAGCAAACAGTTCCCTTAAAAGTTTTACAGTATAATAAGTAAGGTGATACATATGTATGTTATTCTTTCTCACATGAATATTGAACACGGAAATGGTTAAGAGACATTCTAACAACAGTAGCGTGTACGTGTCAATGTGTCAGTAGTATGAAGAACATTGCTAATAATTTATTGTATGTTTCTATCTGCTGACACAGTGGAAGGATAATGCTACCTACTGTACAGGCGAAATTTAAAATCTGTACTTTCGAATGTGTCCTCACTCATCAGACAACGCCTTTTCCGCGCGAGGATTTTGCCAGTATTTATAATAATGCATATCCGGCAAAGCAACAGCCAATGATTATTGCGTATCGCATGTCGCTCAAATTTCGCATGTGTAAATATCGAATTTAAGATGGCCCGAGTAGGCTTCCGTAAAAAAGACATATTAATTGACATTGTCGGCGCGTGATGAACCTTAACACGGATTATATGTGGCGCAAAACATTCCGTATACAGTCTATATTTTATTTACCAAAATTGTGCCCGTCCTTACCTCTGAATAGCAAGAATTAACATACGGATTTAACGGAAAATCAATTAAAGACATGTCAATATAAACGGACATTATATACTTAAAGTTTTTTGCCATTTAACCTGATTCATATTCATGTAAGAAATAAGCATAATGAATATCAACTTGATAACTGGCAGAAACCGAGGAATCAATTCTATATTATTTCAAACAGTAAACAGTATAGACTTAACTTCAGTCTATAAAAGTACAATATAGTCTTTCATCTCTCTTCAAATGTACAACGAAAGCGTCCCATTCGGCGTCTTATTTGGATCAAAAACTGTTGGTAGCGGCTGTCAGTAAGTCAATGATACACTATTAGTACAACAGTTATAGTTTACTGTACCACACTGACTCATTATCTTCACTCCAACCCGCTTTGAAACAAAACAAACCCCAAGGTCTGCTCAATTTTGGATCTGTTCAATTTTGACTTCGCTCGATTGGATTAAATTTCTAAGAAACTAGTTTCTCGATTATTCGAATTTTTGTATAGAAGAATTTAGACCCTATTAATCAAGTGGCTGCTTAATGCATGACTTTCACCATGCATTAAGTTGCCGCCTTTCTTAAAGATCGGTACTATTACGTATTTTAGTGTCCGAATAATCGAGAGTTCACTATATTGTCAGATTGTCAAACAGTTACTCGGCGTCTCATCTGGATCCAAACTGTTTGCAAGAGTAGAATGATATATGGTAATACTACAGGTAGATATATTTTAACCTATTCCCGCATAGGTTATTTTAGACCTACCTTCTTTGAATAAATATACCGAAAAGGAGCATTTGCTAAAGAAAAGGAAAATTTTATAATTGTGTAGTTATGAAACCATTATGATAAGTAGAGCTTTTGCTCCTATGGAGTGACTTTGACATGGGCGCCAAAAGGAACGGGTTAAGCGACAATGGTCTGATTAAATATAGGGAGCTTAAATTGCACGACGTGTTTTGTACAAAAAGCTCCTTTGGGGACTTTCTGCATTATATTTTTTCTATATCAAGTAACCACATACTTTAAAGACACAAAACAAGACTTGTTTTTATGGTTACTTGACCCTTTATCCACAGACACGCCTTTCAACACCTTTGCAAACAGAGTAGAATAGATTC
The DNA here is from genome assembly GCA_963576725.1 of Azorinus chamasolen. Lineage (NCBI taxonomy): Eukaryota > Metazoa > Mollusca > Bivalvia > Cardiida > Solecurtidae > Azorinus > Azorinus chamasolen. The sequence continues at coordinate 43,610,718 of OY755243.1, forward strand.
AGATCAGACGGTCCATATAGGAGCTATCTGGTCTGGGTCTGCTCTGTTTGCAAACCCCACAGACCCTATGTTGTGACCACTCTTTAGAGTCGTCCCGAAGAGACGAGTCTGAAGAGTTGTCACAACATAGGGTTTCGTGGAGAACTGACAATTTTGGCATGTTTTTTATTCCAGTAAGCTGTTGATTCCAGCAAGTTTTTGACAAACGGAGTCGCATCTGGACCCAGGCTGTTTGCAAATACGAGTCAGTCTGTGGTTAGCGATATTTATCACAATGGTTTAAAAACTACACAATTCCAAGACTTTCCTTTTCTCTAGTAAATGCACCTTTTCAGTAGATTTATTCAAAGAGATTGGATCTAAAAATAGGCTATGAGGTGCATGTAATGGGTTAAAGCCTAAATATACGGAAAGTAAAATATAATGACTGCTGCACGATCCTGGTGAATCGTTTTGCAAAGTCCTGGACACACAAGTATTGCACAGTCCTGGACATACAAGTATTGCACAGTCCTGGACACACAAGTCTTGCACAGTCCTAGACACACAAGTCTTGCACAGTCCTGGACAAACAAGTCTTGCACAGGCACGAGATTTACAAGGTGGCAGATATCTAGCTGACATGCTAAGTAGGTGACTTTAGTAAAGTTATGGCCTGCTTAAATTAATAAAACAAACCAAACAAAAAACACATTCTTTTCTCAAAATGCGTGATATGAGAGTGAAACACTTTGGACCTGAGTTGGAACACTAACGCACTCGGCATTCTACTTGAGTTGGGACACCGACGTACTCGGCATTCCACTTGAGTTGGGACACCGACGTACTCGACATTCCACTAGAGTTGGGACACCGACGTACTCGGCATTCCACTGGAGTTGGGACACCGACTTACTCGGCTTTCCATTTGAGTTGGGACACGTACTCGACATTCCACTTGAATGACAACTTTTTTCAAACGTTATCAACATTTCACCGATTGCATGCTCATGGTTACAGATCATCAAATATTAAACAGGTTACTGTTCGAACAGCACTCATCCAAATCCCATAAAAACTATAAATACATAGGCTTGGTTAGAAGAATCATGTTTTACAACATATTAAATATGTTTATCATACCGTAAAACTTCTCTACAACAAGCATACAGTTTTGAGTATTAATCCTCTGCTTAATATAAACGAATTTTTACGCATTTGTAAACAGAGTAGACCCAGATCAGACGATTCCGTTAGAAGCCGTCTGACCAGGATCAGTTAACATGATATCAATCCGATTGTACGGTTTTTTTCAAAGCTAAAATCCCTTGAAAAGTGTACATTATAGACATTCAGCTCATAAATACTCTTGATGTCATTATTTCTTACATGACTGTTACACAGGGACTGGGTTAAGACAGGTGATTGCTTAATGCAGGACACAGTATAATGCAGAAAGCTCCAATATGATTATTTCTGCATTACTTAGTACTAAAAAACACCTGCTCTTATATATGCCCGCATTCATTCATTAAGTGGCCGCTATAGAAGGGGTCTACTGTAGTCACACGAGTTACAGACAAAGGTTTCCATTTAGATAGTACCGAGGATTATGGACTATATAAGTAAAACGTGTCCGCTGATCTGGGCCCACACTATTTACAAAGCCATTGGCATACAATCTCTCGCGACGCGGCTCAATACTTCTCTGATGACTCACTCAATCATATCACGATTAAGCATTTTCACCGCCAAGCGCGACATTTGCAAACAGCTTGGATCCAGATCAGATACCGAGTTAGCAGTGGCTCTCATTTGGATCTAAGCTTACAAGTACGAATCTGAAGTAATTAGTCGGAGATACAGTGAACATATTTTTGCAACAGGGAAAGGGTTAAGCAGGATCCGGGTATATATCATTAATGCATTCTCCCTGTGCTCCATAGACACGCCTTTTAACACAATTATTCCCACACTATTTAAAGGAAACCTGTCCATTTTTCATGATCAGTGGGGTGGGACATACAATATAGTTGCAGGCATAAGCGATTAACATAGATTGCATCAACAAACAGTGCAGACCCTGATCAGAGGGCTCCTTGAGGAACCCTCTGAACTGGATCTACACTTTTTGCCTATGTGACATAGGGAAACTTTTCAGGGAAGCTGGACACATGTGGGTTATCGTGTTGTCAAACAAACCCGTCTGTATGAGCCATCTGATCATGATCTGCTCTGTTTGCTTATGGAATCATATACAACTGATTCTACAGTGTTTACCACGGCAACACTTTTCTTGTTCATATATCATTTTAAACGTTAAGTTAATCATATTACATGTACGACATACCTTATTTCTTTCATGGATACATAATGTATTCATTAAGTAAAGCGTTATGAACAGCTATATACCGTAAACAGTAAAACCCCTCTAATGCGACCACAAAAACTGACATAATTCACAGTGGCAAAGGCAGCTTAATGCAAGACGAAAGTTATGCAGAAAGCTCCTATATGAGCTTTCTGCATAACTTTCGTCATGAATTAAGCAAACACCTGCTTATGAAGACAGGCATGTTTGTTCATGGTCGCATTAGAGGGGTTTAACTGTAGTCCATACGAGCAAATGCTCTATTTATCACAATGATTATTTTCTCTAGTAGATGTTCCTTTTCGGTAGATTCATCCAAAGACGTTGGATCTAAAATAGCCTATAGGGTACTGGGTTAAGTACATGGGTTTCAAACTCTCCAACAAGTCGTATTGATATGTTGTTGGCCAGTCTAGAATAGTGGTGGTGGACAAATAAAGCAAATACGTTACAATTTGTATCAATATCCGTCTATAAGACAGTTGAAAACTTAATGCAAGATGCAATAAATACTGAAAGGAGCTTTCTGGATCAAATTCATCCTGCATTGTCAGATTGTCAAACAGTTACTCGGCGTCTCATCTGGATCCAAACTGTTTGCAAGAGTAGAATGATATATGGTAATACTACAGGTAGATATATTTTAACCTATTCCCGCATAGGTTATTTTAGACCTACCTTCTTTGAATAAATATACCGAAAAGGAGCATTTGCTAAAGAAAAGGAAAATTTTATAATTGTGTAGTTATGAAACCATTATGATAAGTAGAGCTTTTGCTCCTATGGAGTGACTTTGACATGGGCGCCAAAAGGAACGGGTTAAGCGACAATGGTCTGATTAAATATAGGGAGCTTAAATTGCACGACGTGTTTTGTACAAAAAGCTCCTTTGGGGACTTTCTGCATTATATTTTTTCTATATCAAGTAACCACATACTTTAAAGACACAAAACAAGACTTGTTTTTATGGTTACTTGACCCTTTATCCACAGACACGCCTTTCAACACCTTTGCAAACAGAGTAGAATAGATTCAGATCAGACGGTCCATATAGGAGCTATCTGGTCTGGGTCTGCTCTGTTTGCAAACCCCACAGACCCTATGTTGTGACCACTCTTTAGAGTCGTCCCGAAGAGACGAGTCTGAAGAGTTGTCACAACATAGGGTTTCGTGGAGAACTGACAATTTTGGCATGTTTTTTATTCCAGTAAGCTGTTGATTCCAGCAAGTTTTTGACAAACGGAGTCGCATCTGGACCCAGGCTGTTTGCAAATACGAGTCAGTCTGTGGTTAGCGATATTTATCACAATGGTTTAAAAACTACACAATTCCAAGACTTTCCTTTTCTCTAGTAAATGCACCTTTTCAGTAGATTTATTCAAAGAGATTGGATCTAAAAATAGGCTATGAGGTGCATGTAATGGGTTAAAGCCTAAATATACGGAAAGTAAAATATAATGACTGCTGCACGATCCTGGTGAATCGTTTTGCAAAGTCCTGGACACACAAGTATTGCACAGTCCTGGACATACAAGTATTGCACAGTCCTGGACACACAAGTCTTGCACAGTCCTAGACACACAAGTCTTGCACAGTCCTGGACAAACAAGTCTTGCACAGGCACGAGATTTACAAGGTGGCAGATATCTAGCTGACATGCTAAGTAGGTGACTTTAGTAAAGTTATGGCCTGCTTAAATTAATAAAACAAACCAAACAAAAAACACATTCTTTTCTCAAAATGCGTGATATGAGAGTGAAACACTTTGGACCTGAGTTGGAACACTAACGCACTCGGCATTCTACTTGAGTTGGGACACCGACGTACTCGGCATTCCACTTGAGTTGGGACACCGACGTACTCGACATTCCACTAGAGTTGGGACACCGACGTACTCGGCATTCCACTGGAGTTGGGACACCGACTTACTCGGCTTTCCATTTGAGTTGGGACACGTACTCGACATTCCACTTGAATGACAACTTTTTTCAAACGTTATCAACATTTCACCGATTGCATGCTCATGGTTACAGATCATCAAATATTAAACAGGTTACTGTTCGAACAGCACTCATCCAAATCCCATAAAAACTATAAATACATAGGCTTGGTTAGAAGAATCATGTTTTACAACATATTAAATATGTTTATCATACCGTAAAACTTCTCTACAACAAGCATACAGTTTTGAGTATTAATCCTCTGCTTAATATAAACGAATTTTTACGCATTTGTAAACAGAGTAGACCCAGATCAGACGATTCCGTTAGAAGCCGTCTGACCAGGATCAGTTAACATGATATCAATCCGATTGTACGGTTTTTTTCAAAGCTAAAATCCCTTGAAAAGTGTACATTATAGACATTCAGCTCATAAATACTCTTGATGTCATTATTTCTTACATGACTGTTACACAGGGACTGGGTTAAGACAGGTGATTGCTTAATGCAGGACACAGTATAATGCAGAAAGCTCCAATATGATTATTTCTGCATTACTTAGTACTAAAAAACACCTGCTCTTATATATGCCCGCATTCATTCATTAAGTGGCCGCTATAGAAGGGGTCTACTGTAGTCACACGAGTTACAGACAAAGGTTTCCATTTAGATAGTACCGAGGATTATGGACTATATAAGTAAAACGTGTCCGCTGATCTGGGCCCACACTATTTACAAAGCCATTGGCATACAATCTCTCGCGACGCGGCTCAATACTTCTCTGATGACTCACTCAATCATATCACGATTAAGCATTTTCACCGCCAAGCGCGACATTTGCAAACAGCTTGGATCCAGATCAGATACCGAGTTAGCAGTGGCTCTCATTTGGATCTAAGCTTACAAGTACGAATCTGAAGTAATTAGTCGGAGATACAGTGAACATATTTTTGCAACAGGGAAAGGGTTAAGCAGGATCCGGGTATATATCATTAATGCATTCTCCCTGTGCTCCATAGACACGCCTTTTAACACAATTATTCCCACACTATTTAAAGGAAACCTGTCCATTTTTCATGATCAGTGGGGTGGGACATACAATATAGTTGCAGGCATAAGCGATTAACATAGATTGCATCAACAAACAGTGCAGACCCTGATCAGAGGGCTCCTTGAGGAACCCTCTGAACTGGATCTACACTTTTTGCCTATGTGACATAGGGAAACTTTTCAGGGAAGCTGGACACATGTGGGTTATCGTGTTGTCAAACAAACCCGTCTGTATGAGCCATCTGATCATGATCTGCTCTGTTTGCTTATGGAATCATATACAACTGATTCTACAGTGTTTACCACGGCAACACTTTTCTTGTTCATATATCATTTTAAACGTTAAGTTAATCATATTACATGTACGACATACCTTATTTCTTTCATGGATACATAATGTATTCATTAAGTAAAGCGTTATGAACAGCTATATACCGTAAACAGTAAAACCCCTCTAATGCGACCACAAAAACTGACATAATTCACAGTGGCAAAGGCAGCTTAATGCAAGACGAAAGTTATGCAGAAAGCTCCTATATGAGCTTTCTGCATAACTTTCGTCATGAATTAAGCAAACACCTGCTTATGAAGACAGGCATGTTTGTTCATGGTCGCATTAGAGGGGTTTAACTGTAGTCCATACGAGCAAATGCTCTATTTATCACAATGATTATTTTCTCTAGTAGATGTTCCTTTTCGGTAGATTCATCCAAAGACGTTGGATCTAAAATAGCCTATAGGGTACTGGGTTAAGTACATGGGTTTCAAACTCTCCAACAAGTCGTATTGATATGTTGTTGGCCAGTCTAGAATAGTGGTGGTGGACAAATAAAGCAAATACGTTACAATTTGTATCAATATCCGTCTATAAGACAGTTGAAAACTTAATGCAAGATGCAATAAATACTGAAAGGAGCTTTCTGGATCAAATTCATCCTGCATTAAGCATCCGCCTACCTCGTTATTATTACTATTATTATTTATTTATTTATTTATTTATTAATTTAAATTCCAGGTTTGAGGGAGTTTACGGTATTCTTGAAATTATCTTAGACTGACAGTCTTACCTATGCCTACGATATAACGTTGGTTTTTTAAAAAAAACAAAAACCTTTAACCCTTTCCCTGTTCTGTATTCATATTGGAAAAAATGACAACGTGAATATTTATTAGCTTAATGGTTATAAAATAAACTTTTGAAGGGAATGTTTGGCTTTGACAAAACTGTAGAATCATATAATTACGGTCTGATATGGGTCTACACTGTTTGCAAGTGCGTGAAATGGCGTTTATAAGAAGGAAAGGGTTAAACCTTTAATACATGCTCGTCTAAATTGCCAGTAGTAAGCATTTTGACACTCTGAACATAAGAAGAAAATATTTTAATTACAGAATATAAATTGCTGTGACAAATTCCATAAAATAGGCCCAAAACGAAAGAATGCGAGTGTTGGTTTTATTTTTGTTCGTATAATAGCGTAAATGCAAAGTGTCTTTCGGATGTCAAATATTTCGGATGCGGGTCATACCATTTTATATTTAATCCGATTTAAAACGTAAGTGTAAGTCTTTATAAAACACTTTACTGTATGATTATACTTCACCACACTAGATCCGGGTATTTACTTAAATGTTATTCATATGCAGCCAAGCGGTTTTAGATATGACAACTATATGTTATGCTATTTGAAAGACACGTGGAAAAAAACGTCTGCGAGATGCGGATGTTACGCTTTATAAATAAAACACTCGTTACAAGGTAGTTTTGAACACAATGTTCACGTACGGATCTAAATACAAATACGTGTATCATAAACGGTAAAATATTGCTAACCCAACCATTCAGATAAGTATCATTATAGGTATTTGAGACAAGTATCAGCTTTATACAATGGGAAAATCCCAACGGATCTTTCTGACCGACTTTCACCCTGTATTAAGCAGCCGTCTGTCTTGACATTTAAGTGTTGACAGAATCCCACAGGTACAGTACCTAACCCATGCACGTATCCAACAGGTACAATACCTAATCTATGTAAGTGTGGTACAATACATAACCTACGTAAGTGTTACTGAATCACACAGGTACAGTACCTAACCCATGTATCCAACAGGTACAATACTTAACCTATGTAAGTGTGGTACAATACATAACCTACGTAAGTGTTACTGAATCACACAGGTTTAAATGTAATTTATGTAATTGTTAAATGAATCCCACATTCATTTCAGGACATCGAATTCCTTGGATGCAATGCCTAAACTTTGTTAGTGTGGTACAATAAACTAGAATTGTTTTGATACAAAAACTGATGTCTCCCTCAGGGCGTGGACAAAATGTTCCAAAGTCAAATAAGTCTGCAAAAAAATCATCAAACAGGAACAGGACTAAGACATGCACATCTAGGCATGGTGCTGATCAATCATATCAAGTTCCATGTAAATTCAATCAAATGTTTTGGAGAAACTGCTAAGACAAAATTTTCCACGGAAAAAATCCTATGTCCCATAACTGCAGAAAATCATCAAACCGGGTCAGGGATATGATATGCACAACTTTCTTCCATCGTGTTCTTTCCATAAATAGAATGTCATTCCAACAGCATCAGAAGAACAGGAGTTATTGTTCGGACAAAACAATGCTATAAAGGGCAATAACCCCAAAAGTATTGAAGCCAAAGTTATGGCCCTTATACACGACACTTTATCTCATCATGCTCTTTCCGTGTATGAAGTTTCCATCAAATGGCATGAGCCATATAGGAGTTATCGTCCGGACAAGAAAGTGTGAATAATTGACCTTGAATTGTGACCATAACCTGGACGTGTGACATTGGCCTTTGACCCATGTGCCTGAATCCTGCTGTCTGTATATCGGCAATTTGCAATAATTCCAAGAGTTATACAGATGTGGAGCAGACATGAAAATTAGTGCTAAAACAATTGTGATCTTGACCTTTGAAGAATGTTCTGCTGCCTGCACATCGGCTTGTTATGGAAAACATTTGTGTTGCGGTATTTTGAAATCCTTCCAAGGGTTTAAGAGATTTGGAGCGGACATGAAGAGTGTGGCTAAAACATTTGACCTTGAATTGTGACATTGACCTTTGACATACGTGCCTGAATCAAACGTTCTGCACATCGTCTTGTTGAGTCGAATATTTGTGCCAAAGCATTCTGAATCCTTCCATATTTGTGATAGGTATGGAGCGGACACGAGTGTGACAGACAGACGGCCATACAGACGAACAGACGGACAACTCGACGAAAATCAATATGTCTGCCCATAATAAATGGGGAGACATAATAACTTATGAAAGTGTTAACTAAACCCCACAGGTACAATACAATACTTAATCTATGTAATTGTTAAATGAATCCCACGTGCATTTCAGGACATGTGCAAAATGTTACGTTCGGACGGAGAAAAGTATAGCATAAGGCTCTCTACAGCGACAACTGAACATATAAACACGTAGGACTTTGACTCTTTTATACCATTACATAGTCTCCTTTAACCTTTCGCTTGCTATTCACGTCAACATACCTACCTGTAAATAGTGAATACCCAGATGAGACAGCTCCTGCAGGAGCTGTTTCATCAGGGTCTGCACTATTTACAAGTTGATTGTGCAACCAGTGCACCCCACAGCAGTGATTGCACAGCGAAATACTTGCACACAGTGAAGATATATATATAATTATACAACAGGACATGGGTAAAGAAGCAGAAGTGTATTTTAAAATTCAGCAAGCGAAGGGTTAAGTGTCAGAATACACTTTTCTTTTAATTCTTAATAAGCAGTGTCAAACACTTTGGATCTTACTCGGCGTCACAAAACTGTTTGCAGATCTAATCACAGATTCGCTCATGCAGCGATACCTGTTAGTCGTTTTCCGGTGACTCTGGTGGTGAAAGAGATAAGATGGGTACTTAATGCCGGGGGAAAGTAGTGCAAAAAGCTCACTTTCTGCATTAAGCTATCGACTGTTTTGAAACCCGAGAATTATACATTTTAAGTGGTCGTTATAGACAGGTTATACTGTTACGTGTAATTATTTATTAATGGCGGATGCATCAACATCATTATGAGCTGTGGAGGGTAACTTGATTTAGTCAAACCTACCTACCATACTGTATCTAAACATTGACACAGTTCCCTCCGGTCAAACAAAAGCTACAACAATATCTAATGTTGTGTTAAAAAGTTGTAACCTAGTGTTGAAGTCATGGTTACATTTGTAGATACCTAGCGTCTAACCAAAATCCATATTGTATACAGAAGAGTCTGTCTTATTGTATACAGTAGAGTCTGTCTTATTGTATACAGTAGAGTCTGTCTTATTGTATACAGTAGAGTCTATCTTATTGTATACAGTAGAGTCTATCTTAAGCGACCGTTCATTTATTGCACACGGGAGTCTTAGAAAGTAGGTGGTTGCTTAATGTGGGACAAAAGTAATGCAAAAAGCTCCTATTGGAGCTTTCTCCATTAAAATTGACATACATTAAGCTACGTTCTGCCTTACAGACCCATGATTAGACCTCTTTTTAATGGCTGCTTAAGTCAGGTTCTACTGTACACTGATTGTTTGGATGTAGAAGCAAAAGAAGAAAATGTTTCGTCTTTAATACGAAGCAGACGACAACGTTTTGCAGACGACAATTACTTAGCGCGCTTGGTGGTAACTAAATATTGCTATTCGCACACAGCCAGTATGTTACCCTGGCCTAAAGACATTTCCGTCACCAGTGGATATTTAAATGCACTTTTTACTCTCATTATTTTAATTTCAGGTATATGTACATTAGGACCTGTCTTAAGCGGCCATTTATTGAACACATGCGTCTTAAAAAGTAGGCGATTGCTTAATGCGGGACAAACGTAATGGAGCTTTCTGCAATACTTATGACCTGCATTAAGCTACCATCTGCCTAACAGACCCATAATTAGACCTCTTTTTATGACTGCTTTAGACATGCTCTACTGCAAGTGTTTACGCATTCTCTCTAAAGCTTTATAATGAAACTTACACTATAAATACAGATGTGTAAATTTCTACATTTTCGTAAGACGAGCACGCTATTGCGTGTAGAAAGTATGTGATAAATACTTGTGCGCTAAATAGTTGTAGTCTTCAAAACGTCTCGTCTACCATCCGCAGGGTTAAATTTCGTCCTTGTCTAAGATTAAAAAAACTTTAAAATTTAGTCTGAGATCATTCTCAAACACCTGATTGGTCAGATTGTGAGTTCACCTCAAAGAACTCAGTCTCAAATTTAAACGTCTAATAACATCGGGGCCATTTCTCTGCCGAAATACAGTCTGAGCAGCAATTATCACAAATTTGCCTCTAGCGTACAAACATTTAAATCGTTACCCGCTATGGATATCAATGATCATACTTTGTATCATGCTTTTATTGGTGTTACACTTGTCACCAATTCTATGCTATATATATACGGCAGAACCTCTCTAAAACGACAATTCAAATGCAAACATGGCTGCCTTTAAAAAGTACGTGTTCAGACCTAACCTCTTTGAATAAATCTACTGAAAATGAGCATTTACTAGAAAAAAGAAACAAAATAGAATTATGTCGTTGTGATATGGAACAAATGCTCTATTTATCGCAATGGTTTCACAAAGTGACCTATACAGGGACGTCAAAGGGCGTCAATATGAAGGAATGTGTTAATACAGGCGACAGTAATACACAGCTCATGTGGGATTGTTTTAGCATTACGCTACTACATGTCTTTAATCCATTAGTGCCCATTGCCCAGTGGCCCTTAAAAAGGACACATGCAAACAGTGTAGACCCAGATCAGAGGGCCCCTGAAAGAGCCCTCTGATCAGGGTCTACACTGTTTGCTGAAGCAATCGATGTCAATGGCCTATTCGAGCTAATAGTCTGTTACCCGTGCCCCCTCCTCATGAAAAATAGAGTGGCCCGAAGAAATATGAGTTTGTTATTCTGAAATAATATGGGAATAAATGGGTCAAGACTAAGAATTCGACCTCATGTTGGTGGCCACTTTAGAGAGGTTTAACTGTATCTCTTTCAATGTGTTTTCCTCTGGTAAAGGTATCCACTTACCGCATGTGGGTAGGCTACATGCCATGTGACATCTACGGCCTGACTGGCTTGGAGGATCGTTACTGGTCCAAGTCCTGAAAAACCATAAATATACGAATACGAATTTTATTTTGCATAAAGCATAATACAATGCTTATAACAAGTGATATACAATGTTTAGAAATAAAAAATGAGTTTCCAGTAGACAAACAGTTATGGAACATGTGTAGGTTTCTAACAATCAGTGACAATACAGCATACACATTTAATTTGACTTGACATGCGCATGGGCATATTTTTAGGAAACCGCCTTATTGACATGTTTTGTGGAGTATTGTTCTACAGTAAAACCACTCTAGAAGCGACCACCAAAATTAGGTCTTGTCCTGGATCTTAAAAACAGTAGCTTCGTGTCGGGCGAACGTTATGCAGAACGCTCCTGGGACAGCTTTCCGTATTTCTTTCGCCCTGCATGAAGCAACTACCTGCTGTTAACCATTTACTACATAAATACGCCTTTCTACGCCTTTGAAAACAGAGTAGATCCAGATCAGATGGCTCCTAAAGGAGTCACCTGATCAGCGTCTGCTCTGTTCGCTTATGATCTTATAATTTCTGCTTTCGCAAAAAAACTCATGTGTCCATTTGTTATTATAACAAATGAATCTTGATCAATATATATGATTGAATTACATGCAAACTAATGGAATAAAAGGTTAAAGCCATGGTGAAAAAGATGGTCGCTTTAGAGGTTTTTACTGTATATAAATCTCTTTATTTCTCGACAAGCCCCTATCTTATTGGACTATACTTATTAGAAACGCCATCTACCAAGATTTCCTAAACAGTCTTATATATAGCCCTGCTATTTTTTTGTTACCCTTTACTCCATACTTGCATCTTCCTGCGTTTTTGCAAACAGAACAAAGCCAGATCAGCGGGCTGATGTAGGGCCGTCTGATCAGAGTCTGCTCTGTTTCCTTATAAAATAATTATCATATGGTTCTACGGTTTCTACTATGGGCAAACATGTCTGTGTTATTATAAAATAATTTGATCAATATCCATGGTGTCATTATTTCTTACATAATATAATATACTTACAATATATTATATAAGACAACAGGTCGGATCCTGAGCGATATGACAAACACATATGGAACCAATCTGAATACTGCTGAGTAATTACAATTGATTTGGAATAAAAAGTACATGGATTTTCACAATTTTAACCCGTTCCTTCACAGAAACGCTTTTTCATACCAATGCAAACGGTGTAGACCCAGACCAGAAGGAGTCATCCGATCAGGAGCTGCGCTGTTCGCTTAAAGATTAATGTAAATCTGATTATATAGTTCCTTCCAATACCAAAACCTCATGCGTGAATTATGCAACTACAAAAAGTCAGCTAATATAAATATGTATGATATCATTATTTCTTACATGAATAAGCAACAGGGAAAGGTTTAATGATCATTCTTAAGTTATTTCCACGCCCTATTATTTTTTAAACCCTTTCCCTTCCCTGTTCTGTGTTTATTCCAAATTTTGACACCTACTGAATGTCCATGGACAAAATTGTTATAACGAAATATGGAAGCAGTAGCCGTTTAATTTGGGTCTACTATCCTTGCAAATGTTTCAAACGGCGCCTCTGTGGAGTAAAGTGTTAAGGAAAAGCTGTAAAACAAAGTAGACACAGCATTTGAATGACGAAAATAAAGTGTAGCCATCATTTGCGCAAAATCTGAAATGATTTCAATATAGAAGCGTTCTGTTTTACTTTCACCTTGCTTTAAGCAGCCACGTGCCCTAGATACCACCTAATTAACTCAATTTAGTGACCGTTATAGAGAGGTTTTACTGTACTTCTATTCTGGTGTGTTCAGTGTAAGAGGTCATTGGCCCATCGTCTCGCTCCATCTATACATGGAATCTTATTTAACGATTTCAGCACTATATGTAACAATAGTTAATAGCCTTTTAACAGTTTGGATCCAGATGAGAGGTCAAGTAATTCGGCGTCTCATCAGAATTTAAACTGTTTGACACTCTGACAATGGTTATTGAAAATGAAATGGAAGGAAATGTACATCGTGGAATTGAAGCAGACGATAAGTTTTGCAGAGATTTACCTGGTGTTGAAAGAGGTCACTTTGCTCATGGTTCAATGATCTAGAGCATGGGCTATCTTGTAAGGCGTGTCTTTATCATTATTATTCATTTCGTATTCAACTTTTCAATACCCAGACAACATGTTTTTTCAATGCTCTAATCATTCAGTTTACTTACAAAAGTTAACCCTTACAACGCTGTATTTTCAAATGGACTATTCTAAAATTCAAAGAGGTCAAGCTTACGGTGACTATTTAGGGATTTTACTAAAGAAAGGTATAACATAACAAACAGTACAGATCGTAGAGGAGTCCTCTCGTCTGGGTCTACACTGTTTGTAAAGGAGCATCAGTGACTCGTTTCCCGCATTGTAAGGGTTAATGGCCTGCATGTATATTAATGCTTTGTGTGATAGTTCGATGGTTTTTATGTATGACTAAATCCATCTCTTTCACTGCAAATTTGCAAATCTTTGACATCCTTGGCAAACAGTGTGAATCCAGAAGAGATGCCATCTTAACCAGCGCCTCATATAGATTCAGGCTGTTTGTTGCTGTGATTGTGTTTTAAATCAAATGGAAGAAATTTCAAAATTAAAACTATAAGCAGACGACAAAAGTTTGCAGTCGACACTACCTACCGGCAAAAAGTGTTGTAGTAACATGAAGGCTACACTTCTTATTCTACCTTAAAATGTAATTTAATCCTTTGAATGCTGAAAGTGGGCTTGTCCATCATTGTTAAACGATAGAATCCATTCAGTAAGTGAGGGTATACTTTATTAGAATATTTTGAGAGACAAACAGTACGGTTTCGGGCGAGTCGACCTAAAACAAAGGGAAGTATCGTACCTGGATTTAGTTAGAAAGGATACCGAAGGGTCGTTTGAAATACAATACTAATACTAATACTAATTTTACTCCCTGGTTGTCAGTGTCTAGCTGTATTCATCAATCATAGGTCAGTGTACATAAGACATTAATTGCGTTACCATGCAGAATTGGTATCTTCGTTGAAACGTGCCGTTTGATCAGGGTCTACCCTGTTTGACATTCATCTACGTTTTAAAGCAGTTCAACAGATTTAACTAGATAATGTAAATCATGACTTGCATCGCTTTTTCATGCCGCCAATACATAATCTCAAAGACAGATGGTACATGTAGCTTAAGACTGGGCAAAAGTAATACATTTTCCACATAAGACTTAGACAACCACATCCTTCCAGACTCTAATAATTATTAGGCAAGGATTGTGCCGAGGATCATTGTACTGTAACCACCAATGGAACTGAAGCACCAGCCAAACGATCTGGTCCCGGACTTATAAAACTTCTGACCCTAAGTCTCGGTTAATTCTCAAGCATCTGATTGGTCTGATTTTGAGAATCAACTATTTAATAACCTCGGAATCTTGCCGAATACTTCTACTTTGTGTCCCAAGGTTGCAAAGTTACATATAGTTATAATCGTTTAATATAATCGTGTGAAATAGTTGCCTAAAAATAAAATACACAGCCCCGGTGTGCGTCTAATAATCTGCTTTTGTAAATTCAAGATTAGATCTTAATTAGCGTACGACAACTACGGGCGGTCTGTAATAGGATTGTTCCATATGATACTAGGACTATGCTCCTTTAGCACTTTATACGACATGTATTAATAGTCAGGACAAAGATGGAGACGTGCCGCGACTCAGCGTCTCGTCTGACTCCAAACTGTTATGGAATAACATGGAACATCGTTTATTCACCATTTCGCATGCATTCAATTAACTATTTCGCTGCATCTGTGAATATAGTTTTGATCAGAGTAACTCGGCACCTCATCAGGAGCCAAAGTATTTATTACTGTGGTAATGGGTTATTTAATGAAATAGGGAGATTAAACAAACGAATATTGTAGCAGACTAAACATTTTGCAAACGACAATAATTGCAGACGACACTATTTGGTAGCGAAATAGTTATAGGCGCATCGGAATTGCTTCCGTGTTGAAGCTCTTGGTGTAATTTGTGTCCTGTCCAACTGATCAATAGTAAAGTTCAATCAAGTTTGTTCTATACTTCCTTACTTCCACGAACTCAAATGGTAGGATAGGTAGGCATAATATGGGATATTTATTATATGGTTACAGTCTGTCCTCAGTCGTAACTGATATAACAAAGCTTTATATAACAAAGCTGTATATTTACAAAGCTTTTAGGTTTTGTTGTTTTATTCGTGTATTAGAGGTGTACTCTCTATTTGAACAGAATTGTAGAGCTGCAAACGGAGAGCACGAACATGCTTGAAAACAATTGTTGTATTGGAGCACTGTTGTGTCTACCTGAAACTAAACATACATTATCGGGAGTGATCGGGTTGGTCGATAAAGTAAAACGAGCCACTGTCACGCCTAAACCGGTTCCTTCATTATTATTCATGTAAGAAACCATGTCATTATAAATACCAAACAAGCTAAATGTTTACAATTGCATAATGAACAAGGTTTTTATCATGGCAGAGACTGTAGAATCAGATCTATATTAATTATGCTTTAAACAAACAGAGCAGACCCTGATCAGACAGCTCCTACAGGAGCTGTCTGATCTGGGTCTACTCTGTTTTGCAAAGCTACCAAAAGGGAACTGATCTAATGATTTACAATAATCGTTTCAACTGTTTTAGTGCTAAGCTCTTAATTTGCTGATTGGGTAAATTCATGATAAATTCAGAGCAGAAGCATTAATGTATTTATACAGTAAGTTATATACACTCCGACGACGAATAAATATGCCGGGATCAGTCATACGGAAGATCGTACGACCAAAATAATCGTAAGTCCTAATTCATGGAAATCGTTACTACACACATAGCTGAAATTACCGCATGCACTATCGTACAACATATAAGGCTTGTCGTGTACATATACGACAGGCATTATAGAAAATTCTACACCTTACGATAACACCAGTCGTACATTCGTTCGTAAGAAGAGCCCCAGTTCAGCATCGTCTAACTCTGGTCTACACTGTTTGTTATGACTAATCAATATTCTTCTGGGACGTTTGCATATTGGCTATTCGTGTCATAAAATACACCTTTCTCCGATTTTTTCGTAGCACAGTATAAGGACTATTATATTACACAGGCTAGTCGCCTTTTTCAACTATATACATAGGTGTATGTACCCTGTACAGCTAACCCCCTCTAAACCAGGCTTTAAAGTGAATAGACATACATGTATCGGTATTTGAGATAGGTAGCAGCTTAATGCAAGCTGAATGTTATGCAGAAAGCTCCTCTAGGAGCTTTATGCAGGACTTTCACCCTGCATTAAGCAACCACCTGTATGTATACCATTGCAACACTTAGCTCATAGATACACCCTTTACGCCATTGCAAATAGAGTAGACTCGGAATAGACGGTTCATGTAGGAGCTGTCTAATCAGGTAATGTTCTGCTTGCTTACTAGTATGAAATACAGTAGAGCCCCGCTAATGCGACCACTTAATGAATAAAAGTAATACAGAAAGCTCCTCTAGGAGCTTTCTTCATTACTTTTGTCCTGCATTAAGCTACCACCTGCATCTAGCACCCATAATTATACCTCTTTTAGGTGGTCGCATTAGCGGGGTTTCACTGTAACACAAAATTGGCTCTACAGTGCTTGCTATCGTATCATTACTTTGTTCTTAATGCCGTTATAAAAAAATCAAATAATTAATATTCATACAATCCATTTTGTTCATGCGTGAATATTCGTCAGGGAATGGGTAGAATATAAATTGTGTCTTATAGGTAGGTATACAGTAAAACCCCTATAAACCAGACGTTAAATTTGGTATTAGTATCGGTCTTGGAGACCGATTGCGGCTTAATGCAGGGTGAAAGTCATTCAGAATGCTCCTATATTAGCTTTCTGCATGACTTTCAAGCTAAATTGAGCAGCAACCTACCTAAAATTATCTAAATTCTTCTATGCTAGAATTCCGGCATAGAGTGGTTTTATTGTAAAAGAACCAATTTAACCCGTGTCCTGTTTTAATATTCATGTAACAAATAATGACATTATGAATATTTATTAGCTGAAATTTTATAATGGCATATACTCGTAGGATAGTTTGGTATTGTAGAAACAGTAGAGTCAGATCTATTTATTTCATATGTAACCGGGGCAGACCCTGATCAGACCGTCTGATCTGGATCTACTATGTTTGCAAATGCGTGAAAGTGCGTTTATATGAACGAAAGGGTTGAAACGGACACACAGTAAACACTAATTTTGGAAATTAAAGATATTCATCTTCCATGTCAGAATTGACAAAGGGCGTGTCATCCCTTAATGTGGGGAAAACAAGTATATAAAACTTGAGGGAGCCCTTTCATCGGGGTCTCCACTGTTTGTCATAGAAATCATTTTCCTTAGTGATACATTTTTGATACAATTATTGTTTAATTAATATACAGAGCCATGTTTAATTATTCAGCAGATTAATGGTTAAAAGCATCTACAAAAGTTTGCTTAGTTGCGTCTATATTCGGGTTTTATCGTTTTCTATTGACCTACAGCCTTGCTGTATACCTTCTGGTCTACAGCTCTGACTAAGAGAGTCACTAGGCGATGCACGTGTTAGTCGTGCCTGTATAAGAGCCATAGTCCGCACGCTTATGAATGGACTGGTGAATTCGAGTCAGAAAATGAATGATCAAACTGCATACCCAGTGATACTGGTGTGGGTTTCATAATTCTTTGTGGCTGATGGTGATTTTTGTATCGTTCTATTCAGTTTGGATCTAGAAAAAGACGTCGAGCCATTCGGCACTTATAAAACTGCAATACAGTGAAGTAAGTGACGTTTTTGTAGACAATATGTGCGCTGTGTGTTGTTAGTTTCCATGTTTTTCTAACCATGACCTTAGGGACAATTGTTTTCCCGTCACCTTTAACCCTTTCCCTCCTATAAACGTCTTTTCGCGCATCTTCAAACAGAGTAGACCCAGATCAGACGGCTCTTGTAGGCACATGGACAAAGGATTTGGCCATAATACAAACTTTAGTATCATATCTATATATATTATTGTATAAGCAAACAGAACAGACCCTGATCAGACGGCTCCTACAGGAGCCATCTGATCTGTGTCTTCTCTATTCGCAAAGGCATAGAAATGTGTATTTATGGAGTTCAATGTTCAAACCAAACTAAAAGGCGAATTCTCGAAAGAGCACTCGAACTTGCAGCCATCACTATAGTCCCAATGCCTTATCACTCAACGCTGAAATAACTTACCAACACAGTGCACATTCATGACCTATGCATTTGTTAATGAAAATTTACAAAAAAAAAAGGGCTAGTAAAATCATTTCCATACCTTTTGCCATTCCACATGGTCCTGGTGTCCGGAGAACATCCATAAAATCCAGCGGATATTTCCTGGCAGGAGGGTAAGTTATTGTCACGTGACTCTGACAGATGCCCGCTAGCATCGCAGATACTGCGACGGCTAACAGGTACATTATCATAGTTTCCTCGAAACTTCCTCCGAAACGCTTAAGTCAAAACCCCTATGAAGTTGGGGTATTGTGGTTATAGTTTTGTTTCAAGCTGTCAATGCAGTCCTTTTCTAAAGTGTACTATGACTATATGTTTACCTGTTATATACAGGACACGCTTCTCCTCACACCCGCGATCTCAACTATTGGCAAATCACGAAGTGTAAAAATCAGTACACATGATTGTTACAATACCCAGTGGTAGAGACTCAGCTTGCAGTTTGTATATATTTTTTTTTCAATTGAATTTTTGTTAAACTATCGGGCAATGCCGTCGTTCATTATTAACCCATAATCTTCTGAATAGTCAAAATTTGCTCCTCCTTTTCTGAATATTAATTAAACAAAAAGTTGTATAAAAAAATCAATGACTAAAGAAAATAATCTGTATGTGAAACAGTGCAGACCCTGATCAAAGGGCTCCCTCGGGAACCCCCCTTGATCCGTGTCTACACTCCTATACTCCCTCGGGAACCCCCCTTTGATCCGTGTCTACACTCCTATACTCCCTCGGGAACCCTTTGATCCGTGTCTACACTCCTATACTCCCTCGGGAACCCCCCTTTGATCCGTGTCTACACTCCTATACTCCCTCGGGAACCCCCCTTTGATCCGTGTCTACACTCCTATACTCCCTCGGGAACCCCCCTTTGATCCGTGTCTACACTCCTATACTCCCTCGGGAACCCTTTGATCCGTGTCTACACTCCTATACTCCCTCGGGAACCCTTTGATCCGTGTCTACACTCCTATACTCCCTCGGGAACCCCCCTTTGATCCGTGTCTACACTCCTATACTCCCTCGGGAACCCCCCTTTGATCCGTGTCTACACTCCTATACTCCCTCGGGAACCCTTTGATCCGTGTCTACACTCCTATACTCCCTCGGGAACCCTTTGATCCGTGTCTACACTCCTATACTCCCTCGGGAACCCTTTGATCCGTGTCTACACTCCTATACTCCCTCGGGAACCCGTTGATCCGTGTCTACACTCCTATACTCCCTCGGGAACCCTTTGATCCGTGTCTACACTCCTATACTCCCTCGGGAACCCTTTGATCCGTGTCTACACTCCTATACTCCCTCGGGAACCCTTTAATCCGTGTCTACACTCCTATACTCCCTCGGCAACCCTTTGATCCGTGTCTACACTCCTATACTCCCTCGGGAACCCCCCTTTGATCCGTGTCTACACTCCTATACTCCCTCGGGAACCCTTTGATCCGTGTCTACACTCCTATACTCCCTCGGGAACCCTTTGATCCGTGTCTACACTCCTATACTCCCTCGGGAACCCTTTGATCCGTGTCTACAATCCTATTTACTCGGTTCCCGCACATCATTGCTTAAGTTGGCACATAGTTTCAGTGTCGTGCACACAGTGTAGACGCCTCACAGGTGGAGCAAATAGTCTTGGTCTACATCTTTTAAGTAACTGTCACGTGCAAATCCGAAAGTTCTTACAATATCTAAGTAACAGTTGGAATCCATATAAGATACCGATATATTGTTTGTACAGAGAATCACAGATTACGTGGAAACAGATAAAAGTATCACAGAGAAGTGTTAAGCAGTGGAGCCTGACCGGAATGGTTCGGAGCTACACTGTTCACAAATCATGGAGAGCTGTCGATACCATGGCATTGTCCATATCAAACAGTAGTTGGGTTCTCTGGTTCTTCAAACTGAAAACATCGACTAAAACGTTTTGCTTTATTGTCAAGACAAATGGGCACACTCACGCAGTCAAATATGGGATTTGATCATCTGTCTAAAGCAATAATGTCATATGAGCACATGGTATTTTGACAGACTTCCTTAACCCTTTCGGTGCCAAATGTCTAATTGTCGTCTGCAATCCAAGTTTGTTAAATCATTCCGTAAAATAAGGAAATGAGATAAAGCAAAATGCAAATTTCAAAGGAATAAAACACATATATAGAAATAGAGATTGAGACAAATAGTGAAGTCCCTGATCAGACGCCGCCTTGAAAAGGCAGCGTCTGATCTGGGATTGCACTATTTGTCGTGGTGCATTTATGCGACTGCGGTGGTGAAAGGGTTAAGCGAACAGAGAAGACAGAGATCCTGATCAGACGGCCCCTACAATACCGCCTGATCTGAGTCCACTCTATTTGCTAGGACGTCATGAGACGTTTCTATCACGTAACATATTAACACTTATATGTCTAGAGATAAGCAAACACCCAGAAGACAAGGCACCAGAAGAAGCCCTCTCACTACGAGTCTACATTATTGGCTCCACAATTTATATCTCAAAGGTTGCGTGGGTACACGTTATCATTATAGAGACAATCCTACAACGAACACCCCAAAATAAGTTTAATTCTGTGTTTCAGGTGGTAGCTTAGTGAAGGTCGAAAGTTATGCAGAAAGCTCATCTATAAGCATTCTTCTTAATTTTTCTCTCTGTATTAACCAGTTTCCTCATATTGACGACTTTTGACGACTCTGTAAAAGTTACTTTGTGAAACCATTGAGATAAATAGAGCATTTGCTCCTGTAGGAGCAAATGCTCTATTTATCACAATGGTTTCAAACTACAAAACTCGTTTTTTTTCCTTTTCTCTAGTTAACGCTCATTTTCGGTAGATTTATTCAAAGAGTAGGAATCTAAAAATAGCATATGATCGAGGCAATGGGTTAAGCAGCCACCTGCTCTGATAGACCCGCATTTTTATTATATGGTTGCTATATACAAGATCGACTGTACACCTTCTGGATGTTACATGTATCTGTCTTGGTGTTGGAGAGAACATCCACTATCGTCTTAGTGAAAAGGATTCCCCGACATCTTCAGAGTTTGTAGACCCTGAAAATGGCTGATCAGGATCTACACTGTTCTGCAATCCACCGAATTAACGGATTATTCTGATACTTTTTATAAATAATTTCAACATTTCTTTTCCATATAAAATCCGGACGCATGGGTCTTGACAATAAATCCTTTCGTCATTCCTGTTCAGGGTAAGAATCAGTACAGGCGCGTGAGCAACACAACTCAGACGGTAAATTCTTTAACACGTATCTTTCACAAAGGAAATATTTGGTTTCGTCCTAATTGTGTATGTTTTATATTTAGATGTTTAACTATTTATACCTTACCCACTGCTGATCGCAACCTGACTCGCATTTGCCAAACAGCGTGGATCCAGGTGAGACGAGGAGTCACTCCGCGTACAATCAGGACCCAAGCTGCTTAATACCCGGATAATAGTTTCTCATCTTAACCCTTTGCGCGCCAAATTTCTAATTGTCGTCTGAAAACCACTTTTGTTAAATCATTTGGTAAAATAAGGAAATGAGATAAATAAATGCAAAGTTCAGAGCAATAAAGCACAGAGATAGGACTAGAGTTTGAGACAAAAAGTGAAGTCCCTGATCAGACGCCGCCTTGAAAAGGCGGCGTCTGATCTGGGACTGCACTGTTTGTCTTGGTGCATTTATGCGACATCGGCGGCGAAAGGGTTAATCTTGAAAGAGCTGGAATAAAATAAAACTTACAGACTAGATCCAGATCAAAGTTTGAGGAGAAATCTTGTTCTAAGCATGATAAAGGTTAGACTGCTGACTTATACATGTACAAGGTACTAATAAATCCCTAATGTACCTATTCAATAAGTTATAGATTCATGGATATTGTGTGTTTTGCCTTATCCCATTCCCATCATTAGCTATCTTTAGAACCATCATTGTGAATAAATCTACCGAAAAGGAGCATTTACCAGAGAATAGGAAACTTTTAGAGTTATGTTGTTTTGAAAACCATTGTGATAAATAGAGCATCTGTTCCTATGGAGCAAATGCTCTATTTATCAGAGTGGTTTCAAAAAGTGACTTTTACAGAGGCATAAAAAAAAGTTATACAGTTTCAACACTTTTCGATTACTCATTTTCTTTTACCCTTTATCTAATGACTAGCATCAGCAATTTTTTCAAATGTCTTTCAGGTCGATGTTAGCAGGCGAATGTCTGCAAAGGAAACTCGTCGCAATATTCTAGTAGAGTAAAACTTATCTTAAGCGTCCATTGAAATGAAATCTTATACTGGGTCGATACGGCATGTGACAGGTTAATGCAAGTCCAAAGTACTCCTGTAGGAGCTTTCTGCATTACTTTTGCCCACCTGTTAACGGAAAACATCATTTTTGTTTCAGTAAGCTATGGGTTTAATTCGTGTTCAATCCGTTAATGTAATATATACGAATGGAATACCAGGCTTAAAGATTTTCATTTTATATACAATTAATCCCCTTAAAACCAGAATTCTAATATAGATATGAATAAATATACTTTTAGGCAGGTGGCTGCTTAATGCAGGGTGAATGCCATGTAGAAAGCTGCTAGAGGAAACTTCTGTACGACTTTCATCCTTCATTAAGCGGCCACCTGTCTCCAAGATCGATATTTATACTAAATTGAACGTCCGGTTTAGAGAGGTTTTACTGTACCTGACATTCGAAGGAGTGTTACCCTTGGATGATCGTTCTTCCATTCTCCTGCCGGTTGGGTTGTTTCGACCACGAGCGGTCGAGAAGGTTATTAAATTCAAAGAGATTTGTCGTAATTAATATCACTAAAGAACACAGATTAAATCAGTTGCAGCTACACTCAACTAAATGCATCTTTTTTTGTATTGTGATGGGAACAAAATAAAGTTTTAATTAAAGTTCCTGGCCAGGTTTATATTTCAATCATGCAGATTCTGTTTGTTGCCGCATTGTTTGTACCCTGATTACATGCAGGAGGCTCAGTTACTATTTCATATGGTGTACTGTTTTATGTAACTGTTACCGCAATTCCCATATAGGCTATTTTAGACCCAATCTCTTTCAATAAAAATACCAAAAAGGAGCATTTACTAGGGGAAAAGAACATTTTAAATGTGTGAGGGTTTAAAACCACTGTGCTCACCATTGTGATCATTATTGATCACAGTGATTTCCAAAAGTGACTTTTACAGAGGCGTCAACAGGGCGTCAATTTGATGGAATTGGTTATACAAGGCTGTGTATCGCATATCTCACTACAGCTGATGTGTGAGTACCGTGGTTATACAAGGCTGTGTATCGCATATCTCACTACTGCTGACGTGTGAGTACCGTGGTTATACAAGGCTGTGTATCGCATATCTCACTACAGCTGATGTGTGAGTACCGTGGTTATACAAGGCTGTGTATCGCATATCTCACTACTGCTGATGGGTGAGTACCGTGGTTATACAAGGCTGTGTATCGCATATCTCACTACTGCTGATGTGTGAGTACCGTGGTTATACAAGGCTGTGTATCGCATATCTCACTACTGCTGATGTGTGAGTACCGTGGTTATACAAGGCTGTGTATCGCATATCTCACTACTGCTGATGTGTGAGTACCGTGGTTATACAAGGCTGTGTATCGCATATCTCACTACAGCTGATGTGTGAGTACCGTGGTTATACAAGGCTGTGTATCGCATATCTCACTACAGCTGATGTGTGAGTACCGTGGCCTGTTATCATTTAACCCTTTACTCAATGAATATTTATGTAATAATTAATGCCATCATGAATATTAATTAGATTAATGGTTATAAAAGCATATGGCCACATGATGTTTTGGCCATGGCAGAAACTGTAGAATCATATCTCTATTACATCATAAGCAAACAGAGCAGACCCTGATCAGACAGCTCCTATTGCAACTATCTGATCTGGGTCTGCTCTATATGCAAATGCGTAGAATGCGTATTTTTGGAGTAAATGGTCAACCCTTTATTCCATAAACAATCATATGAGAAATGATGACTATATTTCCATTAACTGGTTTATTTTATAATGGGTCGTGCACACTTGAATGTTTGACCATTACAGAAACTGTAGAATTAGATCTATATCATTCCATAAGCAAACAAAGTAGACCCTAATCAAACGGCTCATACAGGAAATATCTTATTTGATTTACTGTTTGAAAAGGCGTTAAAAGGGTGGAGTAAAGGGTTAACTCTTCCGCTGTCAAGCATTTTTGTTCCCTTAACCTTTCCCTTAACCTTTAGCCGGCTGAGCATAATGTTGTTTGTAGAACACGTCATCGATTACAGTTGTCGCTGTTCATTTATCTTGTATTTCTTTTAAACAGCAAGGTCAGAGTATCAAACAGTTTGGACGCTGTTGAGATGCCGAGTTAATCGGCGTCTCATCTGGATCCAAACTGTTTGCAAAGGTAATCACTGATCCGCCCACAGTAGGCTAAATGTTAAATAAGTTGGAATAACTTATTCCTAACCCTATATCTGCTTATTATGAAATAAAATATCTGTCTACCATATGTAGTCATGTTCCTTATCAAATCACCCGTAATAGCTTTGATTAACCATTTCAAATCAGACTTAATAGAATAAGACATTCCATCAGTGTCTAACTAGGAAGTCCACTCAGTATGAAATGCCTAAAGTTGCTAGATGGTTTTGTATGACAAAAAGTGTAGACCCTGAGGAGCCCTCTGATCTAGGTCTACACTGAGCCCTCTGATCTGGGTCTACACTGAGTCCTCTGATCTAGGTCTACACTGAGCCCTCTGATATGGGTCTACACCGAGCACTCTGATCTTGGTCTACACTGAGCCCTCTGATCTTGGTCTACACTGAGCCCTCTGATCTTGGTATACACAGAGCCCTCTGATCTTGGTCTACACTGAGCCCTCTGATCTTGGTATACACCGAGCCCTCTGATCTTGGTCTACACTGAGCCCTCCGATCTTGGTATACACTGAGCCCTCTGATCTGGGTCTACACTGAGCCCTCTGATCTAGGTCTACACTGAGCCCTCTGATCTTGGTCTACACTGAACCCTCTGATCTTGGTATACACTGAGCCCTCTGATCTTGGTATACACAGAGCCCTCTGATCTAGGTCTACACTGAGCCCTCTGATCTAGGTCTACACTGAGCCCTCTGATCTTGGTATACACTGAGCCCTCTGATCTGGGTCTACACTGAGCCCTCTGATCTTGGTATACACTGAGCCCTCTGATCTAGGTCTACACTGAGCCCTCTGATCTTGGTATACACTGAGCCCTCTGATCTAGGTCTACACTGAGCCCTCTGATCTTGGTATACACTGAGCCCTCTGATCTAGGTCTACACTGAGTCCTCTGATCTTGGTATACACAGAGCCCTCTGATCTGGGTCTACACCGAGCACTCTGATCTTCGTCCACACTGAGATCTCTGATCTTGGTATACACCGAGCCCTCTGATCTTGGTATACACTGAGCCCTCTGATCTAGGTCTACTCTGATCTAGGTCTACACTGAGCCCTCTGATCTTGGTATACACTGATCCCTCTGATCTAGGTCTACACTGAGCCCTCTGATCTTGGTATACACTGAGCCCTCTGATCTAGGTCTACACTGAGTCCTCTGATCTTGGTATACACAGAGCCCTCTGATCTGGGTCTACACCGAGCACTCTGATCTTCGTCCACGCTGAGCCCTCTGATCTTGGTATACACCGAGCCCTCTGATCTTGGTATACACTGAGCCCTCTGATCTAGGTCTACACTGAGCCCTCTGATCTAGGTCTACACTGAGCCCTCTGATCTTGGTATACACTGAGCCCTCTGATCTAGGTCTACACTGAGCCCTCTGATCTTGGTATACACAGAGCCCTCTGATCTTGGTATACACTGAGCCCTCTGATCTAGGTCTACACTGAGCCCTCTGATCTTGGTATACACTGAGCCCTCTGATCTAGGTCTACACTGAGCCCTCTGATCTTGATATACACTGAGCCCTCTGATCTATGTCTACACTGAGTCCTCTGATCTAGGTATACACAGAGCCCTCTGATCTGGGTCTACACCGAGCACTCTGATCTTCGTCCACACTGAGCCCTCTGATCTTGGTATACACCGAGCCCTCTGATCTTGGTATACACTGAGCCCTCTGATCTAGGTCTACACTGAGCCCTCTGATCTAGGTCTACACTGAGCCCTCTGATCTTGGTATACACTGAGCCCTCTGATCTAGGTCTACACTGAGCCCTCTGATCTTGGTATACACAGAGCCCTCTGATCTTGGTATACACTGAGCCCTCTGATCTAGGTCTACACTGAGCCCTCTGATCTTGGTATACACTGAGCCCTCTGATCTAGGTCTACACTGAGCCCTCTGATCTTGGTATACACTGAGCCCTCTGATCTAGGTCTACACTGAGCCCTCTGATCTAGGTCTACACTGAGCCCTCTGATCTTGGTATACACCGAGCCCTCTGATCTTCGTCTACACTGAGCCCTTTGATCTAGGTCTTCACTGAGCCCTCTGATCTGGGTCTACACTGAGCCCTCAGATCTTGGTCTACACTGTTTGCAAATGGCAGTATATGCATGTCCCGGGTTGAAAGGGTTAAAATCAAACATTTTCATTTCTGCTAAGTATAGGTATAACACCACCACTATTACATGATTTTAACAGTCTTCTGTTTCTTTTGGTTGTTGACGCGAACTCATTATACCGCCGTTTGAATGCAATTTGATTAATATACAAAAACCTATAAATTGTCAACCAGGGTCTTTTTTCTGATACATTTGGTCTCGCCCAACCCTGTCATCTGTCGATGTTTAGTACCAATCAGCGATGCGTATATCAACTAGACTTTTTATGTTAGTAATGTGCATAATATTCAACTGGTAATACAGTTGAACATCGAGCTCGAATAACTTGAACTTCGGGATAACTTGAAGTAAAAATTCGGTCCTTCCAACATTTACAATACAGAATTGTTTTAAAATGTATCACTACGCATATCTAGAAACTTAATGCAGGTCGAAAGTTAGAATTTAACTGTGAACTTGAGAAAAAATCCACATTAGATATGGATGACTCAAACTTCTGTTATCTCGAAGTAATTTCTATGGTCCCTCGAAGTTCGAGATGTTGAAGTTCAACTGCATTTCAATCAAGATAAAAACTAGTTGAGGCAATCTGTCTGGGGTGATTTTAGATTTATAGAGTTTGCAAAACGCCCAGGGAACCTTGCACTCATGAAGCCACTCATATAGCATTTTAACCGTTTAATCCATAAATACGCCTTTCTATGCCTTTACAAAAGGAGTCGTCTGATCTGGGTCTGCTCTGTTTCCTCATGATAAAAGTTGGTTATAATTCTACAGTTTCTGACATGACTAAATAATCTAATTAATCTTCATAATAATGACGTCACTATTTCTTACATGAATATTCATGGAGAAAAGGGTTAAAACTGTTATTATAATACATCAGTTAACCAATGGCAAGACAGAGACCCATTGTCTTTTGACGCCTTTGCAAACAGAGTGTAACTCTTTACTCCATAAATACTATTTTCTACGCATTTGCAAACAGAGTAGACCCAGATCAGACGGCTCCTACAGGAGCCATCTGATCAGGGTCTACTCTGTTTGCTAATGAAATAATAAAGATATGATTCTTTAGTTTCTGCCATGACCAAAATTACCCATTTTCACGTGTCATAATAACAATTTAACTAATTAATATTCATAATGTTATAGATTTTTTCATGAACAGTCGTGGAATAAAGGGATAACAAGACACGATAACTCCTCTGTGATGCCTGAGATACGAGTGTAGGATTCAATACTACATGTACTTGTCACTTTCACTTGTTTTATGTAGCAATTTAAAAACATCATGTTATCAATATTCATAATGGATATTTGTTGGGTTAATCTTGATATGAGAGTTAAAAGGCAAAAAATCGGTACATTACGTAGGTACAAGGATGAAAGCTGCTGATCGACTTCGTGCGCACGAAGTCAAGGATGACACATTTGTCAACGTAAGCTATTTATTAGAACCCGGATATCCCATAGATTTCATCTCCATGAAACTTTAATCAGCGCTACCTGCCTACCCTGTATATGCAAACTTAATGTTAACTGATAAATGTTTATGGTGTCATTATTTCTTACATGAATAATGATGAGGTAAGTAGTTAAGGGAAATACACAATTCGCATGTTAACAATATCTAGTCCGGCCGTAATATTACATCTGCTAATGCATCATGTAGCACTGAGTTTGAACGCCAATCTGCTCAAATTCTTTTTCAATCATCTGTGATGCTCATCAATATAACTCTCTCCCTCATACAAACGCATTTTCACACCTTTGTAAACAGAGTAGACCCAAATCAGATGGCTCCAGCCTCATGTAGGAGCCGTCTGATCAGACCTGGTCTGCTCTGTTTGCTTTTGAAATCATTATATATTAGATCTGACTACACTTTCTACCAATACAGGTCATATACAGTTACATGTATTCCTGTGTACATATGTCAATAATTTAATAGTGTTTATTTTTATTACTTTTGGTGAGCTGTGATTGGCTGTGTTTTTGTTTCATACTAATATAATATTGTGATTAATTGTATATTTTGTTTCATACTAATTAATATTCATGACGTTATTGAGTTTTTCATGAACAGTCGTG
Organism: Azorinus chamasolen; assembly: GCA_963576725.1. Classification (NCBI taxonomy): domain Eukaryota; kingdom Metazoa; phylum Mollusca; class Bivalvia; order Cardiida; family Solecurtidae; genus Azorinus; species Azorinus chamasolen. The sequence continues at coordinate 43,640,276 of OY755243.1, forward strand.
GAGTAAAGATCGCACAGTGTGACCAAGTTTTTTTCCATACCTCCATGAAAACAAAAATAATTCTATATATTCCTTAATTATAAAACATCAGCTGATAAATATTCACAATGTCGTTATAGCTTACATGAATATGCAACAGGGGAAGGATTAAGCATACTTTTACTCAAATGAGTTTGATATACAGTAGAGTCTCGCTAAAACGACCACACTGTTTATCAACACAGGAATCTGTATAAGCAGGTGATGGCTTAACCCTTCGCTTGTTATTCACGTCAATATACCTACTTGTAAATAGTGAAGACCCAGATGAGACAACTCCTGCAGGAGCTGTCTCATCAGGGTCTGTACTATTTACAAGTTGATTGTGCAACCAGTGCACTCCACAGCAGTGATTGCACAGCGCAATACTTGTACACAGTGAAGATACATGTACTTATTAAATAGGACATGGGTAAAGAAGGAGAAATGTATTTCAAAATTCAGCAAGCGAAGGGTTAATACAGGACCTGGGTAATACGATTCTACTGTTGTACACTTGAATCCAATACAAATGTACAGTAGAACCCCTCTGATGCGACCACTTAATGAATAAATATAACTGTCTTTATAAGCAGGTGGTTGCTTAATGCGGGACAAAAGTAATGCAAAAAGCTCCTCTAGGAGCTTTCTGCATTACTTTTACCCTGCATTAAGCTACCACCTGCATCTAGCACCCAAAATTATACCTCTTTTAGGTGGTCGCAATAGCGGGGTTTTACTGTATGTGTTACAACAGCTACTTGAATACAAATACAAGTAGGATATTTTTACATAAGTTTTGCATAGTTTAGATATGATTACATGTATACAGTTTGTGCTATTCTCAAACAAGTCACTGTTCATTATTCTGTCATGAAAATATCATCTAGGCCTACATGTAGTTAACCCTTAAAACGCCGAATTTTCAGATGGACTATTCCAACATTCAAACAGGTCAAGCTTAACCCTTTCGCTGCCAAACTCTGTCGTCTGCTAACTTTGTCGTCTGCTACACATTTTCATTCTTTTGATTTTCTTCGTTTTTGTTCCAAAAACATAGTAACAGTAACAAATAGTTTGGATCCTGATGAGACGCCGAGTTACTCGGCGTCTCATCTGGATCCAAACTGTTTGCATAGGTAATCACAGATCCGGCATTGGCAGCGAAAGGGTTAAGATGAATATTTAGGGATTTTTTAAAAGAAAAATGTAACATGACAAACAGTGCAGACCCTGATGAGAGGGCTCCTCTAGGGACCCTCTTATCTGGACCTACACTGTTTGCAAATGATATTAGTGACTCGTGTCCAGCACTGTAAGGAATAGTAATCATATATCCATTGATTCTGAGTGAGTAAAGAGTTTTATTTTTAAAAAAAAAGCAAATGACAACTTGACTTGTATTGTTACATAGTGATGTAAGGTGTATCTAAATTATAGATGAGTGTATATCCATGCAATGCTCGAACGTAATACCAGTTTCACATTTACTTCGTGAATATTAATGTAAGAATAAATAATGACATCAATCAATTTTTAAACTGTAGAGACGCCGAATAGCTCTAACTTGAATTCGCCTGCGAGAAACTTAACCCATAACCCACTATATGTTACAGGACTTGCATTTACAAACAACTTGGATCCAGATGAGACGCTGAGTTACTCGGTGTCTCATCAGAATACACGCTGTTTGACACTTGATCAATAGTTTCTAAAATGATAGTAAAAATTTGGACGTAGTCTAAATCTGAGCGGACAGATCTATATTTGAGCAGACATAGTTTTTACCGCGGAGTAAGAGTTGACTACATCGCTGCCAGTTACAAATGCAGTAAACCTCCCTAATGCGACCACCTAAAAATGGTATAATTATGGGTGCTAGATGCAGGTGGTAGCTTAATGCGGGACAAAATTAATGCAGAAAGCTCCTAGAGGAGCTTTCTGCATTACTTTTGTCCTGCATTAAGCAACCATGCACCTGCTTATAAAGACAGCCATGTTTATTAGCGGGGTTCTACTGTATATGATTACATTTACAAATAGTTTTGATCCAGACGAGACGCCTATTAGCTCGGCGTCTCATAAGGATTAAAACTGGTACGGTAACTTTTGTTTTTTCAAATAAAATTGCAGACAGTTAAACAATGAAAATTGAGACAAATGGCGAAGTTCGCAGATGACTATACAGATACTGTACGTGGCAACGAAATCGTTGATAAACGATAAATTCGTAATCACTTGTTTCATTACTTACTGCATGACTGATTGTACTATGTAGATGTAACATTTGTACTGTTATAATAACACAGTCATTTGTTAACATTTCAAGGACAAACTATATCAAAAACGTAAAGAAAGATAAAATCCAAAGCAAAATAGAAAAAAGCGTATAACTTATTATGTTTTTCATGTTACACTACTGTGAGTTTTTTCTTTCTAAGTAACTATATATAATATGACAAGTAAAACGCTCAGTTTCAATCATTAGATTTATACAATACTGTCACCTGAAAGGTTATACAGTAAAATTCCTCTAACCCGGAATTCTAGTAGAGAATTTAAATACTTTTCGGCAGGTGACTGCTTAATGCAGGATGAAAAGCCATGCATTAAGCTGCCACCTATTCATACCAAATTTTAGAGGGATTTTGCTGTAGTTACGTATTTATGTCAGTTTATTTTTTTTATGTTTTTCTTCACATCAGGGTGTCATACTGTTTGCATCTTGATGATATGCAGAGTTGCTCATTGTCTCATCTCTGATTGCATCACAAAATTGCTGCTATCAGGAAACAAGAGTTTAAACCCTTTATTCCATATGTACGTGTTTCTATGCCTTTGCAAACAGAGTAGACCAATATAAGACGGCTCCTATATGAGACATCTGACCAGGGTCTGATTTGTTTGCTAATGGAATTTGATAAATTTGTTTCTTTCCATGATCACAATGGAACCGCCACCCAGTGGAATGGGGGTATAAGTTTTCTAAAACGGCTACAATGTTCCACTTTCCATATTTCATTAGAACTATTTTGTCTATGAATATGCAATGGGTATTAACCCTTCACTCCATAAATACGTATCTGCAAACAGTGCAGACCCAGATCAGACGGCTCCTACAGTAGTCTACTAGTCAGGGTCTGCCGAATTTGTTTATGATATAATGTAAGTGCAGATTTCAATTTCATAGTTGTGTTGCCCTAAAAAGGAGAGGTAGTGATTAAACAAAGTCGTAACAAAATTGGCTGATGATGCCCAACGAGTGTCCTGACAAACAGTGTAAACTGAAGAGCACTTTGATCAGAGTTAGCACTGTTTGTCATTAAAATCCTCCTGTAAATTATGTCTCTTCGTACTAAACGGACTCTCGCAAAACGAAAATTCGACATTCAGATGGTAATAAAAACCACTGGGGTAAAGCAAGAGGGCGTAGTAGTAAATATTCATTCGTAAAATTCTGAATGTGTCAGCATCTGAAAATCCTGTTTTCATGTGTCATTTTAAAAAAAAACATCAATAATATTAATGATGTCATTGTTTCTTAAATGAATATTTATTGGTGTAAAAGGTTAATGAAACATACCAGACCACAATTACATGTAATACTTGTTTAAACTGAAGAAGTGTGCACAGTTTGTAGATGGTAGTTCTACATTATTGTAAGAGTTAAGAAACCTTATCCCATACCACATGCCCTGTACCTCTCTTAGACATTTAACCTATGCACGCAAATATTCCCGTAAAATGAGACATACGCAAACAATGTAGACCCAGATCAGAGGACTCCTGAATGAGCCCTCTGACCATTGTTTGCAATATTTGCTTTACCGATTAAAGTTTAAGATTTTCAACAGTATCTTTCTTTTATAAGAAATCCTCACATGAAAAATGAACATGTTGCATTATTGAATTTGGAAGAGTTGAACCTATATAATACGGGTGTGTCACTTCGAGGACGATTATAATACTGTAGATACGCGTAACTGTATACAAAACACAGGGCAGTGACTTGCAAAATGTATAAACTTTTTGAAAAATCACATCACAGTGTTGGCATTGTGCATTTCTCTTATCTAGTATCACATATCACCAAACAACGCTTAACATTCTCGTATATACAACAGAAAACATTTAACTCTTATCATCTAATAAACACTTAGGTATTCCCATTAAACCTATACAATTGGTCAAAACGACAAGACAGTAGATTGTCTCGGAAAACAACTAAGATAGGCGTTCACCGTGTAACAGTAGACTCAAACATTTAAAATAAAACGCGGTAAGAATTATTAATTAGCAAATGATAAGTTGACGCTGACGACACCAGCATTTACAACAAGATCAGTTTATACTAATACATTGTACAGGAAAATAGGTAAACTTGTATATGCAAAGTGTAGAGCTAGAGCAGTGGGCTCCTGTGGAGTGCATCAGGGCATACACTGTTTGTTATTCAGAATTCGCTTTAATTGTTCCTCTGCCAAATATTGTGGTATGCAAATGTTGTCGTTTGCTACAATTTTCATTTTAAGTTTCGCCCATCTTCTTTAACAAACCAGTAATACAGTAACACATAAGTAGGATCCTGATGAGACTACAAGCTACTCAGCGTCTCATCGAGATTCAAACTGCTTGCATAGGTAACCACAGATGAGACATTGGCAGCGAAAGAATTAAGCAAGCTTTACATTTTAATACTAAATAGGCTGTATTGTTAAACCGGACTGAACCAATCCATGTAGACAAGTCAGTATTTAAAGTGCTAAAAAACTATGGACTGCATCCTAGTTGAGAAACTATAATGAAAATAAGTTGTATACTTAGTGATTCATGTTTCCATGAATTTCTTTTAACCATTTTGTCATATAAACGCCTTTTAACGCATTTGCAAACAGCGTAGACCAAGATCAGACGACTCCTATATAATAGAGATCTGATTCTACAGTTTGGGCATGAGCCAACCTGTCCTGTGTGCATATGCCATTTAAAACTTAATGTAATTGATATTAATGATGTCACGTTTTTACATTGATATTCAGCAGGGAAATGGTTAAGCTGCCTTTCCTATACATGTACATTTACTTAGTCTTGGCCATGAATTCGGGATGCCAGATTGCTTCCAGGCGAGACGAAGAGCTAACCATTTACCTGTTCAATATTCATGTAAGAAATAATAACCTCATGAATATCAATGAGATTATTTTTATGATGACATACCAATTTGGAAACACAGGACATTTTGGGCCAGATAGAAACTGTAGAATCATATCTATATTACACCAATAGCAAACAGAGAAGACCCTGATCAGACGGCTCCTTACAGGAGTCGTCTGATCTGCTGGTTTGTGTACCCGTAATGTATTAGGTATCTTCAGCACCTAAAGTTTCCTTTGCTATCACGAGGTCTGCTTCAATCATTGCATCTAGCATTTTTCTGTTATATTATTTTCAAAATAACGATCAGAATATCATATTGTGTGGATCAAGATGAGATACCGAGTTACTCGGCATCTGCTCTGGATCAGGATTGCCTGCAAGGGTTATAACAAATAACCCATTTATCGTTTAACCCTTTACTTCATAAATACGCCTTTCTAGACACAGATCAGGGTCTGCTCTGTTTGCTTTAGACATGATATACATCTGATTCTACAGTTTGTGGCAAAGCACAAATATTTCCTTGAAAAGTTTACATTTATAAACAAAATTACTAAAAACATTCGTGTTGTCATTATTTCTTACATGAATATTCATCAAGTAAAGAGTTAAAGTAAAAGTTCACCGTGGAGGCTCTAAATGTAGATGTTTTGACAAACCTTTCGTCACGAAGTAACCTTTATCCCGCGCCCTGGTTACAAACAGGTTGGATCCAGATGAGACGCCGAGTAACTCGGCGTCTCATCAGGATCCAACCTGTTTGACACAGTTTCAATAGTATATCAAACGCATGAAATAAATCGGAGGTAGTTAATATTGTACTGCGTCTACATTGGAGCTGACTTTATTTTATCAAAGCGGGGAAAGGGTTAAGTGTTAGCCACGCCTGAGTGCATAATTATGAAAATACTATCTATACGTTCATGTACTTCCGGATACAAGGCATGCGCTGCTAACTTTACCTTACAAATTAACAACCTGTGAGATTTAACTTACTGATCATAACTTAACGCATTACTCCATGATTATCAATGTAAGAAATGATGACATCATGAATAGTAATTAGATTAAAAGTTATAATAGCACATGGACACAGGGATAGTTGGCCATGACAGAAACTGTAGAATCATATCTATTTTATATCATAGGCAAACAGAGCAGGCACTGGTCAGATGGCTCCTATAGGAGACGTCTGATCTGGATCTACTAAAAAAGTTATAGATCTAAAAAGTTAATAGAAGTAGGTCAGACGACCCCTATAGGGGCTACATGTATCTGATAAATGACTGCTTTGTTTGCTTATTTGTTTTGTTTACTTACGGAAGAATATTGATATGATTCTACAGTTTCTGTTGTAGACAAACATTTCAGTGTGCACGTACCTTATAAAACTTCATCTGATTAATAATTATGATGACATTATTTCTTACATGAATACTTATGGAGTAAAGGGTTATACAACTAACGAATTGTTATTTATCATTTGCAAACCTCTGATTGAACTATTGGCAAAAACATGTTTTCACTATGGATAATGGTTAATGCTAAAGTTCACACATTTTACAGACAGACACACAGAGACACACATAGACAGACACACACATACACATACAGACACACAGAGACAGAGACATTGACACAGAAAGGAATACAAATAGACAGGGACAGACAGAGAAGAGAGAGAAAGAGCAAAGCAAGAGGAGAGAAAGAGGTATTAGAATGAAATGGAAAGAAGCGAGAGGGGGTGATACCTAGAAATATGCACATGTAAGATGAAGCATTTATGACCGATACACCCCTTTGGAAGAATCCAGGCTAGACATAAACCTTAAAGTTTGTTACCTAATGTAAAACTAATGACTATAAATATTAATTATCTGAAATTGTTTGATGGCGTATGAACATACATATATTTTACCACGGAACAACCTGTAGAATCAGATCTATATAAGTCCATAGGCAAATAGAGCAGACCCTGGTAAGACGGTAGATGAGCCGTCTGGGGTGGGTCTATTGTTTGCAAAGGCGGTAAAGGTAGGTTCCCACTGCCGATCACATCAACTCGATCATCCCGATCACCCTAATTCCCCGACCAAGCTCGACCGAAGGCATGTACACGAGTTCTTCTCGACCTATACTCGATCATACACGACCCCTTGCGATCATTCTCGACTCCTCCACGACGTCAACTCACAACCCCTCCGATCTCTGCTCGATCATCTCGACCCAGACACGATCCCTACACGGTCTCTAGTCTCTACCCGACCAACCGGACTTCTGCTCGATCTCTACCCGAATCGTAATGGTCATACTTAGGTCGATCGGGTATTACATGAGTAGAGGTCGAGATGACCGGGTACAGATCGGGTAAATGACTTCATCCCGACTGCTCTAGATCTCTACACGATTGTCTCCTGATCAACTCGACCCTCTACTCGATCAATACCCGACCGCATCCCGATCACTTATCGAGCGCGTGGCTACTCGATCTCTACCCGAATATTTTGGACATGTCCAAAAAATTCAGGGAGGGAGTCCGAGCGATGCCGACCGAGGCAGACCTTCCCGATCACTCCCGATCACTCCTATCGAGCGAGCCAGACCAGTCCTGGCTTGATCGAGTTGATCTGATCGGCAGTAAGAACCTAGCTTAAATGACGTTACAACGTATCTAGGTATATAGTTAAACATGGCGACCGTACAGTCGTTCAAATCAGCATGACCCCTGTTTCTTATATGGGACCTCGACTTCTTATCATATATATACATGTATATTTAGAGAGATCCGCTAAATGACAGAAGTCAATGATACTATGCAATTTGATCGTTGCATGGCATTATTTGAAGCTCAAACTTCTATTTTATTTTAAAGACACTCAGACAAGAAAGGTCTTGGTGTAATGCGAGACTCTAATTACTATTACAACAAGGAAGAAGTTGGAGAATTAACCCTTCCCATAATCCCCGACGACAATGGAAGAATTGTGAATAAAGAGGAATGTAATGCGAACCAGACCTAAGATTTATGTAAGGACTTCTTACTGTGCTATACAGTACAGCCTGTATTTTGCGGCCATCAAAATTCGTCTAAGTATGGGTCTGTAAGACAGGTGGTAGCTTAATGCTCCTATAGGAGCTTTCTGTATTACTTTTGCCCTGCATTAAGCAACCACCTGCTTTTTTAGATTCTTATGTTCAATAAATGAATGATCACTTAGGACAGATTCTATTGCACAGAATAAAGTTTAACCTTAGCCAGCTGTAAACATGATGTATGCTTTATGCTTTAACCGTTCCCTTCATATTAGCATGTTTTCACGCATTTGCAAACAGAGTAGACCGAGATCAGACACGTTGATTTACTTTCTAGAATGGCTACAATGTTCCACCTTCCATATTTCATTATAACTATTTTGATCATGAATATTCAGTAGGTATTGAAATTGGAATAAATATAGAATAGGGAAAGGGTTAGCTCCGACCTGTTACAAGTTTCGCTTCCTTCTGATTTGTTCAAGCTTTTAAAAAACTATTGACCGAGTGTCAAACAGCTTGGATCCTGATGCGACGCTAAGATATCAGTTGTCTGATCTGGATCCAAGATGACTAATGAGACTAATCAGACTCATGATTAACCATTATCCTTCCCCACATACCTGTTATTTGCAAACAAGTTTGTACCCAGATCAGACGCTTAGTCATTCGGTGTCTGATCTGGATACACGTTTCTGACATTCACTTAACTCTTTACCTGATGAATACTCGTGTAAGAAATAGTAGTTGTGTGAACAGTAAGTATCTGTATAGTGATTGTATGAACAGTAAGTATCTGTATAGCGGTTGTATGAACAGTAATTATCTTTATGCTGACAGAAACCAGTGACGATTTTACTTGGATAGTAACTGTAGAATCTGGTCAGTATTACTCATAAGCAAACAGAGCAGACCTTGATCAGAAGCTCCAATAGGAGTTGTCTGATCTAGGTCTACTCTGTTTGCAAATGCGAAAATATGAGCCTTACTCACTCTCTCATACCAATGGACTCTAACAAAAACAATGAACAATTCCGCTCTGAATATTCAGCGTTGAAAAGATGAAGAGATTATCGTGAAGTAGAAATTACCAAAGGTGTGTCAATGTGGACACATTAGATTTCGTAGAAAGCGGCTATTGCACAGGTCAAAGTAATTAACCAGTAGCCAATCAAATCCCTCGTTTACTTCCTTATTTTCGGTCGTTAACTAGTCTTGAATTCAATGGTTTAATTCCACAAAGGAAAATTAGTTACAGTCAAAGCGAATCATGACTGGGGTGTGTGCGTCTGTGGTTTTTTTTGTTTGTTTTTTTTTGGGGGGAGGGGGGGGGGGTCAATACTTGAATTTGCAAGCAATCACATTAAAAATTCAAAGCATATGCCTCTTTCCTAGCTTTTTCTATTCTGGTAGAGACTGGTTACCAAGCAAACATGTTTTATGAATATATTTTGGTTTTCAATCTGAGAATGTAAAAGTGGAACCAATGTCCATAAATAACATGTAAATTACTATCATGTGTTTAAATCTTTATTTAGGAGAGAAGGGATCTGGACTGTTTGACACACGGTCCGGCCATAACAAAACCTCTCTAAATCCAAGACAGAACTAAATACCGTAGAACCTACTCTCAGCCACCATTGTATACATGTATATAAAATCAGTAGACGAATTGGATATGGATTTTCGCAGAATTATTCAATTTAACCTCAACCCTTTCCCTCATATAAACACCTTTTCACGCAATTGCAAACACAGCAGATCCAGATCAGACTATGAATCGTCTGATAAGAGTCTGCTCTGTTTGCTTAAGGAATTTTATAGATTTGATTATGCAGTTTCAACAACAGTGAAAAAAGGTCCTTTTTCATGTTCAATTTTATTGATTCTGTGCATGAATATTCATGAGGTGAAGAAATTTAAATAAATATGAAACAGGGAAAGAGTTAACTGCCCGGAGTATGAATTCGCTCTTACGTTCGCAGATAAGACGCAGTATGACTCAGTATATCATATCCTTTACTCCATGAACAATTCATACAAGAATATAAAATTACAGAAAACCTCGTTAAACCGAACTTTTAGTAAAGAACTCAATACTTCTTAGTAGATAGCTGCTTAATGTACATGGCGAGAGTCAAGTGTGGAGCTCCTATGGGAGCTTTCTGTGCGACTTTAACCCTTCATTAACACATTACCCCCTAGTGACGAATTTTTGCGCCTCTATAAAATTCACATTTTGAAACCAAGGCTCTATTTATCACAATGGTTTCAAGACTACACAATTCTAATACTCTCCTTTTCTATAGTTAATGCTCCTTTTTGTGTCTAAAAATAGCCTAGGAGAGAATGAGTTAAGTTGTCCCCTCTCTTGCAGACCGACATGTTTGAGTGTGACTTAATTATGAAAAAAACGCTTATAAAAAGTCAGTCAGCGACAATGTTATATAGACGACAAGAACTTGAAGTGATCATAGTGAAAACCAAAGTTAGAAGAAATTGCTTTAGAAATGCCTTTATTATAATAATTCTTAATAATAATTAAATTACTTTGAAATAATTCTTCAAAACAATTACTTTTGATTTTTTTTCTTGTTTTATTACAAACTTATAATGACAACATGAAAAAAAACAGTTTTGATCCTGATGAAACGCCGAGTTACTTGGTGTTTCATCTGGATCAAAATTCAGTAAAATCTCGATTATTCGAATTGTGTGTATAGAAGAAGTTAGACCCTTTTAAGCAGGTGGCTGCTTAATGCACGGTGAAAGTCATACAGAAAGCTCGTCTAGGAGCTTTCTGCGTGACTCTCACCATGCATTAAGCTGCCATTTGTCTTAAAGATCGATAATGATGCGTTGTTCGAATAATCGTGATTTTACTGTTGTTTGCATAACCCCCCCCCCCCCCCCCCCCCCACAAGGAAGCGAAAGAAACAGAACTAATATAAAGAAGTATGCGTCCGATCCCCTAACATTACGGATTATATTAATCCATTCTATAACTGTTGTCTGCAAAAATGGTGTCTGCTTTACATTTCAAATTTCTTGGAATATTTTCTGTGTTTTTGTATTTTATTTCATTGAATCTTATCTTATTTTCCTTAAAAAACTATGAAGTTGTTTATCAGTTTGGTTCCTGATCGGACAGCGAGTTCATCTGGAGTCAGTCGGTAGTATTAACTCTTAGTATTCTAACCCTTGAACTGTTCAATATTCATGTAAGAAATTATGACGTCATGAATAGGTATTAGCTGGAATTTTATAATGTTAATTTTTCAAGGAAAGGTTTGGCTTTGACAAAAACTATAGAATCAGAACTATATCATGTCATAAGCAACCAGAGTAGACCCTGATCAGATGGCTCCAATAGGTTTACAAACGAGGGAAAAGAGGTTTAAATGAGAGAAAGGATTTTAAGTGCAACTTGATTACCTTATCAAATAGTTTGGATCCAGATAAGACTCCCAGCTGGCTTATACTCGGTCAACAGTTTCTCAAAATTGTACACGAATCGGAAAAGAAACTAACACTTACAACGTATCGGAATTTTAGCAAATATTCTTTTTTCAGCAAATTAAATTTATAAAAATGTAGAGCAAATATGACCTATATAGAGACATGTACATACATTTATGTCTCTGGTCTATACAATGCCAGTAAATAAATGAATTTGGGAATCGGTTAAGGGGAGTAAATCCTACAATTTAAAAACGAATTATACATTGTATTAACTCCCTTAGACCGTTTAAGCCTCGGTAAACTGCCAATCACACAATACGTTGTTAACTGCGCAACATTTTGCTGCACTTAACTGTTTCAACTCTTGAGTGTAATAGCCCATCAGTGATTAACTACATGTATAGAGTCCACTCAGTATGAAAGACTTTAACTTGCTAGATTTGAATGACAGGCAGTGCAGACTCTGACCAGAAGGCCCGTCTAGAATCCCTCTAATCTAGGTCTACATTGTTTGCAAGTGTCCCACATTCAAAGGTTTAACTTCGCAACATTTTTCCTGCACTTAACCCATTCTCTCCTATTTACACATTTTCACGCCTCTGTAAAAGTCCCTTTTTGAAACCATTGTGATAAATAGAGCATTTGCTCCACTGGAACAAATGCTCTATTCATCACATTGGTTTAAAAAAAACTTCATGATTCTCATTTTTGTTATTTTCTCTAGTAAATGCTATAGATTTATTCAAAGAGTTTGGATCCAAACATAGCATATGAAGACATGGGTTAAACCACGTCGCTAAAGAGTTAGCTCTCCTTCAAGGAGATTGTCAAGTGTATATAAACCTAACAGCCTGGATGTTACAAAGTAGAAGAAAAGTACATTATAAGTAAAAAATATATTTTATTTACAGTTAGACGTTCACATCATCACATTATATAAGCTTCAGATCCTATAGGACACAAGAAATCGAAAGACTAAATTTTACAACCGCTACTTCTCGGATAGACATTGCTATATATCCCGCATTTTAGTGTGCAGTAATTGCCGCTAACTTCGTACAACCAAATCTATAGTACATCCCAATTTTCACCAATCGCTAATACATGTATCCCACATTTTAGTGTGCAGCAATTGAGGCTAACATCGTGTACAACCAAATCTATCGTAAGTCCGAATGTATGACAATCGCTACTTCTCGGATAATCGATGATAACTTCATACGACTGAAATGATCGTAAATTCTAACATGCGACGATAGCAACTTTGAGTTTTAGTCATACGATCTTTGATAGAGACGAACCCAAGATAATTAAATTACATCATACTCAGATAGACAATCTATTCATATTCATTCCAAATAGACAATCTGTTAACCCTTTACCCCTCAATGGGTATTCATGTAAGAAATAATGACGTCATTAATATTAATTAGATTAATTGTTATAATAGCTTATATAGACACATTCAGTTTTGGCAATGACGGAAAATGTAGAATCATATCTATATCAGTATATCATAAGCAAACAGAGTAAATCCTGATCTGGGTCTACTCTGTTTGCAAATTCGTAGAAAGGTGTATTTATGGGGTAAAGGGTTAATAAAAGAGACATGTGAAACACGATGTAAAGTCGTGCACAACAGTAAAAAATCGCTAATACGACTCAAAAGAAGTCTAATTATGGATTTTAAAGTATCTTGTAGCTTATTGCACGACAAAGGTGGTATAAAAATCTCCTATAGTAGCTTCCTGTATCGCTTTTGCCTTGCATTAATCAACCATCTGCCTTTACAGTCTCCTATGGTAACCGTTTAGTACATGAATATTCATTTAAGAAATGATATTTTATTCACGAATATTAAATTAAATTATTTGTTACAATAGCAAATGGACACACAAAATATTGCCATGACAGAAACTGTAGAATCATATCTATTTTAAGTCACCAGCAAACAGAACAGACCCTGGCCAGACGGCTCCTATCTGGCTCTGCCCTGTTTTCAAATGCGTAGAAAGGCGTATTTATGGAGTAAAGAATTAATCAACCACAGGGGACGTTTTAGCGAGACTCTTCTGTATTTCATTTGCTGTGGGAAAGCGGGTGTATACTTATTATGACTGCTCCACCATACGACCAATTGTAACTTTCTTACAGTTGATACAAAGTAATACAGAACATTCATATGGTATATTTGGGGGTTTTATGCCATTACGTTCCCTGTGTGTAGCTATCACTTGCTCGAATCTTTACTTCATGAATAATCATGAAAGAATGCATGACTTTATGATTATGAAGTGATTTTTTGTGAATGTCCACGGAACAATAGATTTTTTCTGATCTGGGTCTATTTTGTTTCTTAACTCTTTCAATGCGTGAAATGAGTCACTAAGTCCTTTGCAAACAGTGTAAACCCTGATGAGAGGACACCTGTAACATGTTACACAGTTCTTAAAAACTCCCTAAATATTCACGGTAAGCTTGATCTGATTAAATATTTGAATAGTCCATTAGATAATCAGCATTGAAAGGGTTAACCCTTTCCTTCATATACACGTGTCTTCACGCATTTGACAACAGGGCTTAGGAGCAGTCTGACCAGGGCCTGCTCTGTTTGCTAATGAAATTTGAAAGACATGGCTTTACTTTCTAAAATGGCTACACTGTTCCGTCTTCCATATTTCATTATAACTATTTTGTCCATGAACATTGAGTGGATACTGATATGTTTAATAAACACAGAACAGGGAAATGGTTAAAGCGTAAAGAGGCGTGCTTGCTAAGGAGAACTTACATAAGATTTGACGTATGTAATTATAATCACGATCTAGTGTCCCATGATAAAATAATGACAAATACTTAAATATACTTAAATACTCCCCGCTGTATTTATTTCCAGTGTCAGAAATTATCAGTAAACTGCAATATATTAAAGTGCATTTAAAGTACATGTACATTGCAAGGACATGTTTCTCAATTCTTAACAGTGCCCAGCCCATCCCTGGTACAAACTAGTTTGTACTTGATTATTCTGCATACACCGTCTCTACAAATGAAAGTGGGGACACACTGTTCTTGGATATACATATACTAAATTCAACACAAGAAATGCCCATGGCATTGTGATAACTTGTAAGACATTCACGATCGATCTAAGCTGCACAACGTTCAAACCAGTGAATGTCCTATGCCATTCTTGTTATGTACAACTCTATATAACAATTTATAGAAACAAATTACTTATCAGACATTCAGTATAAAACAATATAAAAATAAAACATCTCTATACCGACCAATAAAAAAGCTCTAAATCTGGAGTGTAAGACAGGTGGTTGCTAAATGCAGAACGAAAACTATGCAGAAAGCTCCTTCAGGAGTTTTCTGCATTACTTTCGTTCTGCATTAAACAGCCACCTGCTTTGAAACACTTAAATGATCGCTATAGGAAGGTGGTACTGTATCTAAAACTTCTATAACTTCACGGGTGTTTCTGGTATTAACCCTTTACTTCATAAATATTCATGTAAGAATTAAAAAGGCCATAAGTATTAACTAGACTATGTTTTATAACAGCGTGTACACACATAAAAATGCTGTCCAGTGCAGAAACAGTAGAATCAGTAATAATGTATTATTACATAAGCAAACAGAGCACATCCTGATCAGATAGTTCCTATATCTGGGTATGCTGTGTTTGAAGACATTACATGGCACATCTATGAAGTAAAGGGTGAAACCAATGACAGGCACTGGTATATTTCATGGATTTCATGCAGAAAAAGGAAGCAACAATTAAACAATAAACGAAGTACATTACATACAAACAACGTATACGACATAAACTTACTATACGGGGAAAAGGTCAATACTACGGCGTATCATTTCTTAAAGGTGCTACAGAGTATTTCTGACACAAACTCATTCGAAACGTTTTTTAACAAAAAATGTAATATCAATGACTATTAAAAAATACAAGGGCCAATATCAAAGGGAAAATGTAACGATTAACCGCCAAAATATCGCGTTCCTGTGTGTAACCCCTAAATCGGAATTCTAATAGAGAAGAATTAATATACTTTCAGGCAGGTTGCTGCTTAATGCTGTGTGACAGTCATGAAGAAAGCTCCTAGAGCAGCTTTTGCCTTGACTTTCAGACTGCATTAAGCTGGATTGAACGTCCGGTTAAGAGAGGTTTTACTGTACGGTAAAACCTCTCTATTACGGACACTCTTAAATTACATCAAGTATTTTGCGTTAAAAGCAGGTGGCTGCTTAAAGCAAGGTGGAAGTAAAACAAAACGCTCCTATAGGAGCGTTCTGTTTTACGTTCCCCTTGCTTTAAGCTGCCACCTGCCCTAAATGTCAACTAATTAACATAATTAAGTGGCCGTTATAGAGAGGTTTTACTTTATATATCTACACTGTTCGTAAGTATCTAAATACTCTTGCCTCGGCAACCGCTCTTACAGTATACGAATTACAACACAAATTTCGGAAATACGATCAGTAACAGAATTCGGTATATTCCACGTGTCCGATGTCACTTCGACAGTTTTCGGACACCTTTCGGAAATATGCCGAAAACTCTCGTATTGTACATTTTTCAGACACAAAACACAAATAATATCCTCAAGGCGTATACAATAACAAATTTTAAGGTCTTTGAAACGATTAATTTCTTGTAAAATATGAAATTGGAATGAAAACCCTCACTATATGTATCTAGGTATCCCCGTGTTTTATTTGTTCTGATTGCTTCGTAAAACGCACATCGTGTTCAGTATGGCAATTAGTTCTTTTCAGCAATTGTTCATCGCAATCATCCGATACATGGTATATATGCAACCATGGGTCCAGATAAGATACGTACATTTCAACATTTTCAAGAATATATCTTTTATTTCTCCGGCAAACTCTAGACTGTGACCACTCTTTAGAATCGTTTCGAAGTGACGGTTCTGAAGAGTGGTCACAGAATAGGGTTCGGTGGAGAAATGACGATTTCAGTATTTAGGTATGCACCTTTATCTGTAACTATGTATACAACTCATAATTAAGTTTTAAAGTGTAGGCCATTGTACCGCCATGTTGAAGAAGATATTTAAATATATGACTTTTGTATAGATTCGTGATAGTAGCCTGTCCGATAATGCTTCAGACTTTAGTTACAGTAATGTTATAACACTGATACAGTAGAACCCCTCTAAACAGGAATTCTAGTAAAGAAATTTTAGATCTATACTTATAGGCAGGTGGCTGCTTAATGCCGGATGAAATTCATGCAAAATAACTCCTACATGAGCTTTCTGCATGACTTTCATCCTGCATTAAGCTGCCACCTGTCTCCAAGATCGATATTTATGCTAAATTGAACGCCCGATTTAGAGGGAGTTTACTGTATAAAGTCACTATATATAAGTCAAATAAAAACACTAAATTGTTGGAAGCTCGTTTACAAATTCGGTGGATAGAATTCAGTCCACAAATTCAAAACGCCATCTACATTCGCTCCCCATTCTCGTCGCTGTTCACAAATGATGGATTGTTTACACCATTCTCTTTCTCGTGCAGTTCATAACCATAGAACTTGGGTTCTGCTACAACGTCAATTGCTTCCGCTTCCGCTTCATGGTCCATTTCTGATAGATCGTTCTTGGACATGTGTTCTACTATGCCAGCACCAAATGAATCACCCAGCACATTGATAGCAGTACGGAAGCGGTCCCTGGAATCAAACATGGTACGTGTCCGTTTATTTCATGATCATGAATATTCAGGTAAGAAATAATGTACATGTATGTATGAATATCAATTAGTCTGATATTTCTAATGGTTTATGGGCATGAAAAGGATTTATACTGGTGAAAACTGTAGAATTAGATCTATATTATTCCACTAGCGAACAAGCAAACCATGGTCGGATGGCTTTTACAGCAACTGCCTGATCTGCGTCTACTTTGTTTGCAAAATCGTAAAAAGGCGTATATGTGGAGTAAAAGGTTGTTCGGGCTTCTCCAAGCTTTTGAAATACTACTGATCGTGTGTATAATAGGATGAATCCTGATGAGACGCCGAGTTACTTGACGTCTCATCTGGATCTAAACTATTTGCAAATATCGGGTCGATAATCAGCCCAATTGTTAAACAAATACACCCTGTGGGGATAATCAAGTGTTTAATCTTTTCAGTTCAGGAAACGGGTCACTTATGTTCTTTAAAAACAGGGTAGACTCAGGTGAGAGAGCTCCTCAAAGGCCCTCTCATCTGGGTCTGGGTCTGCACTGTATGTCATGTTACACTTTGTTTTAAAAACACTCTGAATATTCACGGTAAGTTTGACCTGTTTGACTGTTGGAATAGTCCATTTGAAACTTTAGCATTGAAAGGGTTAGTGCAATTAAACACTATATAGTGTATGCATGTGGCTTAAATTCGCTCAGCATATATTAAGCAGAGCAGCAAATGAATGATGCGTACTCGAATACTAAAATTGTCATTTCTCCACCAAACCCTATGCCGTGACCACTCTTTAGAATCGTCTCGAAGAGACGATCCTAAAGAATGATCACAATATAGTGTTTGGTGGAGAAATGACGATTTTAATATTTGAGTACCCGCCTTTATCTGTAGTTCTGAATGTTATTGAACTTAGTAGCACTAGATGCCAGATCCAGATTGCTGCAGCAAAATTGTCACAAGATTTTATTGTGTTTAACACTTGGTAGAATCATACCCAATCTATGATTGCATTTAAACCACTCTAAACCGGACATAGTATTAATACTGCCGACAGGTAGCAGCTCAACCCTTTCCCTGGTGAAAATTCATGTAGGACATAATGACGTCATGAAAAGGTTATTTTTTATAATGACATATGAACACAGGACATTTCGGCTCAGGCAGAAGCTGTAGAATCAGATCTATATTACACCATAAGCTAACAGAGCAGACCCTGATCAGTCGTCTGATCTGGGTCTACTCTGTTTGCAGATGCGTAAAAATGAGCTTACATAAGCAAAAGGGTTAATACAGGTTCAAACTTCAAAGTGGCACAGAAAGCTCACAAAGAAGCTTTCTCTGTGACTTTCACCCTGCATTAAGAAGTCACCTGTCTAAAATATCTAAATTCTTTTTACTACTCATCCGGTTTACAGGGGGTTGTTGAAAGGACGGTGAATACATTTAATAGATTTACAACCGATATCTAAGTAAAAGAGTGATGTCTCGTAAATTCGAATTCGCCTATCTCAGCAAAACGAATATCACGAACTAAATATGATTGATTTTGTTTACTTATAATGTTTTCTTTATAACTTACAAGAACCAATCAATGGCCAAGATGAGGGTGACGTCTTCGGTTGGCAGGCCGACGGCCGTCAGGACGATAGTCATGGTCACCAGGCCTGCAGATGGTATGCCGGCAGCGCCAATAGCAGCCGCTGTGGCCGTCAAACTACAATGGGGGAACAATGAACTAAATACTAAATACACTATGCATATTAAACATTATGCAGTAGAACCTGTCTTAAGCGGTCATTCATTCATTTATTGAATATAGCAGTCTTATAAAGCAAGTGGTTACAAATAGTACAGGGTAATACAGAAAGCTCCTATAGCAATATAGAAGAACTCCTCTAAAGCGACCGCTTAACTCTTTCGTTGCCAAACATTGTCGTCTGCAAACATTTCATTTTTTTTTTCATTTTTAATTGTAAAATCAGTCACAGTAACAAACTTTGGATCCTGGAGGGACGGCGTCTCATCTGGATCCAAACTGTTTGCACAGGTAATTACAGATGCGACAATGGCAGCGAAAGAGTTAACGAATAGAAATTGATCATTTCATGTTGCTTAATGCAGGGCAAAGGTAATGCAGGAAGTGCCTGTAGGAGCTTTCTGCATAAAGGTCGTCCTTCATTGTGCTTCCACCTGGCTTGACACCAAGAGTTATGTCGCTTTCAGAGAAGTTGTACTACACATGCATATTTTGACAAACAAAATATATGGAGGGGAAATAATTGTTTGGTTTAATGAAAAGATGAGATGTTGAGTTAATAGTAACAAAGAGGCCTTGATTAATCCTTTACGTAATAGAAACGTCTCATGACACCTTTGCAAACAGAGTAGACCAAGATCAAACGGCTCCTGAAAGAGCCGACTAGAGTCTGCTCTGCTTATGAAATAAAATAGATATATTTCTTAAGCTGTATGGTTATGAAATATAATAGATCTATGTTTAAAAGTGTCCTTTTTCACGACAAAACTACAGCTAATTAATATTCATAAGCATTATTTCTGACATAAATACCCATTGGGTAAGGGGTTAACAAGTTACGTGAACCTTCATATTTATTACAGGTGACATAAACAATAACTGAAGATACAAATGAATCATTAACATTCTAATGATATATAACTTAATCTGAGTTTTACACTACAGATAAAGGTTTGTATCAAAACACTTAAATCACCATTTCTCCACCAAAGCATAGACTGTGACCACGCTGTAGAACCGTCTCACAGTATATGGTTTGGTGGAGAAATAAAGGAGCTATTCTTAAATAGATTGTTTAAATATATGGACCTTAACTGCATACATAAAATCAAGTAAGAAGTTGAAAATTGTTGTTCGTTTGTTATTTTATATGTTCAGTTTGTTTTGTTGTTGTGGTTTGGTGTTTTAGGGTTCTTCGTTTGTAATTATGTTACGATATAACGTAAATGAAATGAATGTTGATTTACCTCACTGTGATTACCTCCCCTACATTAAGGTCGATTCCGTTGACCTGTGCAATAAAGATGGCGGCCACAGCCTCGTAGAGCGCCGTGCCATCCATGTTAATCGTGGCTCCGATGGGAGCAACAAACTTGGCCACACGTATGTCGATGCCATTGTTGTCCCTCAGACACTCCATGGTGACCGGAAGTGTGGCTGAACTGTTTCAGAAAGATAGAATACCATTAGCTTATCTTACAACAAACAACGTCAGCAAACTCATGAAACTCGTCCCGTATCAGGATTCAAGCTGTTTGACATTCGGTCGAAATTAACAATAAAATGTGAACGAACCAGAAGTAAGTTCAATTAGCAATAGATTGGAGTTTGAGCAAGTATGAATGTGTTACTTAACCCATTACCTCATAGGCTAATTTAGATCCAACAACTTTGAATAAATCTATCGAAAAGCAGCATTAACTAAAGAAAAGGAAATTTTAGAATTTTATAGTTTGAAACCATTGGGATAAATAGAGCATTTGCTCCCATAGGAGCAAATACTCTATTTATCACAATGGTTTCAACAGGTGATTTTTACAGTGGCGTAGAAAGGCGTATTTATGGAAGAAATGGTTAATAAAGATGCTCAAGTTTTGTATTTAGCACAAATCATGAAAAGAGTTCAACAGTGGAATATGAAACAGATGACAACTTTGTACACAATTCATAGTAACTGTCATTTATAAACTCTTGAATTTACTAACCTCGATGCTGTCCCCCATGCCGTAAGGATAGCCTTCAGCATGCCGTACACAAACTTGATTGGATTTTTCCTCGTGGCTACGAGGTAGACGAGAGGAAGAACTATGATTCCATGGACAGCCAGCCCCACTAGCACGGTGAGCATGTAGTAGCCCAACTGGACAAACACGGTGCCTGGATCTTCCATCTCGATCAGCTTGGTGGCAACCAGGAATATGATACCGATGGGAGAATACCTACAGAGAAATGCAAGGTCACGTGATTTACTTCTGGGTTCTTATAAAGTATCCAATTTAGGAAATGATAAACATGAGGGTGAACTTCGGACCCGGCACGGATAATGTTCGACGATCCCTTCTCTGTTTAATATTCATGTAAGACATTATGATATCATGAATATTTACTAGGTGAAGTTTCTTAGTGTAATATTTTCAAGGAAAGGTAACTCTAGAATTAGATCTGTATCATGTCAAAAGCCAACAAAGCATACCCTGATCAGACGGCTCCCATCTGTTTGCAAATGCGTGAAAATGTGTTTATATGAAGGAAAGGGTTTACCATTTGAATACTGAATTTTCAGAATGGAATGCGTCGTCATTGTTTAACGGTAATTTGGAAGAGGAATTTGAATAACAAATTCAGCATATGCTGATCAGATGGGTTTCTATAGGAACCAACTTATCTGAGTACAGTGTTTGCAAATACAGGTATACCTATTTAACGCATTCATATTTTTAATTAAACAAAACGGCAGGTTTTATTAATTGAATATACGTGCATAGCTGAGTGTAGACTCTTAACAAATACATCAATTTTATATCTAGCCTACAATTCTAATTGCATGTATCAGGATTGCTAAGCAAACAGGCTGTAAACGTCACACTAACCAGATGACGAGCATTGTCAATTTCATTGTAGCCACGTGAAGGCTTTCGAAGAAATCTAAAAGGGGTTTCCCAGCGCTTTCCATCGTAGAAAGAATACATCCAAGAAACACGGAAAACACAACGATTCCAAGCACATTCATTCCGTTCGACTTCGATACACTCGGAGAGTCCACTGTGTATGTGGTTATCACTAAAAGAAATCGAGATACGGCATTTCAAAGATGTATGGAGCTGTGCAGGAGAAACTTTCCTTAGCGGCCATTCATTTATTGAACATAGGAGCCGTAAAAAGCATGTTGTTGCTTAATGCAGGTTGAAGGTAATGCAGAAAGCTCCTATAGGAGCTTTCTGTATTATGTTTGACCTGCCATAAGCTACCACATGTCTTACAGATTCATAATTAAACCTCTTTTTTAATTGCCGCTGTATAATTATATTTTACAGGTATTCCGTTCTTTTGTAGCTTCCTTTACGGCACGCAACTTGATACAGCGAACTATAATTTACATTCGTTTCATTGTACCTATTATTAAGGCTTTTTTCACCCTGACAAAACTCAAAACTAGTGAAGAAACCTTTTTCATTGCCAGTTTGGCCAAAAAAGCAATGTGGCAAACAGTGCCTCTCAGATCAGATACATGTACAATCTTTTCCAGACGACGTCTGTTCAAATACTTAACTGTTTGTATAAACTTCAAGTTCTGTGTCTGCGGTTAATTCCTTTGAAATTTACTGTCATTTATTTCAATTTTTCATTTTATTGAAATGTTTCAACAAATTTAGGTTGTATGCGACAACTGGAAAGTTGGTGCCGAAAGAGTTAATTGACAATACATGTATAATCTGGCCAACTATATGACAACGGTATCTCTGTGGTATGGCGAAATTCCCCCCCCCCCCCCCCCCCCCCTCCCCCCTGTTATCATTACTGGAGCATATGATGTTCGAAAGTTCAGTTCGGATCACAGGGGGTGGGTGGGGGCATCTGACGTGATTTGGGGTTCTCAGCACTTTCTACAAATATAGTTAAACCAATAACAGAATGCTGAAAAGTAGACACTATTTAGGCTAAATTAATGATAGGCAGTTGTTCCCAGGGTCTACCATAATTTTATTTTTGTAGGTAAAAAATTACATCAAGTAGGTACTACTGAAATTGAAGCTGTGGCCAATGTTTGCCAATAATATTTATGTATATTGACTTAACCTTTGTTGGTTTGGCATTCCTCGAAATTAATGTCTTGTAGCAGTCGATATCCAATTCAGTTAAACAGTGTATGTCAAATCACATTCAATAGATTTAATAAAAATGGACAACTAAAAAGTTAGATTGAAACACCAACATAAACAACAACACTGTCATCTACTACTATAATTATTATAACATGCACTGTAGTAGATGGAGCAACAATAGCAGAGTAGCACCACTAGTAGACAAACAGTATGGTAGTAGTAGTAGTAGTAGTAGTAGTAGTAGTAGTAGTAGTAGTAGTAGTAGTAGTTGTAGTAGCAGCAGCAACAGCAGCAACAGTAGTATATTGCGAAAGAGAAGTTGTAATAATAGCAGGAATAGAAGGATAAGTAGTAATAGTAGTAGTAATACTAGTAGTAGTAGTAGTAGTAGTAGTAGTAGTAGTAGTAGTTGTAGTAATAGTAGTAGTAGTAGTAGTAATAGACGTTGCTGTTGTTGTTGTTGTAGTAATATCAGTAGAAATTGAAGAAGCAACATTCCTGACAGCATCAGTTGTAGGGTATTTATTATCATCATCATCCTTACTATTTATACATGTATGTGTGTGACTCACCTTTGGAGGCGTTCTCAGGAAGGCTGTCATTGATCGTAGTAACATTATACGAAAAATCATTCACAACTGTTGTTTGCTGAAAAATGGAAATAACAATTGAAGGGAATCTAATCAAACAGAATACTATGCTCATCTACAATATTGGAAGTCATCCCACGGATGTATACTATTCAGTGCGTCTTAACCCTTTTCTCCATGAATATTCATGTAAGAAATAATGACATCATGAATATCTATTACTTGAACGTGCATAATGTAAACCTTTCAAGGAATTGTTTTGCTTTGACAAAACATGTAGAATCAGGTTATATCATATCAAAAGCAATCAGAACAGACCCTGATCAGAGTCTACTCCGTTTGCAAATGCATGAAAATGTGCTGATATGAAGGATAGGGCTAACCCTGTTCTCCATAAATATTCATGAGAGAAATAATGCATGTATGTCGATAATACAGGAGCTGTCTGATCAGGGTCTACTATGTTTGCAAAAACGTTAAAAGGCGTATCCATGGAGGAAAGTGATGAATGTAATTTTCTGTTTTGGAGTGATCATTGATATTTTAAACCTTGTACACTGTATAATGTCTAAGTAGAACGTCTCTATAGTGACCATTCTAAAGAGGTTGAAACATCTGGGCTTTAAAAACAGGCGGTAGCTTAACGCAGGATGAAAATTATACGAAAAGGTCTATAGGAAATATTTACATTACTTTATTCCTGCATTAAACATATATCTGATTTTAAAGACCATTCTATTATTTAATCAATGTTCTAGTTTAGACAGGTTCTTGTTTAAGACAGACTCGCTTGATTTCAGCCTGTATATACTTTTCACTGAAGAAGACTATACATGTACTTGTTAAACGAAAATACTGACCCGCATAAATGTAGATTCTATCAGATTGTCTGGGAAACAGTTTCTGCAAATAGAAAAATAGTCAGGTACAGTAAAACTCCTCTAAAATGGACGTTCAATTTAGTATAAATATCGGTCAGGCAGACAGGTGACAGCTTAATGCAGAGTGAAAGTCATGCAGAAAGCTCCTCTAGGAGCATTCTGTATGACTTTCATCTTGCATTAAGCAGCCACCTGCCTAAACGTATCCACATTCTTCTCTTCTATAATTCCGGTTTAGAGCGGTTCTACTGTACTATATATATAAATTGTTATGTAGTCTGTTCAAGACGTCATTGACCTGCACCTGTAATGTCTTGATTTGAAACTTCAGTGAAAACTCGCTAATCCGTATGTATTTAAAAAAAAAATGCAGAAAATTTTCATGCAGGTGACTACTTAAGGCAGGATGAAAGTCGTGCAGAAAATCCTAAAGGAGTTTTTAACCCTGCAATAAGCTGTTGTTTATCTTAAAGATCAATAACGATACTTATTTGAATGCTTGGTTTAGAGAGATATCACTATATATGTTTTTGCAGAGGTCGAGATAAGATGCGTAAATTTCAACATTATCAAGAATAGCTCCTGTATTTCTCCACCAAACTCTATACTGTGACCACTCTTTAGAATCGTCTCGAAGAGAAATGACGAGTGAAGTATTTTAGGCACGCACCGTTATCTGTAGCTCTGTTTATGTTTTATCAGTACCCTTATAAATATCTTCATATGACACTACTACAAGTTATGGTTTATGTTTTATCAGTACCCTTATGTCGTATTCATATGACACTACTACAAGTTTCAGTATAATATGTATCACATTAACCGCTTGGTGAAGTTTCAAGCCATGTGAAGGTCAAGACAAAACAGATGATGGATGGATGGATGGAGGGAGGGAGGGATGGAGGGAGGGATGGGGCGAGGTATGGAGGGATGGAAGGAGGAAATTTTACTACGTCCAGTTCTGAAAATCAAATACTTAAAATAAAATTACGTAGTAAATTTCCATATATTAGTCTACGTAACAAGTACTTTTTGAGCATTGTTTCATATACAAATGTACATGTATGTACGTTAAAACAATGCTTCATCCAGTGTCACCATTAGATGATGCCAATCCCGTCGCCCACCGAACACCCCCACTTTGTGAATAGTTTGATCGAGTCAGTCGTAGTCAAACTGGCACCAGATCGAATTTGACTCTTTTTTTCATTTTGTACCGAGTGATAAACATGAAGACAGGGCATATAAATATGAACGCAGTGATTACCTGTTATATTTCTGTGCAAATCTGACATCCTTAACCAACAAGAAATAATGGCATCATGAATATTAATAAGATTAAGTGTTATAGGGAAACACATGACGTTTTGGGGCCATGACAGAAACTATAAAATCATTATCACAAGCAAACAGAGCAGATCCTGATCAGACGGCTCCTGTATCAGCCGTCTGATCTGGGTCTACTCAGTTTGCAAAGACGTAGAAAAGCATATTTATGGACTAAAGGGTTAAAAGGTTGGTGGATGTACTTAATGACATTTTATGAAAAAAGGTCAGTCAATGATACATTGGAATGGTATACACAATCGACCTTGTGCTATCTAAACCCGGAAGTCCTGGTATTCATTCTAGTACCTTAAACAACTGAACTATTTCGCCATGAGATAAAAATAAAACCCAAAATAATCTCGTCGCTAAAGTTATCTAATTTGAGTACTATAGCAGTAAGACTATAATACTGGTTGTTTGTATCACTGCATCAAGGTACACTGATTTCTCACATACCTTCCCTTATCTCCGAGTTAGAACAACAGGTTAAGATTCCCTTATCTGTAACACTTGTAAGATCACTTTAGAAAATATTTGACGTCATACGTCATATATGACGTCAAACCATGGAAACCTATGTGTACATGCCAATGTACTTTTTTGATATGTGAGAAAAAGAATCTGATGCTCGTTGTCTTTTAAGATCACATGTTCCTAAACTCACCAAGAAAATGTTATTAAGCTCGCCAAGGCTCGCTTAATGACATTTTATAAGGCTCGTTTAGGAACATGTGATCTTAAAAGACAACTCGCAACAGATCCTCTATATATATATAACCCTTTACTCCATAGATTCACATGTTAAGGCATGTGCAAACAGAGTAGACACAGGTCAGACAGTTCCTACAGGAGCCGCTTGATCGGGCTCTGCTCTGTTTGCTTACGGAATAATATAGATAAGTTTATACAGTTTCTGTTATAATCAAACTGTTCAGTGTTCACATGCCATTTCGTCTAATTAATAGTTGATCATTATTTCTTGCACGTATATTCATGGGGTAAATGGTTTAAACAGTATATGTACATTTTCTTAACCCTTTCCTTCCTTCCTTCAATCAAACACCTTTTCATGCATATAATTTGCAAACAGAGAAGACCCAGATCAGACGGCTCCTATAGGGTCTGATCTGTTTGCTTATGGAAAAGTATGAATTTCAACGACAGTGAAACACATATCCCTTTCCATTTTATTGATTATCTCAATGAATATTCATGGAGTGAAGAAATATTGAATAAATGTTAAACAGTGAAAGGTTTAATCTCATGATGATCCAAGCTGTTTGTCACTCTGTCAATAGTTTCTCACACGGTTGGAGAAATCGGAGGTAAACAACACTTGCAATCAGGTCGGAGTTTTAGCAGACACTATTTTTCCATCAGGATAATGGTTATAATCATATCTTTTACAACATGACCTACTTTGGTTGTGTTTGGTAAACAGGGCCATTAGTGTATACGTGTAGTTCTTACATTCTGTAGCAACAATTGTATTTCCTGCTACGCAAAAGGGATATCATAGCAGACAAATTATATAAAACTCGGTATGTTTCGGCTCTATCTTTAGTTTTGTAAATCATACATTGATATATACAAGTATTTGTAAAAAAAAAAAAGATGTATCGAGGTTTTTGTTATTATAACTATATGATTTATGACAGTAAACACAAATTGCAAAACATATCGGGTTTGTTCTATTGTACACCTTGTCTTAAGCAGCCACTCATTTATTGACCATAGGCGTCTTAAAAAAGCAAGTGGTTGCTAATATAGAGCTCGTATAGGAACTTTCTGCATCGCTTTTGACCTGCATTAATACTACCTGCCTATACTGTCGACCCGTTTTTATGACCGCTTAAAAAAGGTATAGGTAGTTTTGTCAAAACGTATGGCATGTATAGGTAGTTTTGACAATATTTATGGCATGTATAGGTAGTTTTGTCAAAATATATGGCATGTTTAGGTAGTTTTGTCAAATTTTATGGCATGTATAGGTAGTTTTGTCAAATGTATGGCATGTATTGGTAGTTTTGACAATATTTATGGCATGTATAGGTAGTTTTGTCAAAATGTATGGCATGTATAGGTAGTTTTGTCAAAATTTATGGCATGTATACGTAGTTTTGTCAAAATTTATGGCATGTATAGATAGTTTTGACAATATTTATGGCATGTATAGGTAGTCATGGCACTATTTCCAATCAGTCTGGTGCTTAGGGTCATGATTGGTGCAGGGCACCTACGAGCATGCAAACACGTCACGTTTGGTAGGTCATGATAGGCTAACAATTCGTAGATTTTATTTGGTGGTCACTGACCTGATGAGATCAAACAGCGCCTCTAACGGCTCTTTCTCCTCGGATTTTCCGGACTTATCAATGTCACCGCCCCTCTCGCCCGGTCGGATAGCCAGTACCATCACTATGCCTAAGATAACTGCAGCAAATGTAGTCGTAAAATAGTACACCACCGCTCGAAGACCCATCCGACCTGTTCCAAAATAAACACATGTCTTATATTAATTATTTAAATGCGAGAAACAAATGTACTGGCATTAACAGACAGTATTGACCAAGATCAAAGGGGTCCTAAGTAACCTCACTGGTCAAGGTCTACACAGTTTGTCATTCAAAAGTATGCCGCAAAACAAATGACCATTTGAAGGTCTAACGAATCCAACCTCATTTTCAAAATGCACTTCTTGAAATATACTTTATGAAACAATCTAATTTTGTCCAATGAGGAGTGTTTTTTCATCTTTGGAAAATAATTCTTGAAGCAAACTGCCTATTCTTACCAAGGGGTGGGGGCTCCTTCTTGGTTTCATCCCTTTTCAGGTACACTAGGTATAAATTGGGTTTAATTAGCGATTTTGTTTGTCACTGGCTGTTTGCTGGACAATTTCCCTCTCCGATGCTTGTCCCTTGTAACACTTAACCCATTACCTCATAGTCTAGTTTAGATCCAACCTCTTTGAATGAATCTACCGAAAATGAGCATTTACTAGAGAAAAGGAAACTTTTAGAATTTTGTAGATCTGAAACCATTGTGATAAATGAAGCATTTGCTCCTATGGAGCAAATGCTTTATTTATCACAATGGTTTCAGAAGGTGACTTTTACAGGGGCGCAGAAAGGCGTATTTATGGAGGAAAGTGTTAAACATTCGTCTGCAAATATTGTCGTATCGTACTACATGTGTTCTAAGCGTACATGTTCATTCCATTTGTTTTCAAAAATCTGTCTGAATGCATAACAAATTGGATTCTGATGAGACACGAAGTCATACCCGCGTCTCAGCTGGAACGTAACTATTAAATAACCCTTACAACGCTGAATTTGCAAATGAACTATTCCAAAATTCAAACAGGTCATTATTATTATGGTGAATATTTAGGGATTTTTTTTCTAAAGAAACGTATAGCGTGACACGCAGTGCAAACCTCTATGATCCCTCTCATCTGGGTCTGCATTGTTTGCAAAGGACATTAAAGACTCGTGTTCCGTTCTGTAAGTGTTAACTATGGGTATATTATTATGAAGCAGTTTCGAAGCCGATGTTTCCTGTCATTGAAGAAAAGACACTGGAGGTCAAATATCTAACTCCAACTGATACACCAACAAACTAGTGGAGTGCGTAGACCCAGAACTATTTCAAAATTACCTACATGTATATATGTATATGTAATAAATATGCAAAATGGGTCAACTACTGACAGGTTAAACCTTTCTCTTATATAAACGCATGTTCACGACTTTGCAAACAGAGTAGACCAGGTAGACAAAGATCACACCGCTCCCGTGGGAGCCGTATAGTCAGGGTTTGCTTTGTTTGCTTATGGCATTATTTTATTTCTTACATGAAAATTCAACAGGGAATGCGGCCACCAGAAATTGGTATAAATGTGAGTCTTGAGGGCAGATAGTATATCTAAATGCAGGGTAACAGTTATGCAAAAGTTCCCATTAAAGCTTTTTGTTTTACTTTTTCGCCATCTGCTATTGAAAACATCCATGCTTTAGATAAATTTTACTGAACTTTCTCCCTTGACTCCGTACTAATACAGTAAAGTCTCTCTAATGCGACCACAAAAAATATTTACATATGCGTCTTCAAAACCAGGCGATAGCTTAATGCAGGATAAAGGTAATGCAGAAAGCTCCTGTAGGAGCTTTCTGCATTACTTTTATCCTGCATTAAGCCACCGCCAGTATTAAAACCCCATAGTTTTACTTATTTTGAGTGATCTTACTGTATGACCAAACGTCAGCTAAATATATAAGCAATATAATGTGGATTACTATAAACATAAAGTGTCCACAAATATCGGAATCCTGAACCCTTATCCTACTGAAAAGAAATGATTTTGGCTTAAACCTTGCCTGTGCTTTCACATCTCACCGATTCGTTCCAAGGTTTTGAGAAACTATATTGTGCTTGAGTCCAACAGAGTGTACCGTTGTAAGAAGCCGAGTTACTAAGCGTCTTACCTGGCTCCAAGTTGTTTGTAAATGCGGGCAAGGTCACACGTAGCATGATAAGGGTTAATTACATGGTGTCTCATCTAGAGGTCACTTTAGAGATAAACTTTGACCCTTTCCCTCATATAAACGCTTTTTCACGTCTTTGCGAACAGAGTAGACCCAGTTCAGACGGCTCCTATATATAGGAGCATTTTTTGTCATGACAGGTCAGCTAATAAGTACTCATGACGTCATTATTTCTTACATGAATATTGAACAGGTAAAGGGTTAACACAAATATGTACACATCGTGCAGAAAGTTGAGCCGACCTAAATGTCAATGGTATACTTAATCAAATTTAAATTATCTGCCAATCACAAATCTGTGATTACATACGCAAATAGTTTTGATCCAGATGAGACACTGCGTATTTCCATGTCTCATCAGGATCCAAACTGTTTGTTACTTTGATAATGCGTTTTGAAGTAAAATATAGCACACAATGAAAAATAGAAATTGGAGCAGACGACAATACTTTGCAGAGTTTAAACGTCGCATTTACGTCATCAAGGTGGGGGGGGGGGACTAACCTTAGTTCAATTATAAGAGGTTTTAACCCTTTCATCGCCAATGTCGCATACAGGCACCACGACAAATAGTGCAGTCCTGGATCAGACGCCGCCTTGATCTGGGACTTCACTTGTTGTCTTCTATATCTGAGCTTTATTGCTTTGAAATTTGCATTTATCTATCTCATTTCCTTAATGTTACCGAATGATTTAACAACATTGATTTTCAGACGACAATTGGAAATTTGGCGCCGAAAGAGTTAAATACTCGTCAGAACATTTCAAATACAGGAACACTAAAATACGTAATTTTATCGATCTTTAAGAAAGGTGGCAGCTTAATGCATGGTGAACGTCATGCAGAAAGCTCCTCTAGGAATTATATATAATCTGCTCGCAGCAGGTTAGATTAAATTTACATAACCTTTTTTTATAAAAAAAAAATAGGTACATGTATACTGAAGTCAATTTGCAATCAATATGAACGGCAGAGGTTGTATATCCACTTTTAAACGCATGCCAGGTCAACCACAAAATGTATCACTGAATAGAAATAATGTAAACTTAAAAGCATTCATATTTATGTAAATTGTTCTCTGTACGATACGCCCTATATAGATGTATACGTCATTTTTCGTTAGATAAACCCTTTCCATTATATAAACAATTTTCTTTTCAAAACGCATTTTTCCATTTTTAAAACACATTGTTTCAAGTAGAGACTATCACTTTAAAACAACAGGTTCTGAAAAGCAAACAGTTTGAATCGTGCTTAATTACTTACTGAGTTACTCTGTGTCTGAGCTGGATCCAAACTGTTCATGCAGATACTCACGAATTAATCCAACCATCATCGCAAACTAATAATAGTGCTTAACTCTCGCTGCCAATGTCTCAAATGTGATTACATATTGACAGTTTGGATCCAGATGAGACGCTGAGTAATTCGGCGTACGTTAACTGTGTGTTACTATGAATGATCTTTAAACAAAAATGAAGAAATTAAAGATGGAAAATTGTAGCAGACAAAGTTCGCAGAAGATGAAATTTGGTAGCGAAAACTGTGTCACAGTATCACAAACAAAGTCGCTTTACATGTGCATGTAGTAACAGTAAAACACCTGTATAAAACGGACTTTCAAACTCGTAGTATCAATATCTGTAAGACTAGGGGCAGATTAATGAAGGACGAACGGCACTCAGAAAGCTCCTTTGGGCGTTTTCTGCTTGACTTTCGCCCTGTAAGAAGCAGCCACGTGTCTAAATGGTTCTAAATCATTCTTTACTAAAAAACTATTTAGATGAGATGTAACTGTATATAATTTCTTTAAACCGTCCCTACCTGACGCTTTAGCGTTTAGTGATGCCAGCGATGAGATTATACTTGACACTATCAGTGGCAGTATCAACATCTTTAGCATGTTCATCAAGAGATCCCCGGGGAACTTCAGGTAGAAGATTTTCCTCTTCTGGTAGAACTCCCAGCCGTCCAACTGGCGGACGGTCAGTCCCACCACCACGCCGATGATCAAGGCTAACACCATTAGAATGATGATGAGATGGGCTACCACCATGTCCAACACTTTACGACGCATTGTGCGTTGTCGTGTACTTGAATCGCTGTCCACGTCCATCTCTGAAGGTAAAAATCGCATACAGTAAAAAAAAACACCTCTAAAACGGTTGTTCAAACTAGTATCAATGTCGGTCTTGGAGACAGGTGGCACTTCAATGCAGGGTGAAAGTCATGCAGAGCGTTTTCAAAGGAGCAATCTACATGGCGTTCACCCTGCATTAAGCAGCCACCTGCCTAAAAGTATCTAAATTCCTCTCTACTAAACTTCAGGTTTATAGTAAAATCCCCGCTAATCGTAGCTTTTAGTGAAGAAGAATGGAGAGCTCTTTTGGCAGGTGGCTGCTTAAAACAGAATGAGAGTCATTCAGAAAACTCTCAAAGGAGCTTTGCATGACTTTCATCCTGTATTAAGCTGCCGGTCGTCTTAAAGCCCGATAATTATACTTATTTGAGTGATCGCATTAACGAGATTTTACCGTAATGCAAAACAATAGTAAACTAAACTAAACAGAAATAACCCCGAACACACTGTAGCCTAACCAATTCCATTGCATTTGATGTTTTTAGCACAATGAATGTGCCACAGGTACCTCTTTTGCCCTGAAGAAGTATTCCGACAAACATCATTGGGCAAACAGTGTAGACCCAGATCAACCTTCTCCTGAATGAGATATTCGATCTAGGTCTACACTATTTGCTACTATGTCAGTTTATCACTTACATATATCAAAATAGCCCTATATTGATTTCTTTAGCTTTATGTATACAAACAGGTGAAATGAGGAGATTGTGCGTCCGGGTGCTTTGAGTTATCAACCCATTCGCTCATATTGACGCCTTTTGATGCCTCTGTAAAAGTAATGTTTGAAATCATTGTGATAAATAGAGCATTTGCTCCACAGGAGCAAATGTTATATTTGTCTCAATTGTTTAAAAACTACCCAATTCTAAAAAAAATATTTCAAGTAAATGTTACCTTTCAGTATTCAAAGAGGTTGGGTATAAATAAAACCTATGGGGAATGATTTAAGGCATATATACAGTAACCAGTACTGAACGGCGTACCAATTACATGCGATTTCGAAATCATTACTGATGTCAATGAAGAAGAGAAAAACACACCCGAGTCTGAATTTAACCCTTAACTCCATTAATATTCATGTAAGAAATAATGGCATCATGAATATAAATCGGATTAATTGTTGGTTAAAGCATATTTTATTTCTGCAATTTGTCTAAATGCACATAGTTTCTAAGAAGGATTGGAATGAAGGCTGGGAGCATATTAAATTATTGGCATATAATACTTCACAAAGCAGTTGTTCCTGAAAATTACAATAAGTTTTGGCCATGGCAGAAACTGTAGAATCATATCAATATTATATCATAAGTAAACAGAGTACGCTTTGACCAGGCGTCCCATGTTGGAACCGTCTGCTCAGGGTCTGCTCTGTTTGCAAAGGCGTCGATATGTGTATTAAGCGAAAGCCAACCTTTAGGTTCTACATTCACGTGATTGTAAGCGCGGCGTTATATCAGGTTCCACATTGTCGTCATATATGTCAGTAAAGTAAAAGATGAAAAGATCCGCATTTTAAATGTGCACGTTGTTCAGTTTTGACACAGTTTGCTTGTTTAAATAACACATAGAGGAGTTCGTGTGCGCTATCATGTCTGATTTTTACAGTAACATATGAACAATGGAGTTTTGGCCATGGTAGACACTGTGGAATTAGATACATATCACACAAACTGGTATGGGGGCTCTGTTTGCAAAGGTGTCAAAGGGTGTTTCTGTCGGGTAAACGGTTAAATTTACAGAACAGTAAATATTTCCACAGGCATTTGAAGCTGTTACTGTTTGGGTGTCTATCGTTCTTTAGATATATATGGCAGAGGTCAAATGTATACCTGTATAAGGACAACGCTGTTTTTATTGTGGCACTTGACGTCAGCATTTCTCAAGTCAATGATTTAATATACTGCATTGAGGGCAAGGACTTAAAATTTATCTTAACTTCTGAATATTTGAAAGGGGTATCTTTTTTCTAAATTTAATTTTCGAAAACACTAATTGAAAAGCAAAAATGATTTCTGAAGTGCATGCATTGACTCCCTACGCCAACTTGTAATAATGGAGTCTAAAACTCGAGAAACGTCTGGAGCATATTAATTTGAACTATTTATACACTAAGTGCTGTCTGCTACAATTCTTTGTTGCAGTTTTCTTTCTTTTTTAAAAACCGAGATTGTCAAACAGTTTATAGCCCACACCCCATCCTGACCCAAACGTTTTTGCAAATTATCCGCTATCTAGTGAAGAGTTAATACAGTAAATCCTCTCTTAAACGACCCAAAACTATACAAGAGAATCTTCCTAAGCGGCTATTCAATTATTGAACATTGGGGTCTTTAAAAACAGGTGGTTGCTAGATATATTGCAAATATATCGCAGAAAGCTCCTATAGGAGCTTTCTCTGCATTACGTTTGACCTACACATGTACCACATGTCTTACAGACCCGTAATTAGATGGCCGGTTAAGCGCGGTTGTACTGTATAAATATGGGTCTGAAAGGCAGGCGGTAGCTTAACGTAGAACGAAATTTATGCAGAAAGATCCTGAAGAAGCTTTCTGTATAACCTTAGTTCTGCATTAATCAGTCATCTTATTTTTAAAGTCACTCGTGCATTCATTAAGTGGTCGCTGCAGGGACATTCTGCTGTAACATGAAACTGGTAAAAAATTTAAATTGTATGGGCGGCTCTCGTTGAGAGTATTTACCAATTACCATGTAAATATTGACTTGGTGTCTAGATCAACATCGTCTGCAAGCAGTTAAAATATCTCACAAAGTAGACAAGTAAAAAGTAAATAATAGCTTCCCCGTTCTCAAGAATAAAAATACCCCTCTTTCGGTAGATACGGACTTTTTAACCTTTGTCCTGCCAATGAGAACTTGACTAGACTCGCACTTGCAAACAGTTTAGATCCAGATGTGACATCGAGTAACTCGACGTATCACGAGGATCCAATCTGTTTGACACTTGGTCAATAGTTTCTCTAAAGATTGATCAAAAGTAGACAAAAATGCATCAGATCAGAATTTGGGCAGATGTTATTTTTTACAGTCGAGTAAGGATATATGCACCCTCTTTTGCAAAGTCCACTTGCGCAATGTACTTATACATACAAGGCATTTGGCAGTTGTTTACATAGTTTGCATGTACATGTGTTATACATAACATGTCTAAGATTTGCCAGTTAACCCTTTACCTGATAGAAGCGGCTTTTAGCGTGTTTGATTTATTCCTCCGCAGAAGAAAATAGTTCAAATTCATACAGTCATGAACATATTGCATAATAAATATTTTCTATATCCTAGTAGGTGGTAGCTTAAAGCAGGCTGAAAGTAAAGCAGAATGCGCCTTAAGGCGCATTCTGCTTTACTTTCAACCTGCTTTAAGTGGTCATATGTCTTCAAAACTAGAAACAGGCTATTGGGTAAAGGGTTAAAGTAATTTCTTAAAATCGTTTTATTTTACTTTTTAATATTGAGGAGACACATTCATGTGAAACGTTGGTTTTATTCAAATTTCACAATTACAAATACTGACCATAGTCAAGTTTTCTGTTATTCTGACAGATGGGTACATAATGTCTCAGTGTGAGACCGTATGGTTCAATGTGATACCTTTGACATAGGTTAAACTTGTCCCAATGGAACTTTGTTGTAAAGCATGTCTCAATGTGTGACCTCAGTTGAAAGTTAAATGTATCTAAATGGACCTTAGTTGTAGGTAAGATATATCTCAGTGGACCTTAGTTGTAGGTAAAATGTCTCTGTGGACCTTAGTTGTAGGTAAAATATGCCTCAGTGGACCTTAGTTGTAGGTAAAATATGCCTCAGTGGACCTTAGTTGTAGGTAAAATATGTCTCTATGCATCTTAATTGTAGGTAAATATGTTTCAATGGACCTTAGTTGTAGGTTAACTATGTCTCAGAAGACCACAGTTGTAGGTAAAATATGTATCAGTGGACCTTAGTTGTAGGTAAAATATATATCAGTGGACCTTAGTTGTAGGTAAACTATGTCTCAGTGGACCACAGTTGTAGGTATAATATGTATCAGTCGACCGTAGTTGTAGGTAAAGTATGTCTCAGTGGACCTTAGTTGTAGGTACAATATGTCTCAGTGGATCTTAATTATAGGTGAAATATGTATGAATGGACCTTAGGTGTAGGTAAACTATGTCTCAGTGGACCTATGCTGTAAATAACATATGCTTCAATGGACCTTTGTTGTACGTAAACTATGTCTCAGTGGACTTTACGTGTAGGTAAAATATATTTCATTGGATCTTGATGTAGGTAAAATGTCTTATGTGCAATCTTAGTTGAAGTTTAAATGTACCTCAATGAACCTTAATTATGGGTAAAATATGTCTCAGTGGACCTTTTTGTAGGTAAAGTATGTCTCAGTGGATCTTAATTGTTGGTAAAAATATGTTCCAATGAACCTTAATTGTAGGTAAATTATGTCTCACTGGACCTTTGCTGTAGGTAAAATATGTTTCAACGGACCTTTGTTGTAGGTAAACAATGTTTCAATGGACTTTACTTGTAGGTAAAATATATAATTAAATGGTTGTAGGTAAAACATGTCTCAGTGTTAGACCTTTGTTGTAGGTAAAACATGTCTCAGTGTTAGACCTTTGTTATAGGTAAAACACGTCTCAATGTGAAACTTTGTTATAGATTAAACATACCTCAATGTGAGGCCTTTGTTATTGGTAAAACATGTCTCAATGTGAGACCTTTGTTGTAGGCAAAGCCTGTCTCAATATGAGACCTAAGTTGTTGTTTGTTTGGGGGGTTTTCTATTCAAAATTATTTAAATGTAAGTGCAGAAAACAGTTCTAATGCAACCACCTAAATGAGGTATACGTCCAGGTCATAGAGACAAGTGGTAACTCAATGCAGGGTGAAAGCTACAGGGAAAATTCCCCTAGGAGGTTTCTACATTACTTTCATACATCATTAAGCAGTCACCTACTTTTAAAGCCACTCGTGTTTACTTCTTAAGTGGTTTCTTTAGACCGGTTCTACGGTATATACGGAATGACCTCGAACAAGTATTTAGTTCAAAGACATAGTTAATGGCATGTATGCTTTAGTACCCACCACCAGCAAGACATACTACCTACTTTAGGACCAAAATGATATGAAATGAACTGAGGGTTGGTGCTTTGGCAATTACGATATCAGATAATAGATCACTTCATCTAGCTGACACCTCAACTGCTTATTTCACGTCTCGGTGAATCTTGACCCATAGTCGACCCATAACATTCCTGATAAAATCTTTTAAAATTACCATTTTCCAATTCATGATCTCAACTGATAAGTAGCAAAGATTAGCACACATAATTTATATTGTTGGTAAAATATGTTAAATAATCGAAGCAGCTGGAACAATGAAACACGTCTCAAACGGTTAATGGTGTTTTGCAAATAGTACAGACCAAGACAGTGTGCATGATTAGGTTATGTACTGTTTGTCAGATTGGAGAATAAAACGTTGCTATTCTGTCTGGTGTCAAAACGTGTAGATCCATCCTTATAAGCTGAAAATCTGAGTGGGGGAAGAGCACCGTGCACACATTAACGATTTACAACACCAGACTCTTTCGCTGCGACTTGTTGTCGCTTACTTCAATTTCCATTGCTGATTATCTTTCTCCATGTTTGTTTAACCCTTTCCCTGATGAATATTCATGTAGGAAATAATGACGTCATGAATATTAATAACATTATTTTTATAATGGCATATGAACACAGGGCATTTTGCCTCAGGCAGAAGCTGTAGAATCAGATCTATATTATACCATAAGCAAACAGAGCAGACCTTGATCAGAGGTTCCTATAGGAGCCGTCTGATCTGGGTTTACTCTGTTTGCAGATGCGTCAAACTGCGTTTACAAAAGGGAATAGGTTAAAGACAAAGAATCACATCATCAAACAGTTTAAATCCTGACGAGACACCGAGTCACTGGGTGTCTTATCTGGATCCAGACTGTTTGCAAAGCTAATCATAGATTTGAGAACTGAACCTAGAATCATTCTGTACAAACACCTTCTAAGGAAACATTTCATAAATGACGTCACTCCATGCAGAAAGAAGGCCATAGCATGACTGTGAAAGAAGTAAGCTGGAGTTCAAGAGATTGTGTAAACGCCGTTGAAATGTAAATTTGTAGCCGTTTAGTCAACTGACCAGTACCTCTAATCTATTCAATGTAATTGTACCATGCAAGTGAATGTCTTTACCCTTTACTCCATCAATAGTTCCATGCAAGAAATAATGCCATCATGAATATTAATTAGAATGTTTATTTAAATACTACATGGACATTATAAATTTTGACCACGACAGAAACTGTTTGATCACATCTTATGAGCAAATGGAGCAGAACCTCAGCATACGACTCCGTCTGATCTGGGTCTACTTTGTTTGCAAAGGCGTGTTTATAAGTAAATGGATAGTTATATAATTTACAGCTGGTGAATGCTAATGCAGTTTTTGAAAATTCTGTGGTGTTGGCCAATCCGATTTGGTTATTCAGTTTTTCCTTTTCGTAAAGAATGGATTATTGCCGCCAAAATGAAACTGTTGTTTAAATCGGTTAGACTGCTATTGACAAATCTTCATGGAATAGACTGGCTTCGCTGACGCTCCGCGCAGTCTATTTCATGAAGACTTGCCATAATGCAGTCTAACCTATATATACGAAAATATGTAGTTTAAAGTCTCTAACCTGTATGTTTGTAGGCCTAAAGAAGAGTTTAGCTACATTCTAAAGAAGGCGCGTGTTTAACGCAGTTAAATAAACGCATATACGTATTTCCAATAACATAATAAAAGTTGGTATTTGTTATGTTCAATCATTATTATGAAGATTTTCAATCTAAACTTATATCGAAACAATGCCATTTGCCTATATTTTTTGTTGTACAACAAAATATCGGCCCATGTCGCACAGTTAACGGAACTAAAACGCAAGCCGAATAAATACAAGACAAACATTTATGTAAACATCTAAATTCCCCCCCCCCCCCACCCCCCCCCACCCTCAAAAAAAAAAATATATATATATATATATATATATATATTACAAGGAATAATAATATAACACCAGGTTGTGGGGCACTTAGGAATCAGCGGTTCAGAGAAGGAATCTAAATAATTTGATTAGACCCCATCAAAACTTGAATAGTTATACAAATAT
Source organism: Azorinus chamasolen (assembly GCA_963576725.1). Classification (NCBI taxonomy): domain Eukaryota; kingdom Metazoa; phylum Mollusca; class Bivalvia; order Cardiida; family Solecurtidae; genus Azorinus; species Azorinus chamasolen. Next base: position 43,680,237 of record OY755243.1, read on the forward strand.
GACAATTTAGTGAAATGAATGAAACAGTTTAATGTGTTATTTCTAATCCCCATTTTTTATTACCTATGTTTCTATGTACAAAAATCAAAGTTCATGCATTTTCATTGTTTTTTCTGCCTAGCCCTATATACTCTATATAAAAAGTTCAAATCTCAAGTTCAATTCTAAGGAGTTTCTCGGGCATTTTGTCTAACAAAGTATGACACCCCTGCAATTTTCATTTACATTGTGCTTCAATTGGGATAATTAACACCTTCATTGACTTGATCCCGAATATAAACGTTATTTGCAAACAGTTTGGATCCTGATCGTGCAAATATTACGTAACTCGTCTGATCAGAATCCAAACTGTCTTAACCTCATGTTTAATTATGATAATTAACCTCTTCACTTTCTTGATCCAGAGAATAAATGTTATTAGCAAACACATCTTACAGAATCCAAATAGCGTGAATCTCATAAAACTATTCGCTGCTACACTGATCATCAATAAATGGAAAACGCATTCCATGGGACCTATTGCCGAACAAATAGGGTCTCCGATATCACACACGGCGCTAATTCGTTTGGTTTTCTTGCGATATACTAGTGTAATGTTAGGTATTTTATAACACGTTGCAAGTAGAGACTATCGCTTTAAGCTGCCGCCTGTTTTAGAGATACAGTAAAATCTCGATTATTCGATTTTTTATGAAAGAATTTAAACCCTTTTAGGCAGAAGACTGCTAAATGCATGACTTTCACTCTGCATTAAGCTGCCGCCTGGCTTAAAGATCGCTAATGATACGTATTTGAGTGTTCGAATAATCGCGATTTTACTGTACCTTGAAACTCCTGTTGAAGGAGTTTTCCTGTATTGCCTCTATTCAAACAATGTTTAGCATCACTTATATACATGTACATAGGTCTATGTGTTTAGCATCACATACATGTACATAGGTCAATGTTTAGCATCACATACATGTACATAGGTCTATGTTTAACATCACATACATGTACATAGGTCTATGTTTAGCATCACATACATGTACATAGGTCAATGTTTAGCATCACATACATGTACATAGGTCTATGTTTAGCATCACATACATGTACATAGGTCTATGTTTAACATCACATACATGTACATAGGTCAATGTTTAACATCACATACATGTACATAGGTCTATGTGTTTAGCATCACATACATGTACATAGGTCTATGTTTAGCATCACATACATGTACGTAGGTCTATGTTTAACATCACATACATGTACATAGGTCAATGTTTAACATCACATACATGTACATAGGTCAATGTTTAACATCACATACATGTACATAGGTCTATGTGTTTAGCATCACATACATGTACATAGGTCAATGTTTAACATCACATACATGTACATAGGTCTATGTGTTTAGCATCACATACATGTACATAGGTCAATGTTTAACATCACATACATGTACATAGGTCTATGTTTAACATCACATACATGTACATAGGTCAATGTTTAGCATCACATACATGTACATAGGTCAATGTTTAGCATCACATACATGTACATAGGTCTATGTTTAGCATCACATACATGTACATAGGTCAATGTTTAACATCACATACATGTACATAGGTCTATGTTTAACATCACATACATGTACATAGGTCAATGTTTAGCATCACATACATGTACATAGGTCAATGTTTAGCATCACATACATGTACATAGGTCAATGTTTAACATCACATACATGTACATAGGTCAATGTTTAACATCACATACATGTACATAGGTCTATGTGTTTAGCATCACATACATGTACATAGGTCAATGTTTAACATCACATACATGTACATAGGTCAATGTTTAGCATCACATACATGTACATAGGTCAATGTTTAGCATCACATACATGTACATAGGTCTATGTTTAGCATCACATACATGTACATAGGTCAATGTTTAGCATCACATACATGTACATAGGTCAATGTTTAGCATCACATACATGTACATAGGTCAATGTTTAGCATCACATACATGTACATAGGTCTATGTGTTTAGCATCACATACATGTACATAGGTCTATGTTTAGCATCACATACATGTACATAGGTCAATGTTTAGCATCACATACATGTACATAGGTCTATGTTTAGCATCACATACATGTACATAGGTCTATGTTTAGCATCACATACATGTACATAGGTCAATGTTTAGCATCACATACATGTACATAGGTCTATGTTTAGCATCACATACATGTACATAGGTCTATGTTTAGCATCACATACATGTACATAGGTCTATGTTTAGCATCACATACATGTACATAGGTCAATGTTTAGCATCACATACATGTACATAGGTCTATGTTTAGCATCACATACATGTACATAGGTCTATGTTTAGCATCACATACATGTACATAGGTCTATGTTTAACATCACATACATGTACATAGGTCAATGTTTAGCATCACATACATGTACATAGGTCTATGTGTTTAGCATCACATACATGTACATAGGTCAATGTTTAGCATCACATACATGTACATAGGTCTATGTTTAGCATCACATACATGTACATAGGTCAATGTTTAGCATCACATACATGTACATAGGTCTATGTGTTTAATTTGTTCTAGCGATAAGTTTTGAAAATCAAGTCATTCAGTTGCCTATCCTACTATTGTTGGCATGTTCTGCACATAGAAATGTTATCGAAGCCCAGATGTGATAGGTCTATGATGCAACGGATCGTCATAATATCTGAATGCAATTTGAAAGATATCATAAGACAAACAAGGTCACTGATATCTAATGTAAACAGACGGCCAACCAATCCTGTACAATAAAATATGTTTAACCCTTTAAATAGTGAGTTTTTAAAGTGGAATGACCCATCATTGTTTAAATGAAGAGTCCATTAACTATGAAAGGCTTACTTTGCTAGCTGAGTCTGAATGACAAACAGTGCATATCCTGATCAAAGGGTTCTTCTATGAGCCATATGATCTAGATCAACACTGTTTGCAAATGACAGTACACTCGTGTTCCGCATTCAAAGGATTAAGCGAGCATGCACTGATTAACCTTTTACTTGATAGCGACTTTTTTAACGTCTTTTAAACTGAGTAGACCCAGAACAGATTAGTAGACCCAGATCAGATGGCTCCTGTTGCATCGTCTGTTCAGGGTCGACTCTGTTTGCTTGTTGAATTATATAGATCTGATTGTAGTTGTTCTGCCACTGGCATATATACGTCCTTTCTATAGTTAAAATGATGGCAACTCGTAAATAATAGCTATCCCTTTCCCTGCTCCATGTTTAGTCCAAAGTTCAACACCTACTGAATATTAAAAGACAAACTGGTTATGATGAAATATGGAAGGTGGAAAATTGAAGCCATTTTAGAAAGTAAAGAAATAGATATATAAAATTCCATTAGCAAACAGAGCAGACCCTGATCAGACGGCTCCTATGGGAGAAAAGGCGTTTATATGAAGGAAAAGAGTTATCATAGCGTGGAAAATCCATAGCCGCATGCATATATTGTATGTATTTGTCCAGTTTTTAATACTGCTAAAGTTAACAAAATGCATAACAAAATGGGTCTAATAAGTTGAAGATATGCAAGAAACCACATTCGTTTTGTCTGATCATATTAGCCAAACAATTCCTCGTCAAAATTTAAAGTAGACAACTTACCTGTCTATTTCATGGCAGATGAAAACTTTATCAGTAATGTACATGATTGTGTTTTTTAACCTTGAGCAGAGTATGCGCAGCCAGCATGATATTAACCCTTCGCTTGCTATTCACGTCAATATACCTACTTGTAAATAGCGAAGACCCAGATTAGACAGCTCCTGCAGGAGCTGTCTCATCAGGGTCTGCACTATTTACAAGTTGATTGTGCAACTATTGCACTCCACAGCAGTGATTGCACAGCGAAATACTTGTATACAGTGAAGATATATGTAATTATACAACAGGGCATGGGTAAAGAAGGAGAAATGCATTTTAAAATTCAGCAAGCGAAGGGTTAATTAATCTTATCAGTCGCTATGTTCGATAATTAAAATGGAAATGAAGAGTAAACTCCCTTGCAAAGCTATATGTTTCTGGTATTTTTAATAATAAGTGGTGGAATGCTTAACAGATCTTTGGAACAGGTCATGTATTGCTGAGAAGTCCTGGCTCCAATGTTGTACAACTTTTGCTTGGGCCTGGGTCATTCTCAAGCATCTGATTGGTCAGATAATGAGTTGCTCAGAATCTAACCAATCAGATACTTGAGAATGATCGAAGCTTCACACTCAGAATTGTATAACCTTGGTCCATGGTTATTTTGTAGATTGTGCTCTGAAATACGCAAATCGGTTAGTACAAAGATCTAAACGTAAATATTGGTAAGTATTACAACTATAGAATACAGTAAGTCCAGCGAATAGTAAAACAGAATTTCGGGAAACAAGTGGTTATGTTGGTGTTGCGCATTCTAAGAAAAGCATGTGTATAGTTTGAAGTTGTTTTAGAAGACGGGTCGACTGGCAGGGATAGCAATGTTGTTCTTCAGAAATGGAGATCACGGTTGTTTCCTCTTCAATTTATACAACCCTCCAAGTACAACGTAGCATACTTATTCAACATGACCATACTTTAAATGTCGATATAAATGCTGCACAGCATATTCAAGAAAAGGAGAGAAAATGTAATAATGATATTTCGATAGGAGTAAAGCCTGTGGTCTCGGTCTAATGAGTGCCGATATTTTTTAATGATACGGTAACGTCCTTTCTTCATGTGCTTTTTAATGTTTGTTTTAATACGGGGTATATACCCACAGACTGGGGTAAACGAGTATTAACCTTATACCAAAGTTTGGAACCACAGACCCCCGGGACCCATTAGTTACCGAGGTATTACGTTAGCCCCTGCCATGTACGAATTATACAGAACTGTTCTAAATAACAGATTATCTCGGGGGATCGAACCAGAAAACGTTTTAAATGACGAGCAAAACGATTGTAGACCTAAGCGAAGTACAGTAAAATCTCTCTTAAACGGTCTTGGAGACAGGTGACATCTTAATGCAGGGTGAAAGTCATGCAGAAAGCTCCTAGAGGAGCTTTCTGCACGACTTTCATCCTGCATTAAGCAGTCACCTGTCTAAAATATCTAAATTCTTCTCTACTAGAATTCCGGTTAAGAGAGGTTTTATCTACTTTAACATCAATTGTTCAAACCAGAATTAAAAAGAAACCCATCTACTTTTGCAACCTTTATCGACTTCAAGAAGGCATTTGACTCGATTGATCGTGATGTACTATGGAACAAAGTATGTCCCATGGGCTTGAAAGGGAAACTGTTGAATGCTGTCAAAGCGACACTCTTTCTAACTCTAAGAATGATATAGATAAGTTTATATTTATATTTTCAAATGAAAGTTTAATACGCATTATTGCCAAATCCTGCCATCTTATTTTAAACAGACGCAAAAAGTCTGATATATAACAATATGTACATTGCAACTGTGATAGATGATTGTGTTATATTTGTATCTAATTATGATGATTATGTCCGGTTTTAGTGTAAATAGTGTTGGCGTTCTTATATTATCTAGTCAGTAGTTTATTCTTAATTAATATACAGTCTCTATTAATCAGTTTATCCCAAATCTGATTTGAGGTGATAAATGTTTTTTGGAACAATTCTTAAGGGGGCGCTTTTGCCGATTTTCAATTGTCAGATTTAAATTAATGTATTTAAAGCAGATTTTGTCAGGTGCAATACTGTACATATTATACATGTACAATGTATATGCATAGCGTTTGTAGCTTTCGGATTAATAGAGATGGTATATATTTATCTGTGACGATATAGTAAGGGTAATAGGGTAGTATGTGTACGTCCTGAAAACTGAAACTGAAACTGAAACTGAATCACTTGGTTAAACGCCTATTTTTGCAAATAATGCATTCAATGGCGTTGTACATTGACATAAATAAAATCAGAGACAAATAAAAATCGATAGAGGATATACAATACATTAATATATATATATACATTTAAGAAAGCATAAAACGAATATCCATAAAACGATGGTTAAAAAGCTGTTATAATATACTAAAACCCAGACTTTATGTAAAGTACTTTATACATCTACGAAATATTAAAAAGTGAGTTAAAGTGTCTGAAATAATGTGTTTTCAACTTTTCTTTTAAAACACTGTGATAGTCTCTTATAATTCATAATTGAATGGCATGGTTCACTGACATTTTTGTAGATGTACAGTATGTGTATAGTTGCTGTAACCATGATGTGACTTTGATAAATATATTAATATACATGTATTAGCGTTTAAAACCAAAATAATGTGTCATCTTGTTTTACATCTTTACTTTTTATCATTTAAAGTCAACTTAAACTGAATAACACAGTAGCATTTGGAAGAAATAAACGTTTAACGATCATATATCAGTGGTTATCAGATCCATGTCGGCATGGCTTGACACCTAGCTACAGTAAAACCTCTCTATAACGACCACAAAATTGTGTTAATTAGTTGGTATTTGGGGCACGTGGCTGCTTAAAGCAATGTGAAAGTAAAACAGAACGCTCTAAGCGGCCACCTGCCTTTAACACAAAATACTTGATGTAATTTAGTGGCCGTTATAGAGAGGTTTTACTGTATTAGCTTTGTGTTTTCCGGTAGTTTGTCTTTTTCAAAGTTTGATCGATAAAGAAGCCCGTATTCATCATTTTTAAGCCTCTGAATACAGGGCACATATATGTACTGACATTTGCAAACGGTGTAGACCCAGATCAAAGGGTTCCTAGACGAGCTCTCTGATCAGGGTCTGAACTGTTTGGCATTCAAAACCCTTTAGCAAGTTAAAGCATTCCATAATGACGCTGTTGTTAACATTGATGGGTTTTCCATTCTGAAACTTCAGCGTTGAAAGGTTTAAGGTCAAAGACGATAAGTGTGTGGTGTATTTTGGATCAATCAAACATGCGACACAATGGCCTACTTTCAATATGCGAACAAAATAAAACATTCCTTTAGACACCATTTTTGAAAACTGTTTAAGTTTGACCTCAATTACAAAGCTTTTAGTTGGAGTAAAAGGTCAGCCAGATATGCTTTTATCAGATGTTATTGTTGATGAATTACGTGGGATTTCCTCTTTTATTCAGTATCATTCACACTTTTGTCACTGTGTATTCATTAATAGCAGGTTAGTCTAGTCTAAACATACCCAATACCCCAACCAGGATGGACTCTTCTATGATATGTCGCAGGTTCCATCCCCGATCGAGTAAAGCTATAGTACATAGGATTGGTAAGTCCGATGTCAGTATAATGTAACTGGGTGTAATTACGTTTAATCGTGTCTCTGTACTGTTCACTGGACCAAAGGGATGAAATAAATTTTCGAATCTCTATTTCTGTGACCCTGTACAGTACTTCACTCAAAGGTTTATATACCCATTTCCTTCATATAAACGCCTTTTTCATATATTTGCAAACAGAATAGAACCAGATCAGACGGCTCTTACAGGAGCCGTCTGGATATGGCCTGCTCAGTTTGCATATGGCACGATATAGATATGATTTTACAGTGTTTGTCAAAGCAAAACATTCCCAAAGCAAACAGATCAGCCTTTGATTCAGTCTTGTCTGATCAGGCTCTGCTCTATTTGCTTATGGAATAATATAGATCTGACTTTACATTTTCTATTTTAGCAAATAGTTCATGTGTTTAATATGCTATTTTAAAAATATTCATAAAGTAAAGGGTTAATCATTGGGAAGAGATCCTCACACAGTAACTAAGCCTTCAATGTTTATATAGTGTAAGTTCCACTGTATAACCCGGCAACGGGTCATACATTAGCAAATAAATAAACCCTTATCTATCTACTCACGACCTGACTCGCACATGCAATCAGCGTGGATCCAGATGAGACGCCGAGTAACCCGGTGTTTTATGAGGATCTAAACTGTTGAACACTCGGTCAGTAGTTTCTCAAAAGCTTGAACGAATATGAAAGGGTTTAGACCAGATTCAGTTTCCAAGGAAACTAAGGATCAATTGACATGTCTTTGTTAAGCAAAAGGGCCACTCTATTAGAAAGTCGACAGTTGTTCAATCCAAACATTATTGACCTATATTTATTTTCTGGGTCAGCATTGTTTGTCTGTCACCAGCAATGTCGTGCCCACTACTGATGCAAACAGTGATATATATATATATGTACATAGTACATGTAACACATCGCTAATACGAACTTGTAGTGGAGAATAAATTAGAACTTTTAGGCAGGTGGTTGCTTAACCATTTTCCCTCATACAAACGTGTTTCCACACCTTTGCAAACAGATAAGACCCAAATCAGATTGCTCCTACATGATCAGGATCTGCTCTGTTTGTTTATGACATGCTATAGATCTGATTTTACAGTTTTTTTGTCAAAGCAAAACATTCCCTTGAAGATTTAACATTATATTTTCAGCTAATAAATATTCATATTGTCATTATTTCCTACATGTATATTGAAGAGGTAACCGGTCAATGTAGGGTGATAGTGATGCAAAAAGCTCTCGGGGAAGCTGCACGACTTTCTCCTTACCATAAGCTGCCCAGCCTGTCTTAATGAAAGATAATGATACTTATTTCAGTGTTAGGTTAAGCGAGGATTAACTGGTTACAAAAGAAGACTCGTAGAACCTGTCTTAACCAGTTCCATGTTCTGTTCAATACCTACCGAATATTCATGGACAAAATATGGCAGAAATTACCCAAGGTGCGCCAAGGTGGACATATTGAATTTCGTAGAAAGCGGCTAATGCGGCTAATGCCCAGGTCAAAACAGTGAACCATAGCCAATCAAATCCATCGTTTACTTCCTCAATTTCGGTCGTGAACCAATCTTGAATTTAATAGTTCAAGTCCACAAAGGCATTAGTTACAGTCATCATGGCGAATCACGATTTGGGTTTGTCAGAGGCATACGCACACACGTATGTGCGTAAACGAGACTGAACAAGTTATACTTGATATAAGAAGTTTTTATTTTCTACTATACTGACTCTATTAGCTCCGCCCCTGGTGGCAATGCTTTTAAACAAATCGAAATGGTTTGAACAACGTTGGTAGATCTCTCTCTCTCTCTCTCTCTCTCTCTCTCTCTCTCTCACACACACACACACACACACACACACACACACACACACACACACACACTCTCTCTCTCTTTCTCCCTCTCTCTGCGTGTGTGTGACACATTGATAGACATGTTCTATACACCAATCGTATGTGTCCAATCGTCCTTACTAAAAGTTGTCGCTATATCATACACATCATTGTAGGATCTATTACAGAACGGAGCTATAACATATATGTATCTAATTAAAATGCTGATGCATGTATGTATTGATTCTTTTTCATTTAATTATTTTCACATCTAATAAGCGTTTTCTGTAGCTGTTGGATTAGTTGTTATTAAACCTTTGTCGTTCTGGCGATAGCGGAATTGTTCGATTTCTATCTATATACGTATATACCATATATTACCAGGACCCGACCTAACATTTTGCTGTTTGCCGTGCTGAGACATGGACAGAATTCTGTCGATTCTGATAAATGACACTGTTGCAGCCCTAACAAAACACCACGTTTCCAAAGAGGCCTCGGTATACACGTTTCACATTAGACATGCACCGCTTTCTCTGAGACTTTTTGAAAAGATAGTCAATACTTGAAATAATGAACTGCTTAATTCATTAAAGCTCTCGTTTAAGTGTAGATGTTGCTAATTGTGTTTCTGGCCCAAATGAAATAAAAACTAAATTGAAATGCACTACACACTGCATGACTGTTGGTAATACGTATATGGTTGAACTCAATACGACTTTAAACGATAATTTGAAATTCAGCCATATTGCAAACAGTAATACATGTAATCGTGTGGTAAACCTTGATAACAATAAAGCAAACATATAAAAAAAAAAATATTTATTCTAAAAACACACACACTTGTGGACACTGTATAATTTGAATTAATTTATATCTAATAATAATAATAATTCTAAATTGAAACAAATATGTATTTGTCTAAAACAATTAACATGGTTTAAATTGTTACAGAATTCACACTTCTGTACCTTCTTTTTACGCTCACAAATTAACCGCACTCACGTGCATTAAACACATTGTAAGTAAGCGCATCCCAGCAAATATTAAGAACAAAAATGTTTAATATATAATGGAGCAGAAATGACACCAGTATACAGCTTTGTACACCTTCAAAATAACATCTTTCTGAGAGAGTTAACATAACCAACACCTTCTAGCGGGAAGACATGTATTTCCCCGCTATATGCAGGAGGTGTGTCCACTCACTACTTAATAGTTGCTGTTTTTTAATCTGTATATACGCCTACTAGAGCTACATCTACTGAACAATTAAGTAGGCATATGTTTCTGTCATGTTTTATTATCTCAGTTTTCTTCTTTTACTAACACAAGTAACACAGTACTAAATGAACATGGCAACCATTTATGTGTACCCATGTTATATTTTATGTTGGGAGACTTCTGCTTTAGCGGACCCCAGAAATAAACAATGATAAAATGAATACGGGGGCTACCATCCCTACACCCCGTAGGTCTTTAAAACCCCATGTTTGTACATCGAATCCCTAAAAATGGTCTTCTATCCCCTAAAGTTGTTCTCAAAATGCGAATCCCTAAAAAACTTTAAAAAGAAAACTTCCGGGTCAGCTAAAGTAGAATCAAGCCTTTTATGTTATATGTGCTTAAAAGTTTAATATATTTTGGAGAGAAAGGATCGAGGCCGTTTGACACACGGTCCAGCCACAGTAAAACCTCTCTAAATCCAAGACAGGAATCTATTAAATAAATACCTTAGAACCTATTCTAAGTGGTCATTCATCCATAGTAATTTTAAACAGCGGGTGGTTGCTTAATGCAGGGCAAAGTAATGTAGAAAGCTTCTATAGGAGTTTTCAGCATACCCTTTGACCTGTATTAAGCTACCACATGCCTTACAGACCCATAATTAGATCTCTTTCTGGGGGCCGCTTAACCTTTTCCCTCACATTGACGACTTTGACGACTCTGTAACAGTCACTTTGTGAAACCATTGTGATAAATAGAGCATTTGCTCCTATAGGAACAAATGCTCTATTTATCACAATGGTTTCAAACTACAAAATTCTAAAATTTTCCGTTTCTCTAATTAATACTCCTTTTTGGTAGATTAATTCAAAGAGGTTGTATCTAAAAATAGCCTATGAGGTAATGGGTTAAGACAGGTTCTAGTGTTCATAGCAATGTTGATAATGCCAGAGTAAGAAACAGACCACCTTGCTAGAACTAGAATGCATGTAGCTACAAACATACATTAAAAAACTGAAAAATGTTTCCAACAACAAAAAGGTCAGAAATTACACAATTTTGAAGACCATTAATTTTCAGAATTTAAGAAGGTTTTTTAGGTGTGCGGATTTTTATATACCTTTATCATAGTCATTTATACGCCTTTGCAAATTGATAAGTCTCATATCAGACGGTTCCTGTAGGAGGCGTCATTTCAGAGTCTACTCTGTTTGCTTATGGACAATAAAGATTTCAGCAATAGTCATAGTAAACAATTCAGCTTTTTATATTCATGGTGTCAACAAATCTTATATTGCATATTTATAAGGTACATGGTTAAGAAAACTGATATTGTACACATAAAAACTTACTCTCAGTCGACAAAGACAAAACAATTGGCATTGACAATGTACGTGCACTAAATATACAGTAACATCTCGATTATTCGAATACTAAAATACGTATCATTATCGATCTTTAAGACAGATCGCAGCTTAATGCATGGTGAAATTCACGCATAAATTTCCTCTAGGAGTTTTCTGCATGCCTTTCACCATGGATTAAGCAGCCACCTGCATGAAAGGGTCTAAATTCTTCTATACAAAAATTCGAATAATCAAGATTTTACTGTATATATTATACAAGGATCCTTTGTACGCTCTGTTAGGTCGTATTTCATATACCTCTTGTACATATACTCAAACACAATTGAAAACAGTGTCAATTCTGAACATTTTTACAATCTGCTGTGTAAGGTTTCACCCGCTCAAACAATGGCAATCAATGGCCTGCTCGTATCTTAGCCCTGTTCTACCGATCGTGATCTAATTGTCATTCGTAAACAGCTTGGATCCAGATGAGACGCCGAGTAACTCGGCGTCTCATCAGGATCCAAGATGTTTGTTGTCAGTAGTTTAAATATATTATAAACATGAACCCATGTTATTGTCAATAGATGATTGAATGTCATTATTTATTTGTAGTCACGTTTGCGCAATTGCAGTAGTGTCTCGCTAATATGACTGCTCTAATTCTAGATTTTAAAACAGACGGTAGCTTAATGCAGGACAAACATTGTGCAGAAAACTCCTTAACCCACTTCCCTCATATTGACGCCTTTTGACGCCTCTGCAAGTCACCTGTTTAAACCATTATGATAAATAGACCATTTGCTCCTATAGGAGCAAAAGCTCTATTTATCACAATGGTTTCAAACTACAAAATACATTTTTTTCCTTTTCTCTAGTTAATATTCCTTTTCGGTAGATTTATTCCAAGAGGTAGGATCTAAAAATAGACAATGAGGCAATGGGTTAAGGAGCTTTTTGCATTACAGACTCCTATATTTAAGTGTGTGGTCGCATTAGCGAGATTCTATTGTATCACCGTATGCTTCGACTAAACGGTAATAAGACAATACGGACATTTTTTACATGTAGGGAATATCTGTTGAACAAAAACATACAGTAGATACAGTTAAATTCTATATCTCGAACTTGAAGGGACCATGCAAACTACTTCGAGATAACAAATTATCGAATCAGTCGATTTTTGATCTGGGGCCCTGCTTATAAAACTTTTAGTTGAGTCTGAGAACGTTCTCAAGCTATTGATTGGTCAGATTTGAGCCTCTGGCTCAAATCTGACCAATCAAAAGCTTGAGAACTCAAATCTGACCAATCAAAAGCTTGAGAACGAAACTCAGACTCAACTAAAAGCTTTATAAGCATGAACCCTGGACAATTTCTCAAGTTTACAGCTTAATGCAGGTCTAACGTAATGCTGAAAGCTTCTATAGGCATTACTTTAGACCTGCAATAAGCTATCACATGTGTTTCTAGATATGCGTAGTGATATATTTTTTAGAACAATAATTCAACAATTCTGTATTGCAAGGACCTGACTTTTAGTCCGAATTATCCGAGGTCGTCATAGTGTTGTCAATAGATAATTGAATAAGTAGAACCCCTCTAACGTGACCACTTAATGAATAAGCATGGGTGTCTTTATAAGCAGGTAGTTGCTTAATGCAGGGCAAAAGTAATGCAGAAAGCTCCTCTAGGAGCTTTCTGCATTACTTATGCCCTGCATTAAGCAACCACCTGCATCTAGCGCCCAGAATTATACCTCTTTTAGGTGGTCGTATTAGCGAGACTTTACTGTAGTAATACTGTATTGGTTGTCACGTCGGCATTAGCATGTAGATAGTCTCAGTAGTTAACGAGTTGGTCAAACCTTAACCCTTTAAATTCGGGAAATGAGTCACCAAGTCCTTTGCATATAGTAAAGACCCAGATGAGAGGGTCCCTACATGAGGCTTCTGCAATGTATGTCATGTAATTGTTTTTTATCTTTTTAAAACAGTCGTGAATATCCAGGGTAAGCTTGAACTTTTTGAATTTTGGAATAGTCCATTTGATTATTCAGCGTTGAAAGGGTTAATCCTTATTCGGTTAAGCGCTAATTGACTGACCTTTACAAACAGTTTGGATCCTGATTAGACGTCTAATTACAGTCTGGATCTAGATGAGACGTCGTGTAACTATTCGTCTCATAAACTATCCGAGCTGTTTGACACTAGTAGTCAGTAGTTTATCAAACGTTTGCACGAAATGGAAGTAAACAAATACAGCAAAACCGCTCTAAACCGGACGTTCTATTTTAAAGTAAATATCGGCCTTGGAGACAGGTGGTA